>CM062649.1:91221519-91641515 GCA_031772095.1 Zeugodacus tau
TAAGTATGTTCCTATGGGGAAAAGCCTAACCTAGCCATAATGTTTCTAGATCTTATCGCAACAAGAATTTCATACGTATATTTTTGTAGCAAGACCTACCAATAGAAGTAATGCCAGTTTTGTTTTTGCATAATAAAGAAATAAAAAGGATGGAAGAAGAAAGTAAAGAAGGAAGTGTGTTATGGAATGCACATTATTTAAGGAAGAAAAAATAACAAGCAACATTGTGTCTTCGGAGTACGTTAAAAAGTAAATGCATAAGAAGAAACTAACTGCATTTCGCTCATAAACCTGTCGCGATAACTGCCTGTCACCGTTACACCGCACAGCTAGTATGTATTAGCCATGATGTCACAGAAAGCGTAATTAGCTGCAACTTTTTTCAGTTAAGAATTTGCAAATGCCTGACGTAAATAAATAAATTCCTTACTAGCTGCAAAAAAATCCAAGAATATTGACTACCTAACAGAGCTTTATCATGACTTTAAAGACGCAAACAGCTTTTCGACATTTTATGGGCAAAAACAGTTAATGGAAATTAAAAAAAAAATAGTAGCAAATGTAGTTGGGTGGTTCTTAAAGGGTGGTTGTAATGCAAATTTCTTTTAACTTATGATTCAAGCGCTTGAATTAAAATTTTCAGAGAACATACTTAAAGAAAACTGGAAACTTATTCGTTACCTCCTCTGAGGGACTGAAAAAAGAATTATGTAGAGTATCAATTACGAATTCTTAACTGCAATGCAGAAAATATGATTTCTTCGCTTAACTATCTATCATTTGGACCACACGTTTGGACGTTACTACCGTGTACAATTCACGTTAGCGTTTTGCCATTTCGCAACATTGTTGTTGGCAGACACTCAGAAAGGTAAATGCTTTGTGGCAGCAACAGCACCGAAAGTCAAGGTGGTAGAATCTCCGGCCAAGAGACATTACCAAGTTGGGTGATTACTGGGCGGACGGGCAATGTATGGACGGCTGATAAGTTACACTAGCGTCGTCAGCGCAAAACGTGTTGAACCGGTTATGTGTACATATGTATGTAGGTATGTTTTTTATGCCGCAGTCGTTGTGTGCATTGCAATGTAAAAGTTGCCGCAAAGTAGAAAATCCATGTAAGAAGAGAATACCACAATTAGCACATAAAACAAAAGACAAGCTAAGAAGAATACCGACTTGCGCGCAATTCTTGTTGCTCGTACTTGTTGACTGCTGCCAATGCACCGTTAAAGACTTGGCCGATGTGTCGATACTGCGGCGATGTCGAACTGGTTGAACTTGATATTGAAACGAGAACGAGTATCGCTTTGGTGGTGAGGAGTTTCTTGACCAACAGTTTTTCTGCCTTCTTTTAGCTGCATATGTACAGTGGTGGCCATATCAAATGCAACTAAAACACGATTTTAGAAAAAGTATGTATATCTTACCATTAAACTTGGGAGACTGTTAATTGGTAATGAAATTATTTTAATTTGGTATTTTTACTATTATTTAGCGCTTATAAACCAAAAGATTTGCATTCTTAAAAAAAAATACGAATACCATTTTGATTTCACCTCTTAAATTACGTGGACAAAACATATGCAACTTTTTGGAAGCAATAGTAAAAAATAAGTTTTACTAATATTTTTTTACAAATCCATTGTTTTTTTATCACTTTACGACATCTTCTTGGCATTTAGGCAATTAAGTTATCAAAGATTTTCATCAGAATCGATTTTCAGGCTCTTTGAAGTCTACCTAAAAGTTATCGGTATTTTCAATGTTAGTCCTATCTATGCGCCTTTTAATCAGCTTTTACAAGTTCTCGAAAGGTTTAAGATCTAGGGCTATTCCAAAACATTGATAATATTTGCTTAAACACAAGATTTGGAGATATTTGAACGTGTCCTTTGGGTCGTTTTCCGGTTCGAACACCCAACACAATGGCATTTCCTATTCAGAATAAGGTAAAATTAAACTTTTTTAAATCCATTTGTACTCGGACTGACTCATAATTTCATAAATTGTATATAATAGCCCAACTCCGTTAGCAGAAAAGCAGTCCCACACCATTACATGGCCTCCACCATGCTTAATTGTCGGGATCATATCTCTTATGGAAAGGACATCGCACATAAAACATTCCATCACTGCCTATTAAGTTGAATTTTTACTCATCGCGGAATAGAATCGTTTTCCATTTACTGATTAGCCAATTTAGATGCTCTTTAACGAATTTTAAACACTTGGCTTTTATCTTTAACAAATCCATCGGTTTTTATACGGGACGATAACCTCATAGTGAAGCTTTTAGGGTCATGTATTGGTGTCGGGCTACTTTTCTGCTAACGGAGTTAGACTATTATATAGAAATTATTGAATTATGAATCAGTACGACTACAAATGCATTTTACAAGTGTAATTTTGGCCTATTCTGAGTGGGAAATGCCATGAAGTTGGGTCTTCGAACCGGAAAACGACCCAAAGGACACGTTTAAATATGCCAAATCTTGTGTTTAAGCAAATATTATCAATGTTTTCGAATAGCCCTAGATCTAAAACCTTTCGAGAACTTGTAAAAGCTGATTAAAAGGCGCATAGATAGGACTAACATTGAAAATACCGATAACTTTTAGGTAGACTTCAAAGAGCCTGAAAATCGATTCTGATGAAAATCTTTGATAACTTAATTGCCTAACTGCCAAGAAGATGTCGTGAAGTGATAAAAAAACAATGGATTTGCAAAAAAATATTAGTAAAACTTATTTTTTACTATTGCTTCCAAAAAGTTGCATATGTTTTGTCCACGTAATTTAAGAGGTGAAATCAAAATGGTATTCGTATTTTTTTTTAAGAATGCAAATCTTTTGGTTTATAAGCGCTAAATAATAGTAAAAATACCAAATTAAAATAATTTCATTACCAATTAACAGTCTCCCAAGTTTAATGGTAAGATATACATACTTTTTCTAAAATCGTGTTTTAGTTGCATATGATATGGCCACCACTGTACATGGTACATACGTCAGTTTGTAGTTGAAAGCAACTTGTAAATCCACCGCTATGTTGTGGCGATTGTGCAAAAGCGGTAGTACGAACCCGCTCAAAAATGGTGCGGCTGCATCAACAATCGGCAGAATGGCCAAAAGCAGCGATCAACATTTAACGTAAAATTAAATTGTCAGAAAAAGAAGAACACAGCGAATCGGACTGAGACAATTTTTTGTTTTGTTTTCAGAAACTGATTCTTCTTCTTCTTCTGTTGGAAAATGCAAACGAGCGACTTATGGCAGAAATGATCACCGGGAAACTTGAGTGAAAAACAATTAAATCGGACTGATTTTTACTGATGCAACGACCTCATCATACCAACAAAATACCTGAATTTAAAACCAATAAAAAAATGGGTCTAGAACCGATGTAGTAAGATGTTTGCTAGCAATGCCAACTAGCGAGTGAGTTTCTAATTAGTCTGAGAACTATTTCCAATTTTAATTAGTAAATCATTAAATTGGAAAAGCAAATCCCACTAACCGACAAAACACAAACAAACACGAAGCGCTTGCGAATACTCAAATACAGCAAACCACCTAGAAACGTGCCCCAGCGTAGGTGGTAAGAAAAAAGCACGTAATTACTGGTAATCAATAGCGGAAAAACAAAAAACAAGAAATTAGCGACGAAATTTGAAATAATAAGCAATGGAATAAAGACTGAGAATAAATAGAAAAATCAAAAGATGGAAGGTCGTTCAGGCATTTTCCAGCACTTAACTTGGGCACATGTTTGCCCTTCACACCATGACACCTCCCCAGCTCCACAATAAAGGCATAGGGGTACAGTTGCCATGACGAATGTGGTAGAATGCGGCGTTGAAAATCAGTGCCGCGAAAAAGGAATGTTGCTACACCCACACACACATGTATTTACGTAATCACATTCTTCCATTACCTATCTTATTGCAAGTTGTGATAGAAGGCTATCACACTTTGTTTTGCAAATAATTGCACGATCACTAATTGATTCGTCGAATGTGTGTTTTTTTGTTGCGAAAAATACCAAAAACATACTCAAAATAGAAATGCTAAAATACACAATTTAATTACAAGTTATTAAAAAAATAAAATTGAAACGAATACATCACCAAGGTCTGCGCGTAGAAAAACAGTCTTCATTATAGCGCAAAATTTTGTCAAAACTGAAGCGTGTCAAAACCGATTTCGTTAATTGGAAAGAAGTACAAAAAGCGTACACTTTGCTGGCAAATATCAACACTCTTTGATTGTCAAGTTCAAGTCGCAGCATTTATGGTCGCCTGCCATATTTGTATTACTTAATACTAGACGCGCGTATTTGCTTATTGTATTTGTCAGCGCGCAGAAATGATAAATAGTTTTTTAAAGTCAATTTGTAAGCGACGCTTTTGTTGAAAGTAGGTAAATGTCTTAAAAAAAACTCACAAATGTCTTACTAATAGATTTGTGTGTGGTGATTATTAGCCAACCTACTGACTGACTGAATGGCGTTGCGAGTTTGCCAAATGCATATGTATTCAAGTATATAGCTTTTTATATGCGTGTATCTCACGCTTGTAAGCCCATTCATTCATACAACTGCCATGTCTACAAACAATGTGAGTTTGTTATGAAAGACAGTCTCTCAATCTTTAGACAATTTGTTGATTAATTACTGTTTACGTATAAGAAAATAATGCAAAAAGCATACAAAAAGGTGAAAAATAAGAAGAGAGGTGCAGAGTTTAAACAATAAATATTGTGAAATTACATAGTAAAGCAATAGAATAGCTAGCAATGATTTTATAACACACATTGAAATTTAAATATAACAAGTAAGGAAAGGCTAAGTTCGGGTGCAACCGAACATTTTATACTCTCGCAATTTATTTAGAGATTTACCTATATTTTCGGTGAAAAATTACCCTTAGGCACTGAGTTCTTCAAGTTTGATATCAGGGGTCTTGAAAAGTCATGGTTCGATTTTGATAATTTTCCCACAAAGTGGTGTCACAGCTCAAATACAGTATTTGTGTAATGTTTTATTTCGCTATCTTTATCGGTTCCTAATGTATATATTATAAAGTGAAGGATTCAGATGGAATTGAAAATTGAGTTATAAGGAAAGTAGTCGTGGTTGTGAACCGATTTTGCCCATTTTTTAACCGTATTATCAGGGTGTCAAGAAAATATTGTATACCGAATTTCATTGAAATCTGTCGAGTAGTTCCTGAGATATGGTTTTTGACCCATAAGTGGGCGATGCCACGCCCATTTTTCATTTTGTAAAAAAATCTGAGTGCAGCTTCCTTCTGCCATTTCTTATGTAAAATTTGGTGTTTCTGACGTTTCTCGTTATTGAGTTAACGCACTTTTAGTCATTTTTAATCTAACCTTTGTATGGGAGGTGGGCGTGGTTATTATCCGATTTCTTTCATTTTTGGACTGTATAAGAAAATGGCTAAAAAAAAAGACTACAGAAAGTTTGGTTTATATAGCTTTATTGGTTCTATTCTATTTGGGGGCGGGGTCACGCCTACTTTTCCAAAAAAATTACACTCTAATGTGCCCCTCCCAAATGCGATCCTATGTTCCAAATTTCATTTTCATAACTTTATTTATGGCTTAGTTATAGCTCTTTATGTGTTTTTGGTTATCGCCATTTTGTGGGCGTGGCAGTGGACCAATTCCGCCCATCTTCGAACTTAACCTTCTTATGGTGCCAAGGAACACGTGTTCCAAGTTTCATTAAGATATCTCAATTTTTACTCAAGTTACAGCTTGCACGGACGGACAGACGGACAGACAGACATCCGGATTTGAACTTTACTCCTCACCCTGATAACTTTGGTATATATAACCCTATATCTAACTCGTTTAGTTTTAGGACTTACAAACAACCGTTATGTGAACAAAACTATAATACTCTCTTAGCAACTTTTGTTGCGAGAGTATAAAAATATTTAGAAACACGATGAAGCATAGAGATAAAAATATAGAGGTCCACACTATGACGATATACCGTCATCTCGAAGCTTCTCTACTTCTATATATTTATTGATTTTAATCATTATTGTTAATACCTCCTGGAAATTTTAGTTTAATTTCGGTTCAAAGCCTCTCAATTTCGCATATCCCTGAGCTCCGGACCATAAAATATTAATATTACCTTCTACTGCATCGGAAAACTTTGCAGCTTAATATAAACTAATGATAAAAGTATAGTTTTTAGATATGTACAGAAGTCTAACTCTTAGATGTATATTATCTTATATTACCCATAAGAAAAATGGATCCATTGCTTACTTATTTCACAAAAACTGTTAAGTTCTATGTATTGATATAGCCAAGAAAGACTCACTGTACATGAGTTCACATAGAAGAATTATGTTCAAAGCACTTCAAATCCTTTAAGCAAAATATTCACCAATTTACGACTGATTCATTGCAAAAATTAATAAATAAATATTCACGAATAACTCACTTTTCTCCAATTCTTTCGTTGGCTTGTTTTCGCAATGCAAAACCGGTGACATTTCGAATTTGTTTGACGTTTAGAATTAAAACGCCACTCTTGATGCACCAAACTCTGAACTACAACTAACAGTGGGCAATAACAAAACAATACCATAACCATTCCCACTGTTGGATGGATGAGGACAATGCAAGTATAAACGTATGTGCGAGTATACACACACACAATCTATAAATGGATTTACGATATAAACGAGCACTCATCATACTTGGCTACGTAAAAGAATAAACAGAGTTTTTATTGTCAAGGCGACCGCACTGACTACGCGGCGGCACAGCTGATGTGGTGTTGACGGAGTAGAAACAACCCCAAATAAAAGTTGTGGGCTGTGTGGGAATACGAAAATTACATGCACCATATTGTCAGGAAGAAAACACCCTCAACATTCATGCCTTGCGATGCCTCGAATTTCGTTTGTTTGTTTAAAAAATGTATCTAACCATATAGCATGTGAAGTTAAAGAGGAAATGGAAAATTTATTAATCAGTGATCGATAGGCTGCAAATGTGCAGCATCATTGCCATGTATTATTCAGTCAAAATTCCTTATATTTAATGTTATTTTACTCAAGTAATATGCGCATGCACACATCATTTACGAAAAGCCACCGAAAGAGGAATCGAGAAAAAGTGTCAACGCACTGAGCGTTTAGCAAAGGTGAGTCGAATGACGAGCTAACCAGCCGGTCGGCGTTTTTCTCCCATTTAGGCAGCATTAAACAAAAATCTAACGCAACAGCCTTTACGAGTAAAAGTTGAATTAGTATGTACACTGTGCTTTCCTATCATAAACATTTTCGATTATTTTATTTTTTCGCTATTTATTTGGTGGTAATTCACGCTGTACGCACCCACGACGCACGACACGCCACGAGTAAGGCTAAAGCCAACACATGTGTGATGACAAAGGGAACAGCGATTTACCTGCAAAAATTACTGACCGTAGTACGAAGAGCGAGGGTGATCTTGTATTCACGGTGGTTGAACACCCACGCTTCATACATTAACCGTGTGTATTTTGGGAATACTCACTCCACCGAAGCAGAGTCACTTCCGAATTGGAATTACAAAAGTGCGAGTTTTGTCATTGTACGGCGTTCAACAACCATTGTTTGTTGTTGTGAAGTAACACGCTCCAGTGGGCCGAGCAATACAAAATACATGTATGGACTCATACTAATATTCACTCATGAACTACACATAAAATTTTGGTCTTCATGGTGTGCTTTTGCTTTCGAGCCAAACTCACAGAGATCCCAGTGAGCATGCAGAAAGCCCAGAACTTATAATTTAAACTTATTGTTGTAGTCATTTGTGTATCTATGCATTCGTTAAATTAAAATGCGTAACATAAATCCACATCAAGTTATTGTCAGTGCAGTTCTATGTATGCTTCAGAATTGTGCGTCTGCCTCGAATGCTTGCATTTTTCTGTGGACTCTAGTCTGCGTTGTGTCGCCAATGATTCAGACACTTTACTGTCGTGTCGTGCTTTAATCGAACTGCCTGGAAATGCAGAGGCAATTGTACATATGCAAATGACTTTATTCCAATTGGATAGCGCTTGTGGTTGATTAAGCAAGTCACGTTTCAGCGTTGTCCATCGTTTTAGGGCTCAATATAAATTCACATTAAAAATAGTACGGCTACTATAATGATTAAATGTAAGGGCAGTTTCCAGCAGGTTTAGATCTCCTCAAAATGACTCAGTACATTTTGCTCAAACTATACAAAACTGGTTTCTACTTCTTTATTTTCAAATACAGTTGAGCTTCTCTAACTTGAATCACCACAAAAAACTTCGATTTAGAGAGACTTCACGTTATAGAAATTTTCATTAAAATATACATATTGTAAAATATATATCTACTTATACACAGTTTTATTTATTTATTTGTTTTATGTACATACGTTAAAACCAGTATTCTGTAATTTCGTTTGTTAAGAGTTTGCTAATCTTTAGCTCTTGACGTCTGTATCCATACAATATATAGGGAATCTGGAATTTTGACTCGATAGTAAAATTTTAAATTTTGCATTATGCCCTGGTCGAAAAGTTCGATTTATGGAATTAAATTTGTATGAAATTTGACTTCTATTGCTAATTCAAGAGTTCGAATTATGGAGAACTTCGAATTGGGAAAGTTTGAGTTATGAAGGAAATTTGTATGACATTTGATTTCTAAACGATATTAGCAGTTCAAAAGTTCGAGTTATGGAGATCTTCAAGTTATGGAAGTTCCAATTTCAGTGGAAGTATTAAGTCTCAAAACTTCTTAGTAGGACGAGAAACACCAATTGTTTATCTACAAATAACGACCGCAATTATAGCACAGAATGATTTTCAAAATATATTCTTCACAAAAAAAATATTTAATTTTAGTTCTTACGGTATCTTAGACTTCTACGTTTACATTAGAAAATATTAAGTATCATCTTATAAGTTGATACAACAATAAAAAATCAATATTCCAAATAATCAATAAGTGAAAACCGGATTCGCTAAATAAAACACAATTTAGAAATATGCAAAGCATTAAGTGCATTTACTATTGTTCCGCAAAAGAAATAAAGTTAGTATTGACTTAAAGCCAATAAGATTTCGAAAATAGCGTGTGAATTAAAGCGAATTGTTCAAAACACAAGCATATAATTTCCTTTATCTGCTTACCTGTTGATATCTGATGTTTAAGCTGTAAATATGATGGCTTGAGTTAGACTCCCTTTTTTGCTTAGTTTGCTGTAATTATTGTTACACGCGTTTTTTCTGCTTTCAACTCGCTGCGCTGCCGCAGTTTACACTAGGCTCCAACACCTGCTACACTAAAAAGAATTGGAGTTGGAGCTAATCAGCAGAAGCTTTGAAGTCAACGAATATCAAGCAAATTAAACACAACAATACACAAAAGTCGAAGTTGAGAACATGCATGCATAAAATATCTGCAGCTAGTATATTTTTCTGTTGACACAGCAATTTGGTAAAGAAATACCTGTGTAAGTACGTATATACGTTTTTATATTAAGAATTTCGCTAGTTAAAGCGACGCTGCTTTACGTCCGCACGCACACTTTTTTGAAATTACTTTATTTATATATCTTTATTTATTGCTCACTTCACTTTATTAATTTAATTTATTTAAGACATTTCGCGAATAAAAAGACAATTTTATTTTGAAATACTGCGCGCAACATTGTTTTAAAGTTGCGCGGACAAATACAAATGATAAATACAATAGGAATATCAAAAAGCGAAACCGAATTGGTTGAGTGTCAAATGAAAACAAACAAAAAACTGTTGACAATAGATGTTGGCGGTTACTGATTACTCAGCTATATTGCTGGGTGCAACCCTGTTAGTTTAGCAACATGTAGCCGAGCTGCCACATTAATTAAATTGTTATTACTGTAAGAAAACTTTTTGTGGAGCGTAAATTAAATATTTACAACATTTGTGTTCCTAATAATATGTACATACTTAATCAATAAATACAAATGAATATAAATTTATCTAGATCGCTGGTATTTGTTTATATTTATATCCACTTTCAATTTTTAATTTTACCTTAATTATGTTTTTCGTGTTCTGACGACAGTTGGGCCCATAAAATAAGAACGGATGCGATGTATAACCACCAGAAAGTGTCCACCTCAGTAGTATTCTTTAAATTTTTTGGGGGGATGTCTTCCCCTATACATCTACAACACGCAAACTTAGAAGTAATCTCTTGACCCAACTCCATACTTACAGTAACTTGCCTATTGGCACATCACATTGTGATTAGTCCCAATTGCCAATGTTTATTTCCATTTATATCAGAAAGTACGGTAGTTTTATTTGCATATTGTTTGTGTCAGTTGAACTTTATAATTGAGTAATCATAGATTAGTGTACATATGTATGTATTTAATATATTCTTAATACATTTTGTTTGAAAGTTCGTAAATAGCGGTTTCCCGAACATTAATTCAAATTACCGTAAAAAGAAAACATACAGAAAAGATACAGGAAATAACTTAAAATATATATACATATATATATATATATATTAGATACATAAACAGGTTGCGAGAAAAAAATATACTTGAAAATTACACATAGGAAATTAAGAAATACGAAACATTCGTATTTTACTACTGCAAAATAATTCGCCTATAAATACAACTTATGACATTATCTTACTAATTAATCACTATCGTAATCATTTTTGTTGCCCACAGTAAGAGGACGTCGCGACTCGTCCTCCGAGCCATACACAACCTCCTCATCCGAATCGTTAATCATCGAAAATGCGGGATTATCCTTGGTTACAGAGACTTCTGAAATACATTTTGTTTAGTCACGAAAGCTTCTTCATAAATAATAAGATATACCTTGTGAAAAGCGCCCATTCGGAGAATAAACATAAGCCATGGTGTATAGGTAAAAATTCAGGAGCCCATAGAAACACATGAATTGCGCCGAACTGTGGTAGGTGGTATTGAGAGTGGCCACAAAATTATCCTCCAATATGCCGAAGCCAAAGCGACATGTTGTTACTGTTATGGTAATTGAGATGACGAAGAGCATTAGGAGCGTTAAGAACTTCAGGCGCATATCTAGAGTGACACAATTTTAAAATTAAACTATTCCACAATTAAATTTAATGCAAATGTGTATTTGCAGAGTGCTTACCAAAATAAGGCATCGACCTGAGCTCAGTATAGGCGCGTAACACTAATAAGGCCAAATACAATATATACATACAGCCAGCTATGAAAAAGAACAACTTGAAGCCCTAGAAGGATAAAATAGAATTAAAAAAGTGCTATATTTGTTAGCATGTACGCACATTATAATTTCGAGTGTCCACAAAGTGACTATAGGTGGGATCGCGTAACTCGTTGCATTTCTCCCAAGTGGCAAGTACTATGGCACACAGCCAAATTGGTAATATAACGATGATTTTGGGTAAGTAGAATCGTATGAAACGTCTTTCATTCTGTCGCAAGCCATGATATATACAAAGCCAGAACATGAGTAGGGAACACAGGAATGTAGCCTGAAGGATAGCGTCCAACATGCCTGGGAACCACGAGTTCATCAGGAAAATTAATGGGAAAAACGGATCTGTAAGAAGAAAGTAGACACAAGCTAGTTTAAAATTGCTAAATTTTATTTATTGTTTTGATACTCACTGTCATACAGTAAGAGTAGTGGTAGGAGTATCGACATCCATTTCTGTTCAATAGACCAATCATAGATGGGGTATTTGCGGAGTGTGTGAGCGTACCAACACTATGTATGTTCAAAACAAGGTACATATTCGAATTATGGAGGTCTTACATATTACATATACTTACAATCACAATGAACGTAAATAATAGAAAGATGAAGCGGAACCATATCTCGATTTGTGTAAACTCGGGACTATAAGTTTTGAACTGTAAAAGCAAATAAATATTTTATTTTTTTAATGAAATAATAATCTCCGTTACACTTACATAAAATGTTATGCTGCGTATATTATATTTCTGGTGGAAGGTCTCCAATCCATAGAAACGCACAGTGATTATATAATGTGCATATTCCAGAAATCCCAAATGAAGTATCGTAAACTCCTCACAATCATTTCGCACGCAGGACAAATGTCGAGTACGGTTACGAACTGAATCGGCGCGAAGTATGCTCAGAGGTTTGTGTTGTTCTGTAATACCATCTATGGCCACGCTTACATGGAAACTCTTATCGTACTTTTCGTCTGTAAAAAAATATTACATAAATAGACTAGTATATAACAAACATAGTAAAGGGTTGCATTTCCACTCACCATCATTGTTGTCCGTCACCAATTTGGCAATCAGCCACAGTTGCTGAGAGTATGTGGTCATTAGTGGTGATTTCATCGCAAATGGCCCCGTCGCCAAAACCGTTTTACTGTTAGCCAATGATGTGTTCGCCAGTATATTTTTGGCGGTGATTTCCGATGTACTTGTAATGGGTGGTCCGGTGAGACCAATTACAATGGCCAAACCGAAACAGATTAGAAATCCCAGAAAGACCATAACGAATTCGCGTTTTTGCATTGAATATAGACGCATATGCACCGAACGCTCGCATCGATCATGATGGTAGGCCGGTGCAATATATCTGTTGAACTCACTGAATAGATCGCTAAATTGTGAGAGGGAATTCTTGAGACGTAAAAGTAAACCACCCGAGGGCAGGTGGTATGAGTAGCCCAGACCCGTGGTGTCTGTGGGTGGTTTGGACATTGTGACAGCACTTACACGAGTGGCGATGGTGCTTGTTTGGTATTAGCGATTTCTATCTAGAGCGGAAGCGATAGTATTCTAAGATATTATTGGTGATGAGGAAGGGCGGTGATTGTAAGATTGTTATGGATATGGTGTTATTGTTGGTGCTGTCGACAGTTTTTTTTTATTGTGTTGGATGTGCTTGTCTTGTTACTAGCTGGTGGGAGCTGGAGTTTAGTGCGCTTTTTTGCTACTGTTATCTAATCTGTGAGGAGTCGTGAGGGAATGAGATGCTTTTGTAATGGGACTAAGTATGCTGTGAAAATATTTTTTTTTGGTTTTTAGTTTTCAAACACTGCTTTCAAGCAAAATAATTGTGTTTACTTCATTTTCACTTTCACATCACAACTATTGCCGAACGACCATGAACTGTACTACAAATAGTGGTCTGCTGTGACTACATTTTTCAACAATTCCACTTAACGGTCGCTAATGAAAAACGTTGTATGCACTTCAAGAAAAATAAGTTCGAGTGTTATTTTCGAGTTGTAATTGGAATTTTGTTTTTAATTTCACAAATATTTCTATTAATTTGTATGGAAATTGTACGCGGCTGTTAAAATCGATTATTTTCACTTCGTAGACAAATCACATATGGCGTATCACTTTCTTATTTAATAAAGCTATAGGGGTGTCAGTTGTTTAGCTACATGGAAGGTACTCACTATTTGACAGTCACTTTTGGTCACAGTGCGCATGCCCCGCTGTTATCAGTTATTTTGTTTAGCATCTTGGCGCATGGTCTTGTCGCAGAAGGTGGAATTGTTTGTAAACAAATGCAAAAATGGTGTAAACAAATTTGAAATTGAGTGGCTCTGGGTGGAGTTAAATGAAATTGAGTTTCTTACTTAAGTAAAATAATACTCAAATAAATTTGGTTTTTGTTTTGATTGAGTGAAATGCTTGAGTTCAAAGTAATGATAACGCAAACGTTTTTAAACGTATAATTTCTTTTTAAAAGTTCGACTTTATCTTTAAAATATCATATAACAATTTCGTGAAATTGGTATAAGTTTTTAAAATGTATTCATAATCCATGTTTATGATTGTTATTTCTTTTGTTTTTATTTCTATCATATAAAACTATTACAACTGTATGAGGTGTGCAGTACTTAACGTTTTCCGCTATGGAGTGTCCTTGTTTTCGTTTGTTCTTCAACTAATCCCAGTACTTGATGAGGCCATCCCAACCGGCTGTCACCACTTTACTTGCTTCGTGCGGATGCCACATTGTGCTGATACACACACCCTCGTGCGCCTGCCATTTCTTGTACATTTTCGTTGTTTTCCAATCCCATATATAACATTTGCCATCGCCATCGCCGCTAACCAAATAACTCATGTCGGGCGAAAAGTCGAGCTGACAGGCATAGCCGGAAACCATGTGACCACTGAACGTCTTCTTGCGATTCATTTTAAAGCGATTTAAAGCGGAGAATATCACGATTTTGTTATCCAACGACTGACATGCCAACCATTTGCCATTCGGCGCAAGCGTCACAGCCGGCATGGAATGCATTGTGGGATCGGCTATGTACTTCATGTCGACTGGTATGTCCCATTCCCAAATACGCATCGATTTGTCATCAGAGGTAGTAACGAAACGTCGATTCTCGTCGACAAATGTAATTGTGTTGACTGCACCCAAATGACGATCATATTCTTGCACAATATCACCGCTGCGCGTGTCCCACTGTGGATGAGAATTAAATTTAAATAACATTTTTTTTTTTATATCAAGAAATAACTTACGCAAATAATTTTCTTATCAGATGTGCCTGCGACAAATAGATGTTGTTTGCTGTTGTCCGGATGAAACTTGACGCAGAAGGGCATTTTGCGTGCTGTGAAACGTGATATAACATCACCGGTTTCGGCATCCCACAGTTTTATATAACGATCGTAGGAAGCAGAGAGGAATTTCGTGCCTTTGTTGTTCCATGCGACGTCCTTGATCGCTTGTCGATGGCCAGAGAAAGTACGAATGCAACGTCGTTCGCCGAACACTTCCCACAGCTTTACACGACAATCCATGGAGCCCGATAGTAATAAGTGCGCGGTTTGTGGGAACCATTTGATGGAGGAAATGCCTTTCGTGTGGCCAGTCCAAGTGTGTATGTGTGATTTGGGTAAGAAACATTTGTTAGGCGCCGACGTTGAGCGCAAGTTAATACCCAAGTCGTGTGGTGCATGCAGATACGAGCGCCCTTGATAATCGTAGGCATCTTTGACTGTAATTAATTTTTTTATATATTAAATATTTATAAACATTGCTATTTTAAACAACTTACTGTGAAGCACAGATTTTTCCTCCAATGGCTTATCTTCAACAATACGATTGCGCCTATGCCTTTTCGCTAAAATCTCCTCCAATTCTGCCTTCTCTTGGTCATTTGGTCGTGCTATGGATTGTTCATCTTGATATTTACCCCAAGGGCCGACGAAACCTTCTATGTCTTCAGGATTGTCATTTTTATCTTGTTTGCGTTTCTTTTTCGGCTTTGGTGATTCAAACACAGTTTTGCCGTCATCGTCATACGCGGATTGCAAGTCACCAACAAATGCTTGCCCCTCAACAACTTCGTCGACGGAGGGATCCAACGCATATCCATAAGTGTGAAATGTGCGTCGCTGATTTTCAAATTCAAATGCGTTAATGTGCGCCTTTTCCACATAGCCAGAAAGTGTGTTGCGCGGCGCGCGCATTTGTTGTGTCAAATTTGGATTTTCCGGACCTTTCACAGGCGCATACAATTCCTCGAATTTTGGATTATATGTCACTTCTTTCACCGTAGGATCGAGTGTACGCGCTACGTCGCAGGCGTTCATCGGCACAACTTCTGGTGCAGCGCACACAGCTAGTGACTTAGCAATTGACAATGCGGGATCGACGGGCTTCAAATGTGCGACCGCATCATTATCAGTAGACACTTTATTGGTGGCTTCGTCTGCTTCGGAATCACTTTCCGACGAACTACCATAATTTTGTATGCCCAACATACTGCTTATTTTACAACAATCTCTTTAAAAGTTAATACTTTAACTTTATTAATATTTTTGAACAAAAATGCGTCACAAAAATAACAAGAGCCTAAATAAAATGTCAGCTGTTTACAAAAAAATGCGTCTGACATTTGTGTAGAGTTGCAAATATATATGGTATGAAGTGGAAATGAAACGCAGTGTTGCAAATAATTGTACAAAAGCATTTCTTTCTGAAATTTTTCTAATTTTTTTAGTTTCTTAAATATTTTAAAAATTGATACTTTAAAATTATAAATATAATAATAAATAAATTATTTTTACAAAATGTAAATTAGATATTACATTACAATAAAATTAATTGCTTCAAATTAATCAATGAGATTTTATTTTCAATTCCAATTTCAATTTGTTCTGTTTCGATTTCATTTCGGCATTTCCGTTAGCTTGTCAAATAATTGCGCGGAAGAGGATACAAAAAATTTTACATTTTTGAAATTTAAAGAGATTCTTTGTGTGTTCAACGATTGTTTTCAATTAAATTATATCTTCTTTATTAAAACAAATTGATTAAATGTTTATAGACCTTACAACAGTATGAATTGAGTGAATGAATTCATATTTTCTATGTATGGTGAATAAGTGCTTTAGTAAAATGTGTCCAGGTAAAATGGTGTGACTTGCTAGTAGACACGTATATATTCACATATCAAACAGAGCTTAATACAGGAAAGCCCTGCTGATATTTATCTTTAAATTACTTAAGGCTGAGTGGACAAAACTATCCGAAATATATTTTATCAAGAAATTAATTACATTCATGTTTGCTGGTTAGTCAAAATATGTAGAAAAAGTAGGTCCATGCCAATGCATTGAAACAAGTCCAAGCCGCTGGTGGGCATTATTGATATCCAGACATTTTCTGCTAACGAGTAGATAAAATTACAACAAAGATATGTCATACGAGTATCCTTCTAATCACAATCCCAACTCCCGCCCGTATAAATAAAATTCATAAGTTTAGTTTTCAATATATTTTATGTTTTATTTATATTTTTTCATTCATTCGTATTTTTTAATGTTGTAAATTGTATAATTGTTATAATAATAATAGTTTTGTAAATTCATTAAGACAAAAATTGTGTGTGTATGTGTATTTTGTTTTGGTTTGCACACCTATACATATGTATGCATGCATGTATGAATGTTCTTCAACGCATTTGCTTCGTTTTATACTTCTTTAAACTATTTTCGATTAAAATACGTTTACGCCAAGAATGCATTGTATATAATATATATTCATTTATTTATTTATTTGTTTCATTCACTTTCATAATTACATATATTTTCAATTATTCATTTATTTAAGTATATATAACGTTTAATGTTCAATGTATTTAGTAAAAAATAGCTATAATCGAGCTTAAGTTTCATTCTTCTACTTGAATGTTTGTTTTGCAAGCGTTTTGCATTTATACATATGCCAATGTATGTACATACATATGAAATATGGTAATCAAAGACTTAAGTATAATTAGAAATAATAATAAAACTAGTTTTAAATTAATAATACATACACACAATGTACAGAGAGAGATATATGAAAAGTCTACAAAGCTAAAAACAAGCAGTAAAAAATTATTAAAAAATTACTTAAAACTATGCAGTAAAACAACTCAAAAATAACATTGAACAGAGAAACACATACAGTTTGTTTGTTGTGGGCTTAAAGCAATATTTATGGTTTTGCTTTCATATATTTTAATTTTATGGCACTGTTGCTTTTATATAACCTCCAAGCTTGTTATTAATTTCTTTGGATTTGCGCTGTATTGTAGATTGGAGATTTATAATGTTTTTGTTTTTATTTTAATTTTAATTAAATATAACTTGTTGCTATAACTAACGATTTATAAGGCATTAAAACAAATTTCTTCAGGCGCTTGACGCTGCCGAAAAATTTGTGCTTAAAAATTATTATTTTTTTTTCAATTTAATTTCAACTTTAGTTTTAATTTAACATTCAACTTTTGTGTAATTAAACTTGTTTATTTATATGCTCTATACATAAGTTATTAATTAAAGTAATTATTTTCTAATAATTACGTTCATCAATTTGATTTCACTCAATATTCTTGAGTTTATGGCCGCTAAGAATTCACTTTTTATGGTAAAAAAAACCGTTACATTATAATAAACACATACAACTATATACAGACAAGTACGAAGACGAGCACTTACAAATAAGAAATACATAATAGTCGTGAGGGTTTGGTAAAACTAACCTTAAAATATATTTAAAATTAAGCGTACATACACACAACTACAACCTTTTTGAAGGGCTGCGGTGGCGACATTGGCCACGCTTATTGTGTGAACAGTACATGTCTTTGGATTTTCTAGCTTGATTGTACGGTCAGGATATAGAGGGCATAATTTCTTAACGAAAAAATACCCAAAACCTTGAAACCGAAATTTTAAAAATAAAAAAAAATTAATATTAATTAAGGAAACATATACGTAAGTATATGGAAATAGTTAGTGTTGCGACAAGTGGTTTTTGACGACATACAAATTATTATTTTTAACTTAAATTTTACTTTTTTTGGTTTAAATTTAAAAATTTTCATTTTAACTGTGCTTCTCATGGGTGCTTGAGGAAGAAACGAAATGAGTTCGTTGTTTAGGAAACCTTTTTTATGCATTTGAGTTTCTTCAATTTTGTGTACATTTCTTTTTGGCACATTTTTTATATATTTCATTTTCTTAACCTGCTGTTTATTTTAACTGCAACTGTAATCGTATTGTTGACTATTGTGATTCGTTGTAATTGCATTTCCTGTATTTTGTGTGAGTTCATTTCGATTGTGTTATTCGTATAGATTTAACAAGGGATAGTGCAACATTGGAATCATATTTTTTTAGCACAGATAAAGTGTCAATTTGATTTGGTGAATTCATTTACAAAAACAAATGCAGGTAAAATATTTATATGGCGAGGAAGCTTTGGAAATTTCTTATTACGAAACTCATTTAAATTTCCGTTTAAAGTTTCTTATTGTCCATGATTTTTACAAGTAGGTTAAGTAGTTAATTTATTTTTTGCAAACATTATTTTGTTTAAATTTTATGTTTTTAAATTTTAAAGTATTTTGGTATAATAACTCGAGCTTAAAAGTTTGTGAAAAAATTTTGCTATGTTTTCATACAACATTTTTTTTTTTGTTTTCTATTATATTTTTCGCTTTTACCTCAAGTTATTTATTTTGTATTTTTTGTTTGTTTTTAATTTAACGTCAAACTCACCTACAACACAATTCCGCAATTTACAGGCTAAAACTAATTTTAATATTATTTACTAATTTTAGCACATTTAAAGTTCCAAATAAGTTTCTTAATAAGGCCAAATTAATTCTTTCTTAAATATTAAACTTTTTGTAGTAATTCTCACTTATATTTTCAAATATTTTTTTTTGTGATTTTTAATTTTAAATTTTTAATCTCTTATGCCAAAATTTACACTTAATCAAGTTCCTCATGCAGCTTCGTTTTGTGTTTGAGAACTTTTCACTTTACACACCAGATTCGCTTGTGGAATGCTCGTCGTAGTGATTTTCTGGTATACACCCTAACCTCAATCGCATAAATTGTTTGAAGGGGTTTAAAATAAATATTCAATATTTGTTTTAACCGTAAAGTAAAGTAACAGTTTTAAAGCAAAACGAAAGTTTAAGTGTAAATGGCATGTCATTTTGATTTTGACGGTATGTTTGTGTGTGTTTAACTTTTAAATGAATAAATATTGCTTTATGGCTTGAAAATATACTATTGCATAGTGGTCTAATACAGTTTGCGTGTTTTTAAAAAATACAATGTTTGAATACTATTTTTCTGCTTTTTATATATTCTTTAGGAAAACTATTGTGCGGGCAAATACTAAAGTAGTCGGTGTAAACTTACACTATTTACACTTTCCACTTGAATTGTTAAAATGATGTTTAAAAAATACTAGACTGAAATACGAAAACAAAGTAAAAATATTAAAAAAATATAATTTTTTTTAATATTAAAAAAATATAATGTTTTTTTAAATATTTTTTGTATATGAAATCGAAACATAAAATTTGGAAATCTTTGTTTTAGTTGTATTTAATGATAATTAATTATAATCGTATAATTAATGACAGTGAATTATAATTTAAAAACCCAATATTATGCATAAATATTAAAAAAATAAAATAAAATTGAATATTTAAAAAAATTAAAAAAAAAAATATTCGTTAACTAAAAAAATACTTGTTTCCTTTAACTAAATTGTATTTAGAAACTTACAAATAAATATAATTAAAAACTAAACTAAAAATTATTTTCGAGCGAGTATTTGCTTGGTACTGGCCAACGAAATTGCTTGTGAATGTCGAAAATTATTCAAAACAGAACTTTTTTAAACGTTCAAAAGCGTATATGCACAGTTCGAAGATTATTAGACTATACGAAAAAGTATTAATATTATCAATTTTATTAATAATAAATTCGTTAAAACGAAAGGTTACTCATTTTATGAAGAAGAAAATAATATTAAAATTTTAGAAATTAAAATTATTAAATTATTACCGGCTGTTTGCTGAAAAACAAACAATTTTTAAAACTAACAAATAGTGGCATGTGCAAAGTACACTTTCCATTGTACTTTTGTTACGAGCTTCTGTGCCTGCACAAAAATAAAATTCTTACCGAAAATAATTTTTCCATTTTGAAATTTTCATTAAAATAGTTAAAGTAATAAAAAAAAAATAAAATATACAATACTTTCTTACTGTGTGTTTTTCCCACAACACTAACGACATTGTATAATGAGCATTTGGTTTTCGAATGTGCTTTTGAGCTTATTCAGCTTAAATACGAGTATTAATATAGTTATAGCTTAAGTACGAGCTTAAGTGCGGAATTCCATTTACGTCTTATAAATTTCAATTTGACTGGTGTACACGTTATGCAAACGTTCGTTTGCATAGTTAATTTGCTAGCGCTGTTGGCATTTTACTAACACGAGCGCTGAATACGTTTACGTATTATTAAGCCGCGAACTGGCTGTATGCAGCCATGCGGCATTAGCGTAAGCAGCGATTCAGCAACATGCTTGCAATTTATTTACCTCTCTGCATCACTTTCTTAACCATTCAGCTACATTGACCATCAGTTCAGCAGCCCCATTTTGTTGTTGAAGAAATCAAAATATTGCTGGCGTTGCTGATGGTTAGTTGTGGGCGGCATCGTTGGCATGGCTGCTCCCGCGTAACGTGGTGGTGTCAGCAGCGCTTGATCCACCATTTGGTTGGGCTGTTGATGGTATAGCGGCGTCTCGCTCACACTCAGATGCGGCATATCGTGAGCGCCGTGCAACAGTGGCGGTGGCGGCAAATTTGCTGCTTGTGTACGTTGTTGCTGCTGTTGTTGTTGCTGCTGATGTTGTTGCTGTTGCTGTAACTGCTGATTAAGTGGCGGCGGTAACATACCACCCATACCAACACCGTTCAACGGTGGCCAAACCATATGCGGAGGCGGTGGAGGTGGCGGTGGCAGCAAGCGTTGCGCCTGCAAACGTTGTTGCAATTCATTATGTTGCTGCTGTTGCTGCCGCTGATTCTGTTGCTGTTGTTGTTGTTGGCGTTGCTGAAACGCCGCATTCGCCATGGCTGCGGCCGCCGTTTGTTGTTGTTGTTGTTGCAGATGGTGGTGATAGAGAGCACCATTGGCTTGAGTGCCGAATTTCTTGCGAAAGTCAGCGATATTGAGCAGATTCCGCGAAGCGGCCGCTGAATTACGTCTATGCGCTGATTTACTGTTATTCGTTGCGGTTCTTGTTGTCGACGATCTTGTGGAGGCGGATGTTGTTTGCGCTGAGTTGTCGTTTACCTATTCCCTGTAGGGTTTGCAGTACGAATAACGGTGATTCATGTGCTGACTATAGGAACCGGAATGTGAGAAGCGTTTGAAGCACTTGCTGCACTGGAAGGGCTTTTCGCCGCTATGCAGCCGCTTGTGTTCGGTGAGATGATGTTTGTGCTTGAAGGCCTTCGGACAGTCTACACACTGGTAGGGGCGTTGACCTGTTGAAGAGATGAAAAAATGATGCGGTCAGTAAAAATGCCTAAACTTCGTACTGTGTACAGAAGAGGAGGGGCGCACTTGATGGCGCTTTTGCTCACCGGAATGCTCGTACTTGTGTCTCGCCAGCGAGCTCTGCTTTGCGAACGCTTTGTCGCATTGATCACACACAAATGGCAAGTCCGGATCACCTGCATGCCCGTGTGTCTCCGCTTTGGGACGCTTCGGTTTCGGCAGCAAGCCACCGCCAATGTAGTCGTCATCATGTGAGATACGCGAGTCATCGTCGCGCCAAGAGCGTTTCTCCGAACCGCCTGGACTGAGACTGGTACCGCGATAGTCGGGAAATTTAATACTGTTGATGAGGGGATTGCAGGCATAATCGCCGGGTGTCATGCGGAAAATCGCATCCATAGGCATCATACTCCGCTGTGCACCGGTAGGCAGCATATAGGGTGGCAGATGTCCGGCTAGTGAGGCAGAGAAACTATTGCTGTTATTGTTGTTGCTAACGCTGCGCGGTGCGATTGGTTGCTGTTGTGTTAGCGATGGCGCCTCATTTGGTGATGGTGTCTGCCGTTGGAAATGATGACTCCCCGAGGGTGCGCCAAAGTAGACGGCCGCGTGTTGTTTGAGTGACTGCGGTACGGATGCGGCCGACGATGGCGAGAGCGAAGAGGGCGGTGACATCGAGGCAGACATTTTACGACTCAAGTTAATAGCTTCGGTGGAATCGCTGCTGCCGCTGACGCTTTGCATTGGCGCAATACCGTATAGTGGCGAATGTTGTTGTTGCATGCCATTGCGCTTTGCTGCTACAGGCCAATCGCGCTTCAGCGACAAGTCCAACGGTTGTTCTTCGCCTGTGCGTAAGCCTGTTGACACTGCAGTGCGATCTAACGCGGCGACGGAGGCAACACTCGCTTCGGTCGCGGCTAAACCAAAAGGCAGTTTACCATTCGCTTGCTGATAGTTTTGCATTTTACGCTCGCGCGAACGATTGTTCTGGAACCATACTTGTACAACGCGTGCGTCCAGCTGCAGACGTGCGGCAATCATGCGGAACTCTTCGCGACTAGGGCGCGCATTGATGGCGTAGTGCTGCTTCAGCTGTTGTTGTTGCTCCTCGGTGATGGCCGTACGTACACGTACCTTGCGCTCGCTGCCTTCGCTATTGCAGTCGTTGCGCGAGTGGGAATCCCGCTCATCCTGGTAGTCTTCAGCGTCGCTGGTGTGCAATAGAGAGGTGGCTGAGATGGCAGATTGTTCGGCGGAGTCATCCATGCTGTGTTGCGATCGCACAAGCGATTGCGGCTGCTGCAGCTCCTCTTCATGCTCCTGCTGCAGTTGCTGAGAGTGTTGCTCTTGGTAGGAATGTTGGAGCTCTTGCTTGATGTAACCGCAGAGCACTTTTTCGTGTTGCACCAGCTCTGTTTGGTGATTGAATTGCGTGTCGCAGCGGCTACAGCGTAGCTCAGTTGAATTGCATGCACTGGATTCATTTTGTGACTCTTGTTCTACTTTGCTGGTGGGCGTTGAGGTTTCCATTGGACGAGATTGTTCCATTTCGACCGTGCTGTCTAATTCCTGTTTGATAACGGGCATAGTTTCCGCACTATCCACTTGATCAGCGCGTTCCTCATCCACTGGTGTGGCAGGACGATTTTCCTCCATTTTTATTTGTGGTACTATGTTTTGCTCGGTGGATTCCGAAACTTCATTATTCTCTAGCCGCATATTAGTCTGTTCGTTTTCCTCCAAAGCGGGCGATTTAAGCGACTCATCTTGTCTCGCTTCAACTTCTGAATTTTCAATCTTCTCCTCATCAACAAGATTGGAATGATCTTCCGCCTCCGATGCGACTTTTTGTGATTGAACTTCCTCTTCATCATCAACATCCCCCTCTTTAGCTTCACTCTCATCCAAATCCATCACTAATTTGGGCTCATCTGGTATCTCCTCCTCGTTTGTCTCATCAATCGAATCTTCAACACGCTCACTGTGCTCTTCTAATTGGGGCTGTTGCTGTTCCCGTTCGCTAAGACTTTCTTCCTCGCGTTGCTGCATCTCCTGTTGTTGCTGCTCTTGCTGTTGGTGCTGCTGTTGTTGTCCCACTGCCGTCAGTTCCAGCAGACGTTGTATGTTGTAGGGGGATAAGCGCGGATTCAGGCCCAAACTGTAAAACGGATGCGGGAATGCGGCCAAAAGCGCAGCATTCATGGCATTCATGTTGTAATCATCGTATTTCTGCAATATATTCGGATAAAAAGGGGTCGTGCCACCATTCACAGCCACATCGCTGGCATCCGTAGCATAGTAGTTCATGTGAGATGGCAAACCCGCTGACAACGCGGCGTCCACATTTAAGCTAGACTCCGTGGGTCCAGCGCTTGTATTCATTGCGCCGCCATTATTCGCATTGTACCGCTTCGCGTTTTGGCCGGGCGCATTCTTTTCCAACGCCTTCAACATAGCGCGATTCGGATTGAGTTTCATGCCCATACTAATGCATTTCTTCGAGGTCATGTGCGAGGAGTAGGAACCGGAATGTGAGAATCGCTTGCCGCAATTGTCGCAGCCGAACGGCTTCTCACCCGAATGGATGCGCACATGCTCCTTCAGATGATGCTTGAATTTGAAGGCCTTATCGCATTGATTGCACTTGAACTTGCGCAGCAGGGCGGACTCATCGTGACTGATCATGTGACGCTGTAGGCGATACACATTGGCGAAGGCTTTGTGGCATATCTTGCAGCTCTGTAAAGAGAGAAAAGAGAAGGTGTATTAGTAAATAGGATCGGTAGCAGAGTTTGTATAGTTGTGACGCCAAAGTTGTTGAAAATACTAAGAAATCTGTTTTCAAAAATGTATTGTATGTACTTATCAGGTTGATACTCTCCACAAATACCCCCCAAACCTCAGCAATCACACCAAATCACATCGCCAAATATATTATTTACGGAAGTAATTATTCCGCGTGAGTTTTGAACTATGTTTTCGTCTAAAAGTGATAAGACCGCGTAGCCGTCTAAATTCGCGCTTGGCATTGAGGTAACTAACTACGTCTTTACGTGCCGCACAGCTAGCGGGTTACATTATCTTATCAGATTTGTACCTACAAAAGTATTTCCACGTGTTTCCAGCTTTCGTATTTCATTTCTTTTTCAATACTGTGATGAGATCATGGAATAATGAAAAAAATCTAAATCAATGAATGAAGCTGAATGAACTTGCTGATAAGGATTTTAGTATTTCAGTGAGAATAGTGTGTGTGAAAGCTTTACAGCTTAAAAACTTAATTTTATATTGAAAAATATATAATATAATTTTTTGTTTTTTTAAATATAGAATTTTCGTAATTTTATTTATTTTTTTTTGTTAAAGATTTTTTTTTATTTTTTTATTTAAAAATAAGTTTCAAATTACTAAATAATAAATTTCAAATTTCTTGAATACCTAGCGCTGGCCCCTCCTTCGCCTGCCCGCTGACACACTTGAAGCCTCAGTGGCGAGGTGGACAGGGTTATGGACATTTTATGTCAAAATTTGAGCAAACACAACTAAATCATGCCGAACAAAATATAATAGCCTTAAGCGCAAACTAAATGATTTATTAGCTGGCATAATGCATTTATAACAATACAAATGCAAAGCGCACAAAAAAAGCATGAGATTCCATAAAAATTTGCAAAAATGCCAATGAAACAAATAGAAAAAAATAAAAACAAACAAAAATCAGCTGAAAAGCCAGAAAAAAGTTGGCAAAAGTTATGGCAATAAAAAGGCGAAACAAATGAAAATTGCGGCTAAATTATAGAAATATGTGGCGGATGTCAACAAAAATGTAAATTTATGCTTTCCAAACGGCCGAAACAAAAAATGATAAAGCAACAAATAAATATTTACCAAATGAAAGCTGCTCGGAACGCCGCCGCTGCTAGGCAAAAGAAGAACGCTCATTATTTAACGAACTTTTACTGTGTGCACCATATACTATTAATAATGTTTAATAAAAAATACGCGCTTGGCTTGCCGTGCATAAAAATACAGCACAGGTATAATAAAATGCCAACCGAATTAACAGCGCGATGGATAGATGATCATAGGCGATCAACAAAAAAACAAAAACAAACACCTTCATGTAGGAGAGTATAAAAAATATGCATTTGTTGTTGGTGTATAAAAATTGGAGGCATAAAATTATATAGAATAAACAGGAAACAATACGAAAAAAGTAGCAAAAAAGACAAAAAAAAACTTAAAACACAGAGTCGCATGCGAAAGTTTAGTAAAAAAAAAAATAATTTTTATATTTTCTAAATATAAAATAAAACATATTTGGCACAAAATATTAAAAAAAAATAAACAAAAACAACGAAAAACACTTCGAGGAATAAACGCACTTGTAAGCGTGCACATGTCGTCCTTCACGATCCCCCCTTTTCAATGGTCGCGGCTAATGAATAATGGGAGCAAAGTTGAAGGTGTCAAAGCAGTGAGAGAAAATTTTTCCCATGACAGTTGTTCCAACTGCAGTGCACACAAGCTGCGGTTTACACGCATATTTATGTGAACCAGCACTCAGTCGCAAAGGTAAATGACATGATTTCCTGGCAGTCCCCCCCAACGCCTGTTGAGTGACGAGTTGGAAATGCAGCGCAAAAGGGAAATGTTTCACGATTGATGCCCATTAGCAGCTGAGTTACGCATATCAAATGGAATGTGGCAGCAGGTGGGGCTTGACAGTATCATGATGCCAGGAAAGTGGTGTAATTGAGAATTTCAAAATTAGCTCTTCAATGCTTTTGTGGTTGTATGAATGAGAAATATCGAAGAGTTAAGAGTAGTTCTAAGCACAACAAAATATTTACAAGGTGTATATAATCTCTTTTGAATAGATTTCAAAATATTTAATTTTGTTATGAAACGCCCCAAAAGGTAACGTAAATGACAGCCGTCAGGTTGGTTGAGTCATCGCTAATGGAGGTAAACATGCAATTTAAAATTGACGGAATGCATTTTATTAATTAAAAAAAAAAAAACAACAAACGAGAGCGGCAGTGTGAGAGCGAGCGTATGTGAGTAAGTAAGACTGTAAGCTAGCAAGAATGCTAATTGTTGTTGTTGTAGCGGAAGCAGCTAATGAACGCAAGGTGTGCTCATCGGCGTTCAAGTGGCTGGATGCACTCAAATGCATTCAAATATACTATGAAAAGGCTCAAACTAGTAGAAATTGTAACAGGAGGGGGAAGAGGGAGAGCGTGTAAAATAAATGAAAATTATAAGAAAATATGAAGCTCCAACAAATTCCATCACAACAAAAGTAATTTTACTTCAAAAGGCAAAATATAAATATTTCCCTCCGCACCCACTTCTCTCCCTCACTTGTATGTACAACAAACAAAGCACAACAGAGTGCATTAAACACTAAGGAATGTAATAATTTGCTTGGCGTGTGGCACACACCTTCTTCTGACAGCAGATCGCTTTGGCCGCTTTTATGGTTGATGCTAATTTTTGAGAATGTGCACGCTTTGATATGCACTCAAACGACAGCAATAACAATAAAAGAAAACAACAACACACACATGCATACATGTATATACAATAACAACAAAAATACACAAATGTCTACAGAAAAGATCAAATATGCGAACAAGTGGATGGATGGATGTGTGTTTCAAAACAAAATTTCAGTGATCGACACAAACTGCATCAATAAGACACACCACAACAACAACAATAATAATAATAATAAGAGCACCGAACTAGCACAGCCGTAAAATGGAAACTATGTTAGCAAAGAAAGGCGAAAGAAAAATAAATAGAATTTGAAGAGAAAAATCAGGAGAGACGTAGAGAGAACTGGAGGTTAAATAAAATCTCCGTGTGTTGACAGCAAGATTAGAAGATCAGGGCAGCACAGTGACACTAATGTGAGTTAGACTTGTTTAGAAGTTACTGGCAAAGTGGAAAAAGTAAAAATAATTACAAAAACAATAACAATAATAATGTACGTGGTAATGATCATTAATGATGCGCTATTTACTTCCTTAGAATTCTTTTTGAAAAAACCGGTTTTTCTGAGCACTTTTCTTCTAATAATTTTGCAAGGCTGAGTATTTTTCTCGAAAACTAATTATGAATAACTAGAATAGAATACCTATAATTAATTATATAATAAATAGTGTTATTGCCATTATTGACGTAAAACAAACTAACCGTTAGCTAGTTGAATGACAGTTATGTGGCTGCGAGCACATATGAATGCGCCCAGCTGCGTGCGCGCCAGTCGGCGACCCCAATTCAATCGAGGTGTCAAAATGTAATGCCAACTCGGGCACAAACACACCCGCACAATGCCACAATGGCATTCATTTAAATGGCTTTAGCCATTTCAATTAAATTCTTACTCACATAATAATTACATGCAATTTACGCGTATTTTTCTTCCACTTTTTTTAGCGCTTTGCTGTTGCTGGATCGTCTTAATTGAAAGTGTGAATCATATTTCACCGGAGCAGCGGCGAGTGGCTCATCACAGCCAGCAACGTGAGCGTGACGAGATGCGCTGGAAGGCAAATTAGATCAATGCACAGATGGATGGATGGATGCCACAGCAGATACATCAGTACATATATATATATATATGTCTAATTCGTGTGCAAATACGTGCCGTTATGTACATATCTATGTATGTTTATAGAATCTACGTGCCTTTATGACAGATCACTACTTTTGCCAACCAACCAACGGCTGCCGCCGCCGGAGTGAGTGACTGAGCGATTGTTTATTTTGGCGATCGTGATCAGCATGACGATGGTGGCGTCTGTTGTTGTTTTTTTTTCGTTAATAGTTTTAATAAAAATATTTGCATTTCAAATTGTTTTATATTTTTATTGTGCCTTACACTATTCAGTTGTGTTTTTGTTGTATTCGACAAGCGTGCGTGATCATTTAGCTCTACTCTGGGCACGCTTACTACTCCAAGTGTGCAGCAACAACAAATAATTTTCGTACATCCATATGCATGTATGCATGAAAGTAAATAAAATGTCTTTTGTAGTTTTTTAACTGCTCACTTTTATGTTGATTGTATTTAAAAATGGTGGAAGCGGGCGGTTGGCGGAAGTGGCCAGTAGCTGTCATTTGATTTTACTATGCTTGCTACTTGATTGCTGAAGTGCCAAGCTACAAAAGCTAGTTTAGAAACATGTTTCAACTCATATGAGTCCCTGTGTTCACATATGCATGTGTTTGTGTGTGTGTTTGTGCAATGAAAATGTGAGTAATGCTTTTGAACTGTTAATTGAAGTGAGAATTAGTCATGCGCTCGTTAAAACTATTGTGGGAGATAAACTTCAAAGTGTTCTTATAACAGTACATAAAATAATTGGTGGGCCACATAAAAAATTTACGATTAAGTATATATAATGTGTGACAAAAAGTGTGTGGTACTTTAGATAATTTTAATAAATAGTTGTAAAGCAAATTTTGATACAGATTATATAAAGTTATAAAATATTTTCTTTCATATTTTAATAAAAAAACACAGATTTTTAATACATTAAAAATTGTTATTTTTTTATAATTAAAATATATTTTTTATTTTATTATTTATATTTTTTTTTTTTAATTCATTATTAAAATATTATTATTTTTTTTAATATTATTATTAATTTTTTTTATTTATTATTAAAATATTATTTTTTTATTTATTATTAAAATATTTATTTTTTTTTATTTTTTATTGAAACACTTTTTTTATTTAATTATTTTTTCAAAATTTAATTTTTTTTAATTATATTTTAAAACCACAACTTCAAAAAAAATTAAGTTCTTAACTTCTTCTTTTAATATCTTAAAATTTTATAGTTTACATATCCAATCAAATTGTTTATGTTTTTCACATTTGGGTACTTTTGCTCAACGCTATCTAAATACACTAGCCCGTCAGCCAGCAGCTTGGACACATTCGAACAGGAAAATAAACAAACAAATTTCGAATTGACTTGTTTGGAGGGAAAAGTGCGCTATATCTACATACATACATAATTTATTTTAAACTTTGTTTCAAACACTAACAAATGTACATTTCCGCTTCCGTGGCGTTGCACAGTCTGTTTCAATGCTTACCTGTTTATTGTTTTTAGAATACTTAATGTGAAAATAAATAAATCATTGCGCTGACTTTGAGTGATGGCATATTCTGCGGAGTTGTCTTAAGCGATGGCACAATAGGCCACAAAAGAAATTTTATTTTTTTAAATTAGAATAAATTTTGTATAAAAATTTGATTTTTTTAGTTTTGATGAAACTGAAAACTTTCACTATATTATATTAATAGTTTTAATATTTCATTTATTTTTTTCTTAATTTTGCTTTTTTATTTAATTTTCAATCAATTGAGTTGATTTGCTTTTAAGTCTTGACCAATAAGAATATTAAGGTGTTAACTTTGCTTCTCTTTCTCCCTCTATCTTTCATTACAGTCATTTTTTTATACAACCTGTTTGCTCTCCAACTAGTTTACCTGTCTGCGCTTACTCACACTCTTACAAAGCGCACTCAAACGCCAACAAATAACGTCGTTTGTTGCGGTTTTCAACAAGTAAGCGCTTATATACATTCACACACAACCATTTTCTACACCTGTTTACTCTTCAACTATTGGTATTTGCTCAGTAACGACTATGCAATCATTGAAGCGAACGAATGCTGAGCTCATTGGTAGGTAAGAGAGGATAAGCACATACACACATATATGTATATAAATGACTGCATTTAGATAGGAAATTACGCCTACCTTTGCCGCCATTACAATGGCACTTATTTACTTTTAAACACGAAGGCGGCACAATGACGCAGTAAACAGAGTTAATCATGAAATAGTTACAAATTCAGAAATTTAAATGTGTGTGTTGATAATGAGGCATAATTATAGTAAATAAATTCTTAAATTAACTCTTATCGGTTGAAAATATGCACTCGAACGAAATGACGTGATCACGTCAAATTATTTTTTGCTTTAATAAAATGAATATGTATGTATGTATGTTTATGAGTTTGTATGTATGTATGTAAATGCGAAATCAAAGCGAAGGGAAGTAAGTGAAATTTTTCAAGTGGAGAGTTCATGAACTTCATTTTGATTTTATTGAAATCAGCATTCATAATCACAAAGGTATGCATGAGTCAAGCACGATCGCGACTGCGCGAGCTCAGGACGGTGACTGTAGGGCATCGAAAACACACAGTCAACGACCGGATGTGCTCAATTGTGTAACCACCTTGATGATTGGACGGCCGCGAATACAATACATTGGAATGGAGCGATATGAAGTAGCAATCAGCAGCAGAAGCAAGGGAGAACAAAAAAGTACAAATGTAAAAGAGAAAAAATTCTGTAGCTCCATGTATATATACTCATGTATGTACAAATAGAAACCACAATTTTCGTGTTGCAAGCAAAAAAAGTGTACTGTTTTCCAAGAAACATACTCGCATACTACATAGCAACCGGCAGCAACATGTGGTAAATTAATTAGTCGCTCCACAATTAATTCAATTGTTTGTTTATTAATTTATTTCCAAAGTATTATTATTATTCTTGCCTTCGCATGAGTGTGCTTCCCGTGTCAGCGACTCACCAGCGAATATGAAACTACTGTCCGTCTCAGGTTACGCGCTGTGACCTCTTCGGTGTCGAGCGAGCACCCACCCGTGTGTATTCGTATGCTTGTCGTTGATTTATATAAATTTATATGTACATGGAAAGCAAATTAAGCGGAATATTAATTATTAAAAAAATTTCCTGATAACTGTGAATACGGGCGTATACACGCCAGCTACGAGGCGTTGCTGCTGAGTGGAGGTTATGGCGGTTCGCTCACCTTCAACAACGCTATATATGTACATATGTATATGTATTTGCAGCGAATTTGCTTTACAAAATGGTACTTCTAGTATTATTATGAATTTCATCAATGACAGCGAAAAATCCATTCGAAACCCGTCCGTCTTCCTGAGTTATGTGTTATTTAATTGTAAAACCCCATATTTATACAATTGCTTATCAGTAACGGTTAATAAATGCATACATATACATTGCTCTGTCTTTATCGCTGTTGTGCTCATTAATTGTTGTTGTTGTTGTGTGTTTTGTACGAACTAAGGTGTTGATATCGGCTGCGACTGGTACCATTTTGCTGTGAACTCACACAATCATGTGCTCCTTTCCTTAACGGTATATGTTTTTGATATGTTATGTATGCGTTAAACTTCGTAATTGCTGGCAATCTGTTCGCTTTCTATTTTTTTCATGAAACTGGTTATGTTATTACTATCTCAATGCTATATAGTATAGATTTTATTATTGAAACATGGCAGGTATTAATTTATTATTATTATATTTTAAATAATTAGTTAATTGCGTTGCGAAAATAAATTATAATAAAAAGATCAAAAAAATTATATAAAAAAAAATTATATGAAAAAATATATGAATCAAATTCTCTTCTGAAAATTTTGAGTATAATGAGTAATGTGAACTCTAATTAATTTTTTATTTTGTTTGAAAATATTAAAACATTTTTTTTGCTAATTTTCTTTTAAATTCCTTCTCCATTTTTTATAAATATTATTCGCAACGTAGTAATTATGCTTTTTGCGCGTTTCCAATTGCGCCAATTTCAGAAATGCGCAAAACAATGCGAGTGAGCACATACTTTGATTTTGCGCTGCTCGCCGCCTTGCGTACTATACTTTCACTCTTGCTTGTCAACATGGCGTATGAGTGACGTGCAGCAAAGCGCCTAAATAATTGGCTATCTAATGCAAGCCACTCGAACAGCCACACGAACATGCGACTACGCTGTCTTTGCATTAAAAGCTCGTGTCAATGAACAGGCTTACCGCTTGGCGCACTTGTATGCCAGCCATTGCACTGCCGCCTCGCCGCGTCAACCGCCATCCAACGTTAAACTGACATCACTCAAAAGGGGCGGCCACATGCGACGGCGGTGTATTTCTAGTCAGTCAGTCAGTCAGTCTCATACAAATTTCAAATTTCGTTTTTGTTTTACAAATCTCTAACCCCCTCTCACCGCCCCGCCACCCCAAATGTCGACTAATTTGCGCTCGTTTTTGTGCTTTTTGTTTTCTGTTGGCTTAATGCGCTTAATGTGTCGCCACACAATCGGCCGCCGTGTCTGCTCGCACTTCAAGGCGACCAGACTGCACGCAGCCAACACACGCGCAAACGCACATACGCACGCCACTGTACCATCCAACTATCTAGTATGTGTGTGTGTGTGTGTGATATGCGTCGAAATGAGCTGACATGCGTTGTTTGACAAAAAATAGCACTCAAATCGAATACAGAGAGGGCGCACGGAAAAAAGCTTGGCGCACCTGTTGTTTTAAATTAAGCGGCGTTGAAAAATTATAGAGAAAAAAATCAGTGCGCCGTTCTACGCTTCGATAAACACTAATCTTTGTGGTTGTTTTTGGGTTTTCAACTTTTTTTCTGCTAGCTTTGGAACGAGCGATAAATTTTCAATTATACAAATATGCGAAAAATGTGTTTGTGGCCGAGCGGCAAGAAAAAACCCGTTGGCACATGCGATGGCGAGGCGACAAAGTGCAAATCGCCAGAGCAGCCGCAGCACTCAGCGTAATTATTTAGCGATTGCGCGCGGTTCACTTTAAGTGCGCTGGACATTTTTTAGCGCTCAAAAAAAAAAAAATAATAATAAAATAAAATTAAAATAATATTTACTTAAGCACACTGCTTTGTATATACATACATAAGTACACGTTTGTGCTAACAACCTGTGTTGGTGACGCGAGAGCAGCGATTAACGCACTTAGCCCGAGACGCGCATTTACTATTCTGGGTGGCAATCAATTGTCGCTTGTGCGCTGGCGGTGCGAGGTGTGTGGTGCGCGTTTTCCGCTTGCGAGCGACCCAGATTAGCGGTTTGTAGTTGACGTTATCAGCAAAGTGTTAGAACTTACGTAAAAGCACACATAATTTCGCAAAGGTTTCTAATCTACACTAAGCAAATGCGGCTTTGCTGAAGAATTTAAAACATTACTTCGAACGGTATTTTTTTTTTAAACGACCGTGCGATTTGTAAACAAATAACTTTATTTGTGGTTAATAAGAACAAAAAAGTGGTTTTAAGACTTTTTTTATAAACTATTTTAGGCTGGAATAAGTGATCGAGAGTTCGACTTATGCACTTTTACATAAAATAAAAAAAAATATTTATATATCATAGCGAATACTATACAAATAATATAATATTAGATTTGCTATATACTTCTCCATCTTCTCGTTTATAACAAATAAAATTTATTAACTTTTAATACGTTTATATTGTGTTGTCGCAAATTAATGGAAATTCCGTGCGGGGCGTGCACATTTTTCACATTAATGCCGCGCTGCGAAAGCTACTAAATTCTTAATACTTTGTTTTGTTGTTTTTTCTGCATAAATCTTTTTAATTTCTCTCAAAGTTTTTTATATTATATTTTTTATCAAGCGCTCCCTTTGCATATTGTATTTCTAATTTTTAATGCATTTATCTTCTATTTTTTAGCGAACTTTTTTATTCACTCGGCTAGGCACTGACAACAGCAGCAAATTGTGCGGAAAATGCAAAACACCTTTGTGTGAGAAATCAAATTTAATTGTAGATAAATTTTTTTTAGTCAAAATGCCAGGCATACAAAGTAAATTAATTTGATTTATTTCGGAAATTTTTGTGCAGAATTTCGCATCTAAATTTTATATATTTTTTTTTATTTTATTTTTATGTTATATAGTAATATATAAGCAAGTTAGTTACATGAAGTTCGTAAAAATGCATTTTCAATAAAAATTTAATAGTCATTGCAATGTTTGTGTGATTTATATTAAACATATTGTTATTTCAATTAAAATTGTTATACAAAAATTTTATATTTCTGAATTAAAATTGTTTATAACTTTCAAATGTTTGCTTAATTCCAAAGCCACTTGATAAATATATATATGTATGTTTTTATAACTGTATATACATATGTATAAAATTTTATATGTATGTAGCAGCAACTTGAAAGCGCTATTTCAGTTGGAAATTATTTATGTGTATTTAAGAAAATTTTGAAACAAATCTCAAGTGTGTAATAAAATGTAGACAATAGAAATATACAAAACGGCAATTTTGTGGTTTATTTTGATATTTATTTTTGATATGGTGGGCAGCGCGGGTATTTGAATTAGACTATATTATTTATATGTTAATAAAAAATGTAAAGGAAAATTTATAAAAATAAAACAACTGAGAGCTAACCAGATGCAGTTAATATAGAGAGAAGAAAAAATAAATAAAATTTAAATAAATAAATAAATATATATTAAACAAAATAAAAAAAATTAATTCTATTTAAAACTAAAATTCGAAAATAATAATTTTTATTTGCAGGCAAAAAATTTATATTTTAAATAGAAAAAAAATATATATATATAAACAAAGAAATTAAACAAAAATTAATAAAATAAATAATATATAAATAATTAAATATAACACAAAATAGAAACAAATTATTACTATTTAAAAATAAAAAATCGCAAATAAGTAATTTGTTGGTAAAAATATATATTTTAAATAAAAATATATATATATATAAATAGAGAAATGAAATAAAAATAAATAAAAAAATTACATATAGAAAAAATTATTATTTCATTATTTAAAAATAAAATTTCGAAATTAAAAAACCTAGAAACACAATTCAACGCCAAACCGCCGCGCCGCACCGCTTACTGCGTTTGGTAAATGAACCCACCAGCGCAAATGCAGCTGCAGTTGCAGTTGCATAATTAATGGGCGCACGGGCACCTGTGACTTTCGCCACTTTTAAATTATTACTATTTATTTTTCATTAAGATAATTTATAACTTTGTTAATGACATTTAAACACCTTGTCACCATTTCCTGTATGCGATTGCAATACAGCAAATACACAACTGCATACTATATATGTATATGTACAAGTGGGTATGAGTAAATAAAAGCATATTTTCGCGAGCGCACAGTGACAACAATAAAGACAATTAATTTGCAACTATTATTTCACAAATTATTGTTGTTGTTATATATGTACATATATTTTTTGGTCACTTGGGGGACACTGTTGCATGTGCGTGAAAAACATATGTAGCAACATATGTAAAAATTCGCGATTATTGAGTGTCTGAACAGCAGCAACAATAACAGCAACAACTACAAATGCACAATTATTAAATTGCCACAAAAACAACAATAGCAACATAGTTATATATACTATACTATATATATGTATAAATGTACACAATTAAATTATTATGTGTGAAAACAATTAATTATAGTACAACAAAAACAAACACACACACACACGCACGAATATATTATATGTATGTAGTCGCGCGCGCAATATGCACCGTTAGCGATTGGTTTGCTGAAGCTGCCGCGCGGTGAAGTGAAAATTCCAATTTGCACAGATTAATTGCGCATTATGCGATTTTCATGCAGAAATCGCTGCGAAACGCTGGAGGAGGAGGAGGAAGACTGAGAAGGAAGAGGCGGAGAAAAGCTGTGCAGTGGAGAGTGTGTGCAACACGGCGTATACGTTCAATTAAACGCCAGCATATATGCAATGCAGTCATAAATAAGCCAGTACTATGCGTTGCAGTGCGTAGTCTCTCATGTAGATGTGTGTGTGTGTGTGTGTGCGCTTTAATGATTATTTGTTAAAAATTTAAAGCTTAAAATGGCGCTCAGCTGATTTGCGCTTGATTCTTAAAGTGCGGTTAACCTAGTTACAGCAGACGTACTATATAGTCTGTATATAGCTAAATGTATGTAGGCACACCTATTGCTCCGATGCTTGGCTGGCTGCTCCACTTGTGATGAGTGCAAACAGCTGCCAACAAACGGTAAACAAAAAAGTTTTTATTTCCAATGAGTCTGTATTTAAGTGTATAAGTATGCGTCTGCTTTCCGGCTGTCTCTCAGTAGTGCACACCCATGTGGCTGCCAGTGGTCAGTGCGGTGACATTTAAGCACCTAGTCCATGAGGACGCTCATGCGTGGCATGCAACATTTAAAAAGCATTTGCGTTAACCGCGCGCCAACCGCGAGCGCATAAACGTAGCAAACACCCACACACGCGCATACATATGTTCATCACACATACATATGTATGTATGTGCGCTACCTCTGCGAGTGGCATCAACAGAAGCTCAAGTGGCAAATAAAATCGGTCAAAATGTGGCTTTAATGCTTGGCAATGGCGGCGGCGTTGAGTTCACAAATGGTTACAGCAAAAAATAGAAACACGATTAGACTTATGCTGTTGTTGTTGTTGCCACTCGTTCACTTTTAATATAAACGTTTTTATTGTAATTGTTGTTGTTGCAAACACGGTTTCATCATAATCATTAACAAGTGTATGTGAAAGAGTATGTGCCTCGAAAGCGCTTGTTGTTTGATTTCTGTGCTTCAGCATAGCCTCTCTCCGCCATTTCACGCTATATGGGCTGTGCAAAGGTCACACACACACACACACGTGCAACGCGGCGCACATAATTGCCGACCAAATGGCCGGCCATAAATTATTGGTCAACATTGTTGCTCAAGTGAAACTCTCCAACAACACAGACACACACACACACACATGCGCGGGCGCATTTATCAGAAAATTTAATCTAGTGTTGGGTGAGAAAAAGTTTAAAAAACTGAAACAATTAAATTCTTTTTTTTCGTTGAGTTTAAATGCTTCGCTTTTAAATGAGCGCCTCGCATTGTTGTTGTTGCGAACAACTTTTGCCCACATTTCATTCGCATGCAACTCCAACCACTCTACATACATAAGGCAATATTTGCATGCAAGTTACTACACCGTTATTTACTCATTGGCGCACCGTGAGTTTTACGAGTGCACGGAACGGTTACTGCCGTATGGGCATCAAATTGAAAAATTGCATGCACTTTAGGTGAAAATATCTGCCACAAATGAAAACGACGCAACGGCGGCATGCAGCAATTGTTTGAGTGCTTTACTGCCTTTTTACTTTAAATACATATACAGTACACAGTTATATTTGTTTGTGGCATATAGGCATATGCAAACAGTTATCACTTACAGTGCTACCCAGTGAGCCATTTCAACTTTGAATATTTTGAGTTTGTATAAAGAATTTTTTTTTACTTTTATAATATTTTTATTTGTATTTTTAAAATCAATAAAAAAAATTAATTTTCAAAATTAATAAAAAAAATTAATTTTCAAAATTAATAAAAAAAATTAATTTTCAAAATTAATAAAAAAAAAATATTTTAATTTTTTTTTATTATTTTGAAAAATTAATATTTGAATGAAAATTATTAATTTTTAACAAAATTTATTATACAATTTTTTCATTTATTTGTTGTTTTTACATCGTTTTTTAGCGAAAATAAAACATGAAACATACAACAACAAAAACATTTCCTGATACACCTTTCATTTATATTGACTGAGCTGCTCATGAGCTATTACTCACCGCCTCTATGACTTTACATGGCAACAAAGGTATTTATTGCTGCTGAAAGTGTGTAAAATAAATGTGCTGACCATCAACTCAACTCCGCTCAGCTTCAGCGCTAGTCAGGGCTGGCAGTCAAAGGTCACATGTGTCTGTACGAGAAATTGCTGCGTGATGCTTACTCACCACTGTTTGTTGTTTTTTCAACAATTCGCGTTTGCGAGTGTAAGAAATTAATAGCAATTTATTTTAAATAATATATATGAAGCCGAAGGTGGAGTGCAAAAAAAGTTCGAAAGCACAGTAGAAGATATAAAGTGAAGCTTTATCGTATTCTTCAACGAAATTAAACGAAATATTGCAATTAAAGTAAAATTCATTTTTTTTTAATTATTTTAATTAAGTACTATATTTAAAAATATATATTTAATAACAATTTTTACCGTTATTATATAATTTTAAATTCATTTGTGTTACCTACTTTTAATATTTAGTGAGCAACTTTACTTCAACTGTCACTAACTTTAAAGTTAAATTTGCGAGTTTCCAAAAATGTTTTCCAAAGTGCAACATAACTGTTAAAGTAACAACGCACAGTTGTAGAGAGCGCATAAAAACACACATAACGCACACTTTCGAAAAAGGTAGTCAAGCAAAAACTTTTTTATGAACACTTCAAGCAAAGTTTCATGCATAACAAATTTCGAGATGCCACACTTCCGGCAGCAAAAGGTTTGAAGATTATTTTTTTTGCTTTCATTTTAAAATTTTGTACTTTTTCTATACATTTTTACAGTTTTTTAAGAGTTTAGTTAACGCTTAAGGGGTTAAGACCAAAATGGCAAAGGGAGAGTTGTGGAAAATTTGAAGTATGATGTGGAGAAGAGGCTGAGGCATGAGAGTAAGTTGGCAACTGTTTTGATATTAGTTTTCACGAGCACATGAACTGACATATTAGAATAACGGTACAACATTTGTATGTCCAGACTACCGGTGGTGTTTATGAATGACCGCAATATACAGCAAAATTCAGCTGTGTAGCCAAAGGTATTAGGTTTTGTGCTAATAAAAATGCCAGAAAAAAAAAACAAAAACAAGGCAGCTCATATGCAGCACGAGAAGCATACTTAAAGCAATATGAGCATTTTTTCACGCTTATGCGCACGGACGGAATATTAGTTTGCTTTCGGGCGCACTATCCCGGCAGCCAACAGCTTCTCATTGCTACTGATATGCATGTGTGTGTCCGAATGACGTTACAGATGACGTTATTGGTCAAACGTCAAATGTAAGCGAATGCTCGAGGGAGTATGAGTATGTCAAAAGAGATGGATCGCACAAAAAGTGGCTAGAGAAGAAATACTAATACTGCATGCATGAAAAGTGAAAAAAAGCGAATTCGTATGAGCAACTGAAGGTGGAAATCACAGACAAAAATGGTTATTAAAGATTCGTTCGTTGCGCTCTGCATATTAGTTTGCTTAGCAAGTGTTCACCTCAAGCGTAATGAGAAAAAATGACCAAAAATTCGGCGAGGGTTGCGGTTCGAGCGCCAGTCTCAGTGAGGGTGGTGACCGTTGTGGGTTGCGCGTCACACATGCCACCCACACAACACACAGATGTGCATTTTTATCGCACACTCTCTAGTTTTTTATACTGCTAACAGCACTTTCAGCCGCACTTTTATTAAAAAAAGTTGCAAAGCCAAAATATCAAATCATAATTTATGACCATAACAGGCGTCTGTGTGTGTGGAGGTAAAACGTAATAACTCGAGGCCAAGTAGGCTTAGTGCGAGCAAAAGTTCGGTTTTATGATAAGGAAAGGCAAACGCCTCTATGCCACCTTACTTATCAGCCGAGACTGGGTGATAGTTAGGTGCGTAGGTCTCTACGGAGTACAGAACTGTTGTTGTTTGTTTTTCTACTTTTGCTCACTTTTATGGCCTACCGCAGTGGGCGTATCTTTCGTGTATGCTCGTTTTTTTGTTCATTATTACTCTTATCATTACCTAGAAAAACAGCCATTTCATGCCTTATCGTACGCCATATATAAATGAGTGTTTTGATGTGCGTGTGTGTATGGAATATGGCCCTCCACTAAACAACCGTTTTATATATTTCATAATTTCCCTTGCCACACTACCGTGCGCTTATCAGCACCAACTATTGCTCTACGCATTGTATCGCACAATAAACAATCACAAGTTATGACTGTGTCTGTGTATTAGATAAGAACTAAAAAAATAACAACTAAAATATCTACAATAACAATAAAGTACTCGGTGTTCTGTGATACAGCAGCCGACATTCGACGGTAAGACAATTGCTGGCTGATAGGCGCTCAATGTAGCGAGCGGACGGAGTAAGTGTAAGTGGTGATTGCCAACGGTATGATACGCAGTTTCCTATAACAACTACAACTAGAACATGAGACGCAGCTCCAATCAGCGCTTAAGCGTCTTTGCAGTGTTGCTAGTGAAGTGTTGACCTGAGACTGTAGGTATCAACTAAGTAAGCATGATTGTTCATATACATATATAACTACAAAAAATATATATAGTTGTGTGTAGGCAACTCCCCTGTTTGTAATATTGTATTTTGCTGTTTTTTTTTGGTTTCTGTAATATTTTATTTTTTATGGCGTATTTGTTTACGCCTATCTTTTAGACTCCATATTCCCGTGTGTATGTATGGATATGCCAGATTATTTACTATATTATCTGCAGTTGTTGTTACAATGATGTTGTAATCTTTCCAGAACCATTCTTCTATTACTGTTATGATATAGGTGAAAGATGGCGAAGTCTTACATTTCAAATGAATAATATTTTCTATAACCTAAAATATGATTTTTGAATATATTTTTATTAAGACTGAATTCTACTGAGTTGATATGGCTTGAGATATATGAAATATTACATATATTAAGATGAAAGACCCCACATTGAGAAAAATTTTTTTGTTTTTCATTTTTAAAAAACACCCTGAGATAACAGACACTTGTTTTCATATCCATTAACATACTCTTATATATAAATACAATACATATATACACACTTTCATTCTGCTTTGTTTTCATTTCCACCAATCATGCCGAGTGGCATCTCACTTCGCCAACAAGCAACTTCAATCAAAATCATTCTTTCACATTTGAGTTTTTATGTGCCTTCCATCCAGCTCAAGTGGCAATTTATACGTACTCACTTAAGGTTTACTTGGAATTGATATATGTATATATATTTTTTTATTTCCGTTAGTCACTAGTTAGGTAGCAAGATTGCATGTGAGACAAAGGCGCTTCTTTGTTTCGCTTAATAGGTGCACATACAACGTGACTTCACTGAGATCTCGCGCTTTTTCGATGCCAAAACAAAGTTAAAAAGGTGACTATGAAACTGCAGTTCTTTGAAAGTCTGCGCATAAATACTAGCTTATACACAAATATAAAGAAAAATTGTACTCACTTGATTCGACGCTTGCGTCTGCGCGCTGGGCGAATGCAGCACTTCATGCTTCTCCAGTTGCTCGCGCGTCTGGAATGTCGCCGGGCATTGTACGCAGTGGTAGGCGCCCATTTCGCTGCCGCCAATCGAGCCGGGGCTGGATGTGGAGCGCGCCGCGTCCATGTCGTAGACGCTGCTGCCACCGTTGAGCGCATGCGCCGCCGCATGCGAATGATGTCCGTTGTTGGCCAAAGCCAGCAATTGGCTGGTGGGAGAGGTGCGCGCGGTTGGGTTGGACGCTGTCAATGCTGGAGCACCTCCACTGCCGTTATGCATACCGTTATGCGCACTATTTTGCTGCTGCGCTTGCATGGCAGCCATGGCGGCCATAAGTTGCGCCGCCGCATGCGGATGCATGCCATGTGGATGCGTTAGATGTGGCGGTAAAGGCGGGAGTTGGTGTTGTGCTGCAGCTGCTGCTGCTGCTGCGGCGGCGGCGGCTGCGGCGAATGGTGAGGTGGCAGCGCTGAGATCGTTCGGTGGTGTTGGTGAGACTGTGGGCGTCACATTGGGTATCATATTCGATTGTTGTTGTTGTTGTTTACTTGGTGAGTGGGAAGTGTTGAGCGCGCTGTTGTGGTTGGCGGCGCCCGGTGTTGCAGGTGAACGACGCTCGTATTCAATATTTGTAATACTATTGTTGTTATTGTTTTTAATATTGCTATCGTTGTTGTTGTTATTATTACTATATTGATTTGGTGAATTTGTGTACTTTATATTGCTGCTATTGCTATTGCTGTTACTGCTGTTGTCGTCGTTATCCTCATTATCGTCATCAATATCGACGATGCTATCTTGTGCGTATGATTGTTGTAGTTGATGCAGGTGTTGTTGTTGTTGGTGGTTATGTAGTTGATGATGGTGGTTGCGGTGGTGGTAGGCAAGACTGGATGGAATATTTTCGGTATTAAGTGGCTCATGTGGATGCTCGCTGGCGATGTGTTCGCTCAGAGACTAGAAGTATGGAGGATATTGAAGACGTTGATTAATTGGTGAAATAATGAATAAGAAACTTGGAACAACTAACTGTTTATTTTCATATTTTGGCTAACTCATTGGAAAAGTATCTTATGATATTAAATTACTTACCTGAAACCCTAGTCGCTTGGGACATTGTGGACATTTCACCGTAAAATCTGTGTGTGGTGAAATTGGACCCGGCATAGAGGTGTTCTCCTCTTCAGCGTTACTGCTGTTCTTCGCACTGCTTTGATGATGTGGATGGTGCAAACTGGATGCCAATGAGGGAACTGTAATGAGGAAAAGAAAAAATTGAAAAATAAATATAATAATAAAATTTAAGAAATATGAAGGAATGATATTAAAGTTAGCAGCTTTTAATTAGAATTATGACTCATTAAGAAATTGTTTATCTCAAATACTTTTTTTACAACACACTCCTGCTTTTTTCGTAATTTTCTAAATAAGCCACACTGACTCATATACGCTATAAATATACAAATATTTTAGTAAAAAGTCACCCGAAGCGCACCTATGACACATTTAAGCTAAGCCCAAATCAACACAACCTAAGCTGTACGCCATTTTAAGTTCGTGTATGTATCGTGTGTTTTCGTTCCGTCTACCTTCTTCGTGTAGTTTTTTGGTTGTGTTCGTAACTCATTTCGTGCCACCACCAATTAAGCGACCGTTAGCGTACCGAAGCGAATTTAGTCACATAAGAAATGTGGTAAACAAAAAACAAGCGACGAAAGGTCGAGGCTTGAGGGAATGGAAAAAATAACAAAAACTTCAACGCTACACGAAAAAATAATTAATAAAAGCAAATTAAGTGTAAAAGATATTTTTCGAGCGATAAGTCGTTAAACGAATTTGTAGCGGTCGCATGTGTGTAGCGGTGTGTGTGTGCGTGTGTGCACGGGTTTGTCCCTGCAGATAAGCTGCCAATAAGATTTTGAGCTGAAGAGCGAGCGCGTGAAGCAACGAAAATGCCACACACAAATGCTTGGCAACAAGTTGGTTGTGTTGTTGTGTGGTTTTTGACATAAAAAACTGTTGAGTGTGTGCGTGTGTGAGGCTTAACTGGAATTTCAGCGGTTTCACCTAACTGTGACTTATGGTATAAAAGTATAAAAATAAGCAAGTTCTCGCTTAAAAATGCTTGCATACCACACAGTTTAACCTTTGTTTTTATCGCTTTGATTTAATGCCACGCAATTTTTCCATGAAATTACAGCAGAAATTACGAAAATATACATACAAACACACATTACATAAATTCTTGCATTCTTGCTGCATCAATAATCAGCGGCTGCAGCGCACTTTGCTCTTCTCACAAAACACAACTTATCAGTTTTATGCGCACAAAAGTCAGGGATGGCCGCGAGATCAACTCTTTCTGTATGCTTCATGCTTGGTTTGCAAGTGAATCTTCGAGCTGAGAATGTACATACCCTGCCAGCCAAAGGTGGTGAAAAAGCTGGTTAAACCGAAGTTTTTTAAACCCACAAAAGTGGTAAAAAATGTGGTGAGTTTGCCACAGGCCAGCATAGCTGCTTGTGAGTTTTTTAACCACTATTCCCCTCACACGTACGAATACAAAAACAAAATAACCCAAACGTGTGCGTTGGTGTTAGTAATTGAAGAAACATGAGGGGAAAGTGGTTAGGCCTGGCTGGCAGGGTATATATTCATATAGCAATTGTATAGCCTATAGGCACAACTGTTGCATGAAGTTATAATTATATAGCTCATGAAGCCATTACATATATGAGAGTACATACACATAAAAAAACAGTACACATACAGATATAGGAATACTTATGTATTGAACAAAAAAAAGGTTCACATCTCACTTTTTGTTGTTGTTATTTTTTGTTTTGATACATAGTAAGTAAGATGATGATCTCATCGTCAGGTCTCTGCACCAGGTCTCAAGCTACACACCAACAACACAAGCATGTGAATAACAACCACCAACAATCAGACAACACACTGGCTACGATAGACAGACAAAGTACTTAAAGGCAAGGAAGTCTTATTTGCTGCCAAAGCAAACGTGAGTTGAGAACTCGTCTCGTCTTCCAACAGGGCGCAATTAAGAGAGAGAGAGTGAAAAATGAAAACAATAAAAAAAGTAAAAATATCTGAAATATGGCTTCGGAGATGGTGTCAATAATAAAAGGAAGCGCAGGTTGAATTTTATACTCTGGATGATATTGAATGATGTTAGGTACTAAACTGGAGTTCAATGAAATAAGAACAGTTTTAAGAGTTCTCAATAAAAACTATAAAATATTGTTCGAAAATATTTTTTAATTTTGAAATAAAATATCGAAACATATGAAATCGCATTAAAAATTCATATTATCACTTCTCTCCATTATTTCTGTGCAAATAAAGTCAATAAGGTGTACCTTTCCATTTTATTCTCCAACACTTTCAAGCACACAGCAGACAACAAATCACATTGAGGCAGTGAATGTTGCTTTTGTTGTATGCCCGAACGTAGGTAAGCAAATTGGAGCTGGGTCGAATGAGAGAGAGATGGTTGAATGTGTGTGTGACCAATTGCGTTCGTGTAGGTGTGAGCGAGAGTGAGCACAAAGATACAATGACCGTTATAGCTTGGTAAAGTGGCAACAACAATTAAAAAATGAAGCGCAAGACAGCCGTAAAAAAGCAGTAAAAGTCAAAATGGTGCACAAAATGGAGTTTCCACCGCGCTAGAAATGAAGCTTGAAACGCACGAATAAAGCGCAAGCATTCAAGTTGAGCGCACAAAGCAACTGTGTTGTTGTTGTTGCTGAGTAGGTATGCTGCATTAATTTCAATTAAAACGAATACTTCACGTAACGAGCTGTAGTGTCGCTGCCAAGTAGGTAACGCTGCAATTAATGCTGTTGCAAGACTTGCAAGTGCAATGCAGCTGTGAGTTGTTGCACATACACATACAAAAATAAATTTTATAAATATTGCATTGTTGTTTGTGTGATTTTTTTATGAGCGCACAACTCTTATCATTTCGATCTCATTAAGTCGTCGGCTTTGTAGCTATTAAAAGAGAAATTAATATCGTTAAGGTTTTTATTAAAAGTGCCACGAAGGGCTGTCGTGTTATTGTTGACTTGCCGTGCCATGATAACAAATGCAGTTCTTCATTCAATAGCCACTCTTCTCCCATATATGACACAAACAATTTGCGTGGTTTCTTGTAGCTTTCGCTGCCTAAACACATACATACATACATACAAGCACAATGCGGTGCCACGCAGCTCTTGCTGTGAGAGTCTTCACAATTCATTTGTTGATTGTTGCTTTTGTTGTCATTTGATAGTTTACCTTAATTTACCTCAATTAACCGTAGGCAGGCGAGCAGACATGCAACAAAAACAACAACAGCACACAATTTATTGAACAACATGCGTAGCGGTGAGGCTGTTGACTGCTGGCACTGAGTATGTTGTTATTGTTGTAGCAATACTAACAGCCAAGCGGTGTTCAATGGAAGTTTTAGTTTTGTGCATGTGTGTGTGTGTAAGGAATATTTCCATCTTTTGTGTAATGACAGCGCCAATAACGCTCAAAAATAAGAAATCAAAATGTCCAACAACAATCAACAACACTGAAGCAAAAACAAAGTTGGTTACCTTTTTTGGAGCAAGTATTGAGCTTGTTGTTGTTGATTGCGTGTAAATGTTGTAGTTGTTGTTGTTGTTGTTAGCGCATGTATCTGTATGTGTGCGCTACTATCCAAAGCATGGGTACTTTACTATAAAATTATTATTTTTGTTGTTGTTTTTATTTTTTTTATATTTGCTGTTGTTGTTGTGGAATGCTGCTGGGTCGTTGCATTGCATTTGAAGTGCAACGTTTACAATTACAATCGTTATTATTGCTGTGGCAATTGTTGCGCACATTTGTTGCAGTTGTTGTTGTCATTGTTATTGTATTTATGATTGGAGCAGCCGTTTAAGCTTTGAACGTTGAGTGAATGAATGCAACTGTTTGTTGTGGCAACATGTGTGAGAATGCGCTGGTGTATGTGTGTACGATTGTGTTGGGTAACTGAGTGCTTGGCGTCATCAGAAGAGTTCGTTGTACGACAGGGAAGAAATTATTTTCACTTTCTTTACAAAGTGATTGGAATATATGTATGTATGTCTTTATTTTAATGGAAGAGAAGTGTTAACTTAAATAACTTATAAGTCAAAATTATACAGTTTTGGTGATATCTTGAATATATGATCTTCGTGTAGGGTATTAGCTCTAACACTCAGAACTCAAATATACTTAGTATATAATCCATATTAATATTATAAATGCGAAAGTAACTCTGTCTGTCTGTTACTCTTTCACGCCTAAACGGCTGAACGGATTTTGATGAAATTTGGTATGGTGATAGATGATAACCTAGAAATGGTCATAGGCTATAAATAATCATGCCATCGTTCTTAGGGGGTAGGCAGTAGGCAGATAACTAAATTGAGTTAGTGATTTTTAGTCGTGTTTGTTGGGACTTTTGCTCTTTCACGTCTAAACGGCTGAACGGATTTTGATGAAATTTAGTAAGGTAATAGATGGCTACCTAAAAACGGATATAAGATCAAAATGATCACGTCATCGTACTTAGGGGGTAGGAAGTAGGCAGAAAACTGAATTGAGTTAGTGATTTTTTTATGGTTTTTGCTGGGAGTTTTGCTCTATCATGTTCCGGACGAAGTCGCGGGTAAAAGCTAGTATAATATAAAAATTTCTCAATTTTTTTTAATTTCCAAAAAAAATCAGTCATATTTCAGCAAGTGGCGCAGTGACACGCTATTCATCATGTCAGGCGACCTTGAAACTTCAAAGCTAACACACGTGGTACAATTTCCGTTAGCTAATTGTTGGAAAATGTGAAATCGAAACCAAAATTAGCAGCCAAGTTTGTGTCAAAATCCACAGCGTTGGCAGTTCTTTACTGCATTTTGACAGTCAGCTGTCATTAAAAAATGCTCACACAATTTAGGTGCTGACACTTAAAAATTACCGCCATCTCAACAGGTATGTGCCAAGTAAGCGCTAAATTTAAACAATTCGCCAGCGACAATGGAAATTAAAAATTATATTACGGTAAAATATACAGTCGAAAAGTGACGAAAGCGCCGCAAAGCGCAAAAGCTCGGCACGTCAAAGCACCTGTTCGTTTTGACACAACGCTTTCTATTTGGAAACGCTTGCTCACCTTCGTGCGCACTGAAATCATATTATTTTTCAATTTCTTTTGTATTTTCTTATTAGCATTTGCGTGGATGTGTTGGAAAATCATAACATTTTTAAATGCCCATAAAATGTTTGAGCAATTTGTCAAATTTTAAGTGTGAAGTAAATAAATTATAATTATTATGAGTTGAGTATGAGATGAGCGAACTTTGGCGTGGCCGCTAATTTACTAGCGTCAAGTGAGCTGGGTAGTAAAACTAGCGAACGAGCCTGTAAATCACGTCAGACCAAATCTGAATTCATAGCCAGATTTGAGGAGGCGTTGGCTAACACTGTTATCCGAGCAATTACGCCGAAATGGTCCGTTGCAAACGCTCGTAAAATCGGGAAATCAAATGAAAATAAAGCAAATATTATTTTAAAAAGCGAAAAGCTCGTCACAGGTGAGTGAGTACGCATGATAAATGCAGCAGCTTTTAGAATTGGACAACTATGTAGAGACCATTAAGCCCCTTTGGCGGCACTCTGATGTGTCAGCGTTTAATCTCATTGTTTTGTGTTTTGCTTTATGTGGCGGCGTGTTTTTGATGCCGTTATACTATTTTTTGCAGCTTCTTTTGCCATAGTTTCTGATTTGCTTTTTTTTACTTTTACTTAAAGCTTAGGTAAATCGCCGAATTTCGCAGCAGTTCCAATTCCTCATTTCCACAACCACAATCCGCTTGTTGGCCATATAATATATTTTATTGGTGCGGGTTAACATTAAATGCGCTCGTAAAGGTGCCAGTTTTATTGGCCACACGGAGAAAAACGACCACAGCAACGAGCTGTGAAGGCAATGGGCGCTGAAAGCAGCAAACAAGCAACAGTAACAAAAACAATATGCATGCTCCTATAGTGGGCGTAGCGAACGGACAAGTGTCCCCAAGACAGCTGCCGACGCTGGCGTTGGAGGCGAACATGCGTTCTTGCCCTGAGGCGGTTTAGTGCGTGCGTCCGCCGCCAAATCTCTTGTGGCCATGTTCGACAAGCGTCGGTATTTAGGAAAATTATGAGCGAAATTAAATTATTAAACAATGGTAAGGCAAAGTAAAAACATAAAATTTATGTATAAACAATTAAAAAGCGGACGCTCTCGCTCGCTTAAATAAACAAGTTGTTTATGTCCTGATTTTGTGTTTACTGTGCTTATTTTATTTTATTTGTTGCTGTTGTAGAAGTAAAATAAAAACATTAAAAGCTTGTATTTTGGCTTTTCTTGCTTTGTTTCTGCATTTGCGGCTTTTTCGCCGTATGGAAATGACAAAAATGATAATTGAATTTGACGTTTATATAATTAGTTAGTTGAAAGAAAGTGTAGTTTGTAAACAAAAAACTAGCATGCCAAAGTCACAAACTAATAAATTACTATATTAGCATTAATGACGCCGTATGGAAATGACAAAAATGATAATTGAATTTGACGTTTATATAATTAGTTAGTTGAAAGAAAGTGTAGTTTGTAAACAAAAAACTAGCATGCCAAAGTCACAAACTAATAAATTACTATATTAGCATTAATGACTTAACATTTTTTCACAAAAGAATTGGAACGAATTTAATGGCCATTTTGTTGAATGAAAATATAAATCAATTAATTTAGAAAAACATAAACTAAATTTCTCGAGCTTTCTTCTCACTAAAAAATCCATTTAATTTCAAATAAAATTTTAAAAATCATTTGCTATCTACTGACTTGAGTTTATGTCAGAAACTATCAGAGAATATTGAAAGCTTCCAAGTCATTTAATGAAAGTTTTTGAAAGTAAAAGCTTTAGAGCTTTTAAATCATTTTGCCGTTTAAATCTAGTGAAAGCTTCCTCACGTGAAAGTTCCTTCAGATGAAAGCTCTTGCAAGTGAAAGCTGTAGAGCTTTTAAAGTCAAATCATTTTTCTGTTAAAAATATAATATTGTACACATTATTAATGGAAATTTCTATTGTACACTTCGGTATTCTTTACATTTCTGCCCAAAAGCACAACAAATGCAACTTCATTGGATCATAAATTTCAATTATACGTATGTCCAAATATTCCAAGACTTATCAATCATACTCAATTGATATGTATCAACCAAAATTAGTATGTGTGAAGGCATGGAATTTGAAGGAAATTCACGCCAAATACAGCGTATACAACTGAGAGGTATAAAAGTGGGACTGGAAGCAGCGAATTAATGGGCGTAAGCGCGTGATTGTCAGTTATTTCATATTATAATTTTGTAGTAAAAGTAATGTAAACGAATTGAGTTATTATTAGTTGATAAGTATTGCTTCCTGAAATTTTTTTTTTTTCAATTTTAAATTATTCATTTATTTGTAAATTCGAAAATTTACACAGACAAAATGGTTCGTTTAACCGTTATATAACTTTTCCATTTAGGCAACAACACTTTTTATTTCAAATTGATTGAGCTAAATGAACGGCTGACACACTTACTACGGCGCTATAAATTGAAGAAAAAAAAATAAAGAACAGTTAACAAATAAAGCAACAACAAAGTGCACGCTTGTCTGTGAAATTGATGAAAAATATGATTAAAATGAGAAGTCATAACACTTGTTGCTTGAGTTGGGAGCGCGGTGCTGTGGACGGCAGCGATGGGGAGCTGTAAACAACAAAATAGGTAAATCATCAAATGAAATATTCATTAAAGCGTTTTGACAAAACGATGACATGTGAAAAAACCAATGCGTGTGTCGGTAATTACTATAAAAGCAACAACAACAACACATATAAATATGATTTGAGAACGCCTTTGAAGAATGCCAGCCGTAGTGATAGTTGGTGATCTACATATGTATGCATATATATATTTATGTAAGTGATTCTATATACTTGTGTGTATTTTCATTTGATTGAAGAAAATGCTTTATAGCGCGGACGAGAAAATGTCATAAAGCGTATGTAATGTGCCGGCAGCAATTAACCTGATTATGCAATTAAAAGCACCGCACACATTGCTTCGATGTGGTCTGCTGACCGCAGCCGCTAGGCGACACACGTGTGACGCGCAGCGCAAACAATAAGCATGACATAGCGGTGAATTGAGGTGATCTATACGTTGAACTCTTCAAAGTACAACTTTCCTGGTTTTTACAAAAATTATGCAAATTTGAAAGAAATTCGTGTCACCCTGTATTAACACTGAATTCATTCACTTCCGTGAGTAGTCATTGTGAGTTGACGTGCAAAAATGTTATTATCACATGCTCATCATGTGACAACATTAACGTCTAACGTGTGCGAGTGTGACATTCTCCATGCATACATTGATTTCCATGAAGTTTTTTTCTTTTTTGCCCAGTCATGTCTCATGTGCTTACTCAATGAACGCACAAATTGGTTGTAGTGGACGCTCTAATTTATGGGAACATAAACAAAGTGTTTTTCGTTGAAGAGGTAAAGAAGAATTTAAAGGTGACTAAAATTTAGAATATAATTAATTGTAATTTAAAGTTGCTTAATAATGATGGTAATAATACAAGTAATCAGAAGCAGTAATCAAGAAAATCTAATTACTTTCCAATATTGAGAAAATTAAAAAAAAATTATTTTATGTAAATAAGTACAAATCAGTACTTCGATAATCGATTAAAATATTTCAAGTTCTAAATAATTATAAAGTAATGCTAGTCAAATATCAAATACCGCGTACATTAAATGATGTGGCTTTCTTTATTTTAGCTGGATTTTTATATATAAATGTACTTTCTTAATAGTAATGATCACGATAATCAAAGTAATCAGCATTAGTAATCAAGAAATTATAATTACTTTTCAATATTGAGTAAATTAAATAAATACTAATTCTCAAATATACTTATTTCATGTAAATAATTACAAATCAGTGCCTCGGTAATTAACGGTAATCAATTACAGTACTTCAATTACTTCAAGTAATCAAAAAGTAATGTTTGAGTAATATTTATTTACCTGCCAAGTATTTGAGTCAAATATCAAATACTGCATACATTAAATGCAATTGCAACAACAACAATTACAACAAACAAAATTACTACCGAAACACATTAAATGTGGCAGCACAACAAAAACGCATTTGCATCAGTATTCAAGTGCATGTGAAATTAAGTCATAAATTAAAGGACTTAATTACCAGCATTACTATTGAAAATTAAAGCATTTGCATAAATAATCAAATAATAATGATTATAGTTTTTTCGTTGTTGTTGTTGCTGCGAACGCCTGCATTCGCATGAAAAGTGGCGCACGCCGCCGAAACACCAAAGCAACAGCAAAGCCATCACAACCCAACAGCAACAAAAATAATAGCAACAACAACAACCAAATTCATTTGAAGCTATTAGTATTTTTGCGCTGAGAGTACATTTGCAAAAATTACACAAATAAAAGCAAATAAACAAAGTGCATGGTGATGGCACACACAAGTGCAGCGGCGCTGTGTCTGTCTGTGTGTGTGTGCGCGCAGCAGCAGCAATGCATTTTCAGCGTATCCATTTGAAAGGCGTAATTTGTTAAAAACTAATGGAACAGCAGCAACGCTTGAATTATTACAACTGATTGCTAGGCGCTTTAGGCACATACAAACACACTTATACACATATTATTATATACATTGCTTGAAATCACTCTCGTGAGTGTGAGTGTGTGCGCGCTGTTTTTGATTTATTGGCGCATAATTCATTGAGCTCCACCTTTGTGTTTATTTGTTTATTATTTATACGCTGGCGCATCATAAACAAAGCGGAAATTGCAATACCTGTGAGAAAAATGCGAATTCGCTAGGTAGGCCTAGGCTAGCATTACTTTATTACATTACATTACAGCACAAACGTACAAACATGTGTTTGTAAACAATCAAGCTCGCACAACTACAGCATTTGGGCGGCGGGTGTGAGAACGCCACCAGCGGCAAAGCGCGGCAATGAAAATAAACAACGCGCTTGCATAAGCTTATGTTTGTATGAGTGTGTGTGGCACGTTGCATGAATAGTGTTATAACACAAAATTACACGTTCACGCGCCTCTAATGGGAAGGTGCCACAAGACATCAAAACATTTTGCGTTTCCTTGGTTGTTGTTGTTGTTGATGTTATATTTTTTGTTTTTGTTTTGTTGTTTTTATTTTGCTGATTTTTCCGTAGTTTTTTAGTTCACGCGTTGGCGTTATAAGCGACGTCGGAAATTGTCGCACATAATTCACCAATAAGGTGCGAATTGATATTTAGAAAAGCATTAGTACTTAAGTACAAAAACAAAGTGTATGTGCGTTTGAGATGAAAGCGACACTGTCGGCGGTGAAAATGAGGTGAGCACGGTGGGTTGGTAGGTGCTTAAAAATTGTTAAGATATAATAATATAAATTAATATTTGATTGAAAATGAGAGTGAAGCCAAGTAAAAGTAAAAGTAAAAAATATAATTTTATTAAAAAAAAATTCTATTTAAAAAAATTAAGATATGCAAAATAAACAAAAACTAAAAAAAAAAATAAAAATAAAATATTATTAAAAAAATAATTTAAATTTAAAAAATATAATATTATTAAAAAAATAATAATTTAAATTTAAATAATGAAATTTTATTTAAAAATTATTTATAAAAAATATAAAGATTAAAAAAAAATTATTAAAAAATGTATATACATACAAACAAAATTATTAAATATAACAAATATAAATTAACAAAATTTAAAAAATTAAAAAAAAATTTTTTTAAAAATTATTTTAAAATCAGACTCAAAACGTCCCACAGTGCGCCTACGCGAATCTCCAACACACACGCACACACAAATTCCGCTTTGACAACTACTTGATAGCATGGGAAAACTGTTTTGTATATATTTATAGGTATTGCAGCGGCAGCGGCGCTGCTCGTATTTCAGCGCAATAATTTAATGAAATTGTTGTTGTTGCCTGCCTTTCTAAATTGGCGCTCGTCTTTTGAGAATGCATAAATTTTCTTTGCTTAAATTTTTGCTTTGATTTCGCTTTGTTTTTTTTTACGAATTTTATCAAAGAGCTGCTCATCTCTTCTCCTCCTTGATGTTTTTTCCCTTTCATGAAAGCTTTTTCGCCTGTCGACTTTGTATTGTGCGACTTAAGCCATGCTATAATTCTTAACGAATTTATTATAATAGCTTTTATGAGCTAATAAAGGTGTGCGTGAAAAAATGTGGCGTAGGTGGGCGGCGGCGGCACTGACGCTCGGCTGCTTGCGCTCATAAACGCCAAGAAAACAACAACACACCGTTGGAGATAAATTTAAATAAAATAAACGAGAGCGCGTTATTATTTACGATTATGCGCCGTCGAACAGGTGAAAGGCAACACAAAAATTAATTGCTGCACACAATAAAGTATATTTATGTAGCTTTTTTATCGTCTGATGTTGTTGTTGCTTTCAAAGGTGACATTGAAATCTATTTTGGATAAGTTTAAGGTGATGCATGTTGTAAGCTGTGTTGCATAAAGCGGCGGCGACGGCGGCGAAGAAGTGTGAATTTATTGTTCAAGGTGATTTGCTTGATTTATAATAACAACAATAGCAATGCATTGCTTAACATGTCACTGCGGCGACACAAATACGCTGGAATGCAGGCCAAATGCGGCATACACGCACTCACCGCTCCGCTCCCCTCTTCCATTCAAGCCACCATCTTCGCCTTATTTAGCCGAGCACTCCCGGAGACTATAAAAATGCACAGCCATTACTGGTGGCGCAGAAAAACGGTTCACACAAAGTCACGACGCAAAAAAACGAAGCACAGACAACGGTAAACCATGTAAAGCGCACAAAAACTAAAAATTAAATAAAAGCGAGCAACTAAAAACATGCGAAACTGTAATGAGAAAAAATCGCGCTTGCAATCTGAGGCACTCGGCAACAGCATCGGCAGTTGGTACAGCTCGAGATGCTGCCTCAGCCTCCGCTGCGCCACACAAAGGGCACAGAAGAAATGTGCATTTTTCATGCAGAACGTCATGGATGCAGATTTCTATATTTAGCAGATTTCGTGTGCTGCTAGCGGCTGAGCAACAGCGTCTCAGATTGACTGCGTGATGCACCTTTTGAAAATTGAACTAGCCGCTTGGCGGACGCAATGTGGCTACCTTCTGAAGTAAATGAGCAAATATGTTGCATGTAACTCAAGCATGGAAGAACCACATCCATACACATGTGTGATTGGGTGCACAGGAATGGACAGACTACAGTATGAACAGCGTGAGCGAGTGTGGAGACAGGCGAAAAAACACGGTCAAGGGGATTGCGCTAAAGACTGCTAGTACGAATACATATATATTTGTTGTCTACTAACTAAACAGCAACAACAAATATATATACTGACAAATTCACATATTTATGTTGGAATTGAAATACAATGTTGAAAATCACATATGTATTTTTGAAAGTATATAGTATATATATACGGGCATATACCACACATGTGCGCTATAAGACGATAATTGACTTTTCACTGATGCCTTTAAGATTTCTCAAGCGGCGCACAAGCGTTCCGCTTACCTAAGTCACCTTTTCTTTTCTCTGGCCATTGTAAAGGTGCATTGTCGTGCCACTTGAGAGTCGCCATGAGCAGATATTATATATATATGTAGATATTTAAAGACACATTTGTAGGTAAATTCGTAGTCTCAAGCGGTGCTATTGTGTATCTAAATATAGCATATATAGAGGCAGCAGAGAGGCATGAGCAAATGCACACAACTAATTCCCGGCTTTGACTGCGATTTGCCACATTTTGTATGAGATGAGTATTTGTTTTTATTGGCATTCGCCTACAGAAACAACAGAAGCACTTAAGACACATGCGTCTCTGTATGTACTATGTGGACTCACATGTGGGCATTTGAAAACCCTCAATTACCTCCTACCTATGATTGTGCTATTGGAATGTCCAAATACAACTAGGTAAAAACGTACCTACGCACATTAGTGGGCACACACACGTACATATAACGGTTTTTATTTTATCTCTGTGTTTGTATGGACATGTGCTGCTCATGTGTGCGCTCGCTCGTGGGAGTGTAATTTCTGCTTTTGAAGTGGCATCGTTGCCACACAAATGTTAAATGCGATAATCGGTTAATGTGTAGGGCCAGCGTCTAGGTATAGGTACATAATGGCGTATGGGAAACGCAGGAAAGCGTATATTTGAAGTGAAAGGATTTTTCCAAATTGACTTTTGTGGCTAATGGAGGCGTTTAGTTGCAAACAAATGCGAATGCATATTGTTATAACGCGCTTACAAACAAACAAAAAAATTTAAAATTTTTCAAAAATATTTTTGAAAATTTTAAAAATTTCAATTTAAAATTAGTTGGAAGGTTTAAAATAGTAATTATTACTGCCTCCGAAATATGAATTAAATTTCCAAAATTTTCAAAAATATTTTGTAAAAAAAAATAAAAAATTTATTGACATATTTTAGGGGTTAAAATATAATAGTATTTATTAGTAACTTTTAAATATGTATAATATTTGCCTAGAAAATATCTATAAAAACGATTAAAAACTTTCGAAAACTCCTACCAGCAGCATGTATGAGTGACCAATAATTTACTTAAGAATTTAAATATCCAAAAAATAAAATTTATTAATAATATAAACTCACTTTGGTAAATAGTAACGGTATTTATTTTGCCATTTCCAGTCACAATTACAGTGCAAACACATGAAATTTATTGCAATTGAGCCGAAACGAAGCGCGCAAAGCAAGCCAACCACATACAGTGTGTGCAAAAAGTGCAGCCAACAGCATGAAGTTAGCTGCTTTTCACTGCTCAATTGAGTATATGAAAGCGTGTGTTTGGTGCAATTGAAAATTGTTTACATGTTAATACGCCTTTGCGCACAAGCAATGCGCCGCAATGAAAACATGCAAGAATTCAAATACAATAAAATCAAAATGCTCCATAGCAAACAAAATAAGACAAATCAAACCAAAATAAATAAATAAGAATTGCAATAAAAGTTAAAAAATCACAAGCAAACAAATTTTCGCCACATTTGTTAAGTGTTAAAAAGTCACTATTTTGTGTTTCGGTGGCATGTGCAACACATGTGTATATAACGCCACATTTACATTTATAGATGTGTATGTGTGTATATTCGTGTGTTTAACGGTTTCGCTTGCAATTATAAATACCCTTTGGGTACGAATTTTTTCGGCAACGGCCATCAGCCATGTTGTACCTACAAAGGATTTTTCGGGCTTTGACTGACTGCCGAAAAACACGTCAAATAAAAGTAAAAACAATAAAAATCAGTCAAAAAACAACAATTGGTATGTAAAATGAAATGGCTCTGTTTTGCCTTTGAGCGTACAGAACAATTTCCAAAAAATGCGCTTTTTAAATAAATTCAACTGCAAACATATATTTATCTGCATGCCTGCCTGCATATGCTCTGTGTGCCTGCGATAGCCGAAAATAAATAAAAAATTAATAAAATACAACAAAATAAAAAATAACAAAATTTCATGCAATTTTCAACAGCACAATTGTTTCAAAGATAATTCCGAACAACCGACAGAGTTTTGAGCTGCAACGAGCGCCAAATATACTTGTATACAGTTATGTGTACAGTTGCCTGTGCGAGCATATGCGCCAATTGTACAAAGGCCGCATTTTATTTAACAACTCCGGCGAAAATCAACGACTGCAAAAATAAAATAAAATTAAAGTAATTACAACAAAAGAAATATTGGCAAACAATTCACCTTCGAAGCGTAAATGCAAGCAAGCCAACCAACCGACCAACCAACGCACCGGCAACAACCAAACCGTTAACAACCGCAGTAAGAAAAGTAAACAAAAACAAGTAAGGAAGGGCTAAGTTCGGGTGTAACCGAACATTTTATACTCTCGCAATTTATTTATTTAACTTTATTTCTATTATGTAATACACAATTTGACCCACATATTCGTCATATATATTGTATAAAGTCCATTGAAAGTTGGAAACCATAATATTAGGTTAGAAGCACCGAGGTCCTCGTGTTCGATATATGGGGCCTTAAAACCCTATGGTCCGATTTCGGCGATTTTTAGAATGGGGATGTCACACCATTAACATAGTATTTGTGCAAAGTTCTGCACCGATATCTTCACTTACTTATATATTGTACTTACTTTATATATTGTAAAGTTTACGATTCAGATCGACTACAAAGTTCTGGTATATAGGAAGTAGGCGTGGTTGTGAAGCGATTTGGCCTATTTTCACAACATATCATTGGGATGTAAGGAAACTATTACAAACCAAGTTTCATTGAAATCGGTCGAGTAGTTCCTGAGATATGATTTTTGACCCATAAGTGGGCGACGCCACGCCCATTTTCCATTTTGTAAAAAAATCTGAGTGCAGCTTCCATCTGCCATTCCTTATGTGAAATTTAGTGTTTCTGAGGTTTTTCGTTAGTGAGTTAACCCACTTTTAGTAATTTTCAACTTAACATTTGTATGGGAGGGGGGCGTGGTTATTATCCGATTTCTGTCATTTTTGGAATGTATAAGGAAATGGCTAAAAAAAACGACTGCAGAAAGTTTTGTTTATGTAGCTTTATTGGTTTGCGAGATATATACAAAAAACATAGTAGGGGGCGGGGCCACGCCCACTTCCCCAAAAAAATTACATCCACATATGCCCCTCATAGTACGATCCTTCATACCAAATTTTATTTCCATAGCTTTATTTATGGCTTAGTTATGGCACTTTATGTGTTTTCGGTTTTCGCCATTTTGTGGGCGTGGCAGTGGTCCGATTTTGCTCATTTTCGAAAGCAACCTTCCTATGGTGCCAAGAAATAAGTGTGCCAAGTTTCATCAAGATATCTTAATTTTTACTCAAGTTACAGCTTGCACAGACGGACGGACGGACGGACGGACGGACAGACAGACATTCGGATTTGAACTCCACTCTTCACCCTGATCACTTTGGTATATATAACCCTATATCTATCTCGTTTAGTTTTGGGTGTTACAAACAACCGTTATGTGAACAAAACTATAATACTCTCTTAGCAACTTTGTTGCTATCAACTTTGTTGCGAGAGTATAACAAATTTGCACAAAGAAATCAGCGACATGGATGGGAATTCAGTTGGAGTTGAGTGTGGAGTGCTAGAGGGGAGGAGCTGCACGCTGGTAGGTGCTGCGGTTGCACTGCTGCTCGGTGGCACAGCATCAGCAGCTACCTTTGGTTCATATGTGTGTATGAGTATATTTGTATAAAATGAAGTTGTGTGTTTGTGTTCAACGGCAGCCGAAAATTTTAAAATTTTACACCAAATTCATTTTCACTTTGTGGCATGAAAAATATAATAAAATAATAAAAGGAATCTCCAAAAAAATAATCAGGCTTTGGCTAGCGTCTCTGTGAGTTACATTGATTTATTAAACGCTTTTCTCTCGGCGGTTGGCTAACGAAATGCTCCATGCTCCAAAGCAATGCTCCAGGAAGCTTTCAAGCAGATACCAGAACTTGCCAAGCAGGAGAAGTCAAAATAAATATGTTTTAAAGGTTTCTCGATGGTAAGATCTTTTAGTTTGATCATCGACTTTATACAACTAGACCTTCGCAGAAGAAGTTAAGGTCACCAGTAATTTTATTATTCCAAATTTCTGCACCTAAAATGCGCATTTCATTTTAGTAGAAATGAGAGAAGCTCCCATACATATATTTCCTATTGAACACAAGACATTTAAAAATTCGTAAAAACGTGGCAGCCAACATCTGTCTTATATTCTGCAATATTTGCCATTTATTTAATTCATAATCGGAAAATATATTTAATATATATGCAGATAGCCAACAAACGGCACATACACACATATATATGTATGTATGTATGTTTGTGCACTTGAAATCGATGGCGCAAATCAGTGAAATCGAAAATGCACATCTATTAAAATGCGCCGAAGAGAATATGTACTACGGCAACAACAAAAAAAATCACAACAACAAAAACAACAGCAGTAAAACTAAAATAGCAAAGCAGCAGGCGGCAAACGAAATTGGCAAGATTTCAAGCAAGTTTCCATTGATGGCAGCAGATGCTGGACGCTGCAGCTAAGAACTGAAAACTGAGCAAAGACAACAAAAACAACAAAAATGTGAAAGCACAAAACCTTTTACTATCAATGAAAAGTTCAACTTGTTAGCATAATCTCACTGTTTGCCTTCGACTACTTAAGCAATGAATGAATAGTAGAGCGAAGAAAAGTAGTTTACCTTAAAGTGGAAGATGAAGGCGAACACGGAGCAAGGCAGTGGCAGGGAGTGCGAAAATTAATTAGCAGCAAGCAAGATTAGTGTGTTTAAGATTAAAATATATTTTACTATAAACATAAATGGATGAATCCACTACTTGTGAAATATGAATTATAGTGTATACATATATTATTGTTGTTTTTGTGTTTCTTATATGCTCAAAAGTAGCTATATAAGCATTTAAGTTGCACGTAGTTACTTAAAGAGTAAATATTCGCTGCCATTTTGTTGTTTTGAGACTCAGGAGAGAGCAGTGACAGCAGCAACAACAACAATAGTTGCAACGGTTATTAAACTGACAGTCAACGTCAAGTTGCCGACAAACACTACAAATGATTAATTACTAGCTTGCACATGCAGGCGACAGGAGCAAAGGCAGTGAGTTAGGCTTTAAGGACCTCAAGTAGAGACAATGAGAAAAAAAATTACGCAGAAATTAAAAGATGTTGGCATTAGCTTAGGCAAAATTACTCTTTAAGATGCTGGAATAATGAGCCTTAAAAAATGTTGGTGCAAAATTAACTGGAATTTTTAGAAAATTCGGATTGAAGAAGTTAGGCTATAAGGGTTCGTAGCATATTTTCTTTAGTTTGGATGAAAAACCAAAATTTTTTTTCCTAAAAAAATAATATATTTCTGCAATATTTATGTAGATCTAGTTGCGTCAAAACTTCTTACAGCCGTCGCTAATTCTGTTGTTCCACCGCTTGTAGTACCTCGGAATTTTCTTCGTTAGTCTCACATGTGTTTTTCTTCTTTGTGCTCAATGCCAACGTCAAAAACTATGAAAAATTACTTTTTGAAAAGTTATGAAAAATTGCGGCTTAATAATATTTTCATTAACAAAAGTATTAACAAGTCAACAAAATATGAAATATAAATAAGACAAACGAAAACAAAAACAACAATTTGTTTTTAGTTTTTAAGCGAAAAAAAGTGACGAAAATAAGCCAACGAGTTAAGCTTGATTTATGGGACTTGATATAAGGTACACATACTAAGTTGAGCAGCGAGTGGAAATGAAAAAAAAAGAAAGCAAGAGTGTGGCCAGACTTTGAAAGAAATGAAATTTTTTTGAAAATATTTTATAATTTAGAAAATTGGAAAAATATAAAAAAAAAACATAAAAAAAATATTTGTTGATTTTTTTCGAATTTTAGAAATCATTCTTTTTGTTAAAATATTTATAAATAAGCAAAAACAAAAATAATAATTTTTTGTTGTTAAAATTAGTTAAAAAATTATTTACAAATAAGCAAAAATAGAAAAACAAAAAGAATTAATTTTTAAACACTTATAGATCCACGTGTGTTACTAAGTGCTTAAAAATGCGCCCACTTAAGACCCTCACCGCATTATTGCCGCCACAAGTCTAAACCACGAAATACCTTTGGCTTTCGGTGAACATGTTTCTGAAACATTTACATAGACGCCACTGGGTAACCCCCTACAAGCAGACAACAAATTTAGAAAAACAGAAAATTCTGATTTATTGTTGCTGTCTCGACAGCGTCTATGTGTGCTTGTAAGTGTGCTTTTGGACATCACCTGTTTGCGTATGTGCTCTCTCGGGCGTCATTTTTCAAATCACAAACCAACAACAACAAACAGACACAGACACACTGAAAATATGCACTGAAAACTTTCATAAATTTGTAAGCAATTCGACAAGCGCAATTAATTATCTTGCTACAAAATAAACTGAGGAGAAAAGCGAGAAAACATGCAACACTTCAATGGTCTATCTATCAATTTGGTTTCGCTTCGTTTTGTTGTTTGCGTTAAGGTGCGTTCTCAGCTGTTTAACGCCATCAAAATTAAATTAACTCAACGCAAGTTAACTTGTCACGCAATAATGAAATATTTAGTCGCGAAATATCTTGGCGTCAACAACAATTAAAATTAACACAAAAACGAAATTAACATGCGCGCACAGTGGGCTCCAGCTAACTGGTACTACTCTAGTGAAAAAGTTTTGGTTTTTAGTGTGTTTTCTGCACTGTGCGCAATGCCCACCCACACACACACATCGCTACTCTGAAATATGGCCCGTCACTGATTTTGAACTGTTTAACAAATTGAAAACGGCTCAGCATTTTCGGTTTACATTTGATCGATTACAACGTCAACAGCGGCTAAGTGTGTTTTGCTCCTCTTTTACTCTACTCTAGCGTAGTATATAGACGGCTAATTTTCATAACCAGCACAATGTCAACCAGCAACAACATCGCCAATAAATTATATATTATTAGGAGGAGGTGTTCATACACCTTCAAGTTTATACACATGTTTGTTTTTGTTGTAGCCAACCTGCAGCCATTTTTGTCTTCTGTCCTCAGCTGCCATCAGCTCAAGTGGCATTTGAAAAAGTGCCACCGCAACTGAAGAATTAGCGAAGGATACAGCGTCCATTCGCATTAACGCAACGCTGTTGACTTGTGTTGTTGTTATTGTTGCGCCGCGCTGAAGGCAGCGTGTGGACGTGCGCAATTAATCTGCTGGCGTTTGAGCAAAATTAATTGCGCTGGATTAAGGTGTTTGTAGTGAGTTAAATATATTTTTTTAATCCAATATGTGGAGAATTTTTAAAAAATTATAAATAAAATAATTTAAAATAAAATAGTTGAAAGAAGATTATATAACTACATAATAGTAAAAAAATAATAAAAATATAAAAAAAATATAATTAAAAAAAAATTAAAAAAAAATAATAATTAAAAAAAAAAAATAATTAAAAAAATTAAAAATAAAAAATATATAGAAAAGAAATATAAAAACTAATTTTAAATTTTTTTAGAAAAATTAAAAAAAATATATTGAAAAAATAAAATAAATTTTTAATAAATTAAAAAAAAATATAATAAATACATACTTTTTTTATTTAAATTTTTTTTAAATTATTATTTTTTTAATATTTATTTTTAATTTTTCTAAAAAAATTTTAAATTCGTTTTTATATTTCTTTTCTATATATTTTTTATTTTTAATTTTTTTTTTTTAATTTTTTTTTTATTTTTTTCTATTTTCATTCCCTTTTTTATATTTTCTAATTTCAATTTCAATATTCTATTCTTCCATAACTTATCAGCAACTGCATGCAACGCCCATTACTCTCTCAACCAATGCGCATTAACGGTACACCTTTACGCATATGCATTTCATAAATTTCCAACGAAACGATAATTGCTTTGGCGGCATTGCAGCGTCGAATTCAATTAACTGTGTGAATTTCCACTAGCGAGTAACGGATTGGAGTTGCAGAAGCACCTCCTTCACACCTATGCATGTGAGTGTATGCAATTACAGCTTTTATTATTTATATGCATGCTTAGTGTGTGTTGTTGCAGCGCGCATTTGTTCGCACCTTCAATTTGTTGGAATGAGTTTAACGCATTGACAGGTTTATGTTTTGTTTACGCTCAACTTCGACATAGCCATCAGCGCACATACACGCTCATCCATGCACCTTCATATAAAGATTCATGATTAAAAGCGTATGAGTGTGTGCGCCAGCTTCATATCGCTCAGCCGCCGGTACTTGCGTTTGTCAGTCAGTCAGTCGCACATAGCAATAATACCAGCAATAATAATACCTATGCAGACACATATATGCATGTAGAGGTGTGTTTGTGCAGCACTTGTTTGGCTTAATGGAAAATCGTATTAAATTTTCAATAATTACAAAACCATCTGAGCGCGCTGCGTGAGAGCACTTACCGTGTTGTTGCTAATAAAACAACACACACTCGACCATACTTGCCACACATACATATGTTGTTTGTACACACACTAAATGCAAAGCTAAAGAATTATTATAAACAAATACGCCTGATGCGAAGAGCTCATACATCTTGTTAAGCGTTATTTGTACCACTCACCGCCCCTCGCTCTCTCTCGTGCATTAATATTTTCCAATTTATTGCTTTGATCACCATTATCTACTCGCGCATCTAATTTTTATGCTTTGCATATGCTCCACCAGCGCTTCCACTTACATAAGCTATTTATTTATTTAAAATAACTAATTTTTGTTTTTGTTTTTTGCAAAACGTAACAAATGCTCGGCCAATTTACGCTGTCGTTGATGTATTTTGTCTAAGTTTTAAGTTTTTAATAGAAAGAAACATATTGTAGACTGCGTTGGAATATATCAATCAACTGGCGCCACGCGTGTGATTTTTCAAAAATTCAAAAAAAATAAAAGGAATATGAAAAATATTAATTCTATTAAGTTCATTGCTAAGAAATAATATTAAGTTGTAGTTTCAACGAGATTTTCATTACGGCTGCGAAGGTTGGCCGTTTGATTATGTGTTGCATGGCGTAATGTATGGCAGATTTTATGATTTTTATGAAATTCGCACAAATCTCAATTTATTATGTTAAGCATATGTGGTTGGCAATTGTATTTAGAATACAATATATGTGTAGTGCAATGGAAACAGTGAAAAAATTTATAATATTTTTTTATGAATTATAAAATATTTTTCTAGTTATTGAGGTTATAAAAATATTTGAAAGAGGTTATGTTAGTTTTAAGGTCAAGAAAATAATTTAATTTTTTATTATTTTTTTTAAATAAATGTTTATATATGTAAATTAGAGATACTTTTTCAATTTTTCGAAGAATAAATATAAAGGTTAAAAAATATTTTAAAGATATAATGTTGGTTTAAAGACCAACTTCGCTCAATTCTAAGAAGAGAGACATGATATAAAATTTATTTTATGATGTTCGATTCAAGACAAATTAAATTAGGTCTTGCTTTTCACTCATTTTATTTGCTTCATGGCAATCTAACGCTGATAACTAAATCAATACAAATTTTTAGGTTATATTTAAAGCCCTTCATAGGAACTGTATAAATTTTGAGATTATATTTTGATAAAAAAAAGTTTTGAATTTTGTCAAAATTGAATGTCGTAAGTATTAACAAATACAACATCGAAAAAAAATTGAAAAAATCCACGAATGTACGAAATAATCAAGAATTCCGAAATGTCATCAACAGCGCATAGATAAAACCGTAATAAATCAATTGCTACACGAATGCAAACGAGTTTCAAAGGTAAAACGATAAAGAGTTACAACAATAAATTGCTCAGCTATAACCGGTGGACAGTACAGTAGTAATCACCATGCTGCGAAACATAGCAAACAGATTATGACAAGTGTAACGAAAACAACCACAAAAACAAAAAGCAAGCAGACAAAGGTGTATGAAACGGTAGCAGACAAACAACAACACCAATGGTGTTTTGTATGCACACAAAAAGGCAGGATGATGAGCGGACACATTAGCAACACAGAGATTACAACAGGAGCACAAATACCAATAACAACAAACACAAACAAATCACTAGCTTGCCAAGTCCGAATCGAAGGTGTGTTGTAAGCCATGTTGTACTTGTTGTTCTTACTTTGACTTTTGAAACACCGACTGCCTGCCTGTCTGACCGCTGTCTGCTCATAAATTTAGGATTCCCCGCATTCTCCAGACAACGGTATTATTTACCTTTTTCGTGTGTCTGCCAACAACTCCATTCACACATTTGCAGCGGTAGCACTGCGCTATTGACTCTATGGAGTACACAGGTGTGTGTGCTGTCACGTGACACAATGCAAAGGTAGCATGTGTGCTTGCCACTTGCCACAAGTCACTGTGGCTGGCCAAGTCGCCGTACCTGTTCGCGTGCGCATGTCCAACAACACTACGCCACAAGCCATAATACACTCAAAGGTGAGTTTAAATGCCATACTCGAATGTGTGGTTGTTGTTGTTCGTGCGAGTGCACAATGAGGGTTAAAACCTGTTAGCTTGGTTGGGTACCTGTCTACAAGCCAGCCAATATGCTTGTGTGAGGCAGTTAGCCGACGCAGGTGCGCGCTCGGTCGACTGTCATTTGTAGGTGTGTTGACTTTGCTTGTGGTTTGACTTGTTGTGGTTGCCTTCGTAATTGGTAGGAGGTGCTTGCTACCAATACACAATTGACTTTGTGTTTGTGTGTATGTGTGCGGCATTTCTTTCACTTGTTTGCTAACAAATGTAACAAATTATATACGGTTTAACAGGTTGTCGGCTGGCTTGACGGCAATGGCGCCTTTTGAATGATGGTGCCATTAATGGCTGCTTAAATGCTTAAATGCCGCGAAGGTGCAGATATTTATAATTGAAATTAAAAATACTTTTTTTAACTACACACACACGCTCACGTACATATGTATATGAATGGCGTAGATTGGTAGCTGTTGAAAGCATAATGCACACACACATTTTGTGACAATAACAATTAAAATTAACAATTTGCAAGCAATTTGCTACACTTTTTTTCAGCGCAACGCCGACAAGCGTTGTTTTTGCATTTTGCCTGCTTTTTGTCAACGTTTGTGGCGAGTAAAAAAGTGCGAGAAGGCATTAAATGAAATTAGCCACATGGCTGCCAAAAAATCAACGCACACACACGCATTGCTTCTGGCTCATGTGTGTGTGCATAAATAACATTTCAATTGGCCAGTTTGGTTGCGGTGCAGCCCAAAAACACATACATTTACAGAGTGTGCAAATAGGTATTTGTTGCTTTATGTGTTAGCGTTTTTTGTTGTTTTTTTCATAAAAAGTCTGCACACAAAAAATTAAAAGCATTTTTATAATTTTTGATTTATGCGCTTTTCAAGAAAAAAATTAGCTTGATATGAAAAATTGTCTTGTCATAAGTGTGGAAAATATTAAATATAGTATATGAAAGCAAATTGTTAAAATTGCATGCTATTTTTAATTAAAAAATGTGATCTTTTAATGAAAAATTTGCACAAAAAAATTTTTGGAATATTTTAATTTTTTGTTCGAAAATTTCTACATTTTCTATTTAAAATATAAATATATGCTTGGGATGTACAAATAATTTAATAAGTTTTGGGTATAGACCACCAAGAAAGTTGTAAATGCCAAAAGTTAGCATACTTAAAAAAATACAAAAAAAAAAAATGTTAAATGAATGTTAAATGTTTTTTTTTTTCTTCAATAAAAATAATGTTTTGCAATCTTCTTCACGGTTGAAAAGTTTTTGTTTTTTAGATTTTTTCACACTAAAATATAATAATAAAGATCTGCATTCAAACTGAACTTTGTACTTATAAAATTATAAGTTTCATTTGAAAAATTTAGTAATATTGAGAATCTTCCCAAATCTCTTTAAAATGAAAGCAAAAACAAATAAAAAATTTTCATAAAAAAAATGAAATTGTAACCACTTTATTAGTCACACAAAAAATACACGTGCAACAGTACACTTTTTAAGACCCCTCAAACTCAGATAGTCCTCAGATCACCTTATGTCACTCATTCAAAATGCATGCAAGAAACCTTTCATTGTCCTCGAATAAAGAGAAAATGACAGTTTCGCCTACAAAAACACAAACAACCATATCATACTTTGTGCTGTTGCTGCAGTGTAAACAAATCTCCGCTTGCCAGGGGTATATTTCACATTACAGCGAATGAGTTGAAAGACCATACAACAACAACAGCAGTGTGCAGAAGTACAAAAAATAATTGTTTATAAATTCAATGATCTTTTGTTTACAAATAAAGTGTTTTCCAATTATTGTTTTCGGCGCTGCACGGCTGATAATTTTGTTGAAGCAGCATTTAAGGTGTTTATTATTATTATTGTACTTTTTTTCGTTCGAGAGAGAGTTATCGCGCTGAGGTAACATTGTATGGCACACTAAGGATACAAATTGGTTTGAGAGTATGTGTGTGTGTGGAACACTTTACTCATACTCAGTTTAATGTGCAGGCGGTGTTGACAAAAGCGTGCTTGGCTCAAACTCAAACTCTTTGCATTGTTGTTGTTGCTGTTTTTTGATAGTTTTTGTTGTGTACCTCAAGTCTTTTTGCGATCTGTAATTTGATGCTTGATGAACAGACGGTGTATTTATTGTTGTTTGTACACTTTTGCTGCTACGGTTTAAGGTGAATTTTTCGTATATACAATGAGACATATGTACATACAAACACACTGTATAGCCATATATGATTTTGGTTATATTGTATGCACTGTATGTACATATGTAATATGCTGATCGCCCCCTTGGCGATATTTTTGTATATTTGACGCTTTTCTGGGTTATAAGGACCACACATTGGGTAGCGGTGATCTTGAAAAAATACACACATATGCATGTATGTATACATTTTGAACCTGAGTTTGTATATAATTAACATAAGAGACGTGCTTATATTTATATGACGTAGGCAGTTCAGTTTGCTTTGTTTTTTCTCTTTTAATTTGAACCGCCAGCGTTTGTCCAAATTATTAGGAATTACTGATGACTAATGCCGATAAGTGCAGTTTATGGCTGAGGTCATACGTTTACAAATTATATAATTCTTGAGTTAAATAAATGATTTCAGGTGACTTTCTTTGAGAAAATTTATTTTAAAAAATATTAAAAAAAAAAATATCAGAAAAATATATAAAAAAAAAATTATTTTAATTGGAAGTATTTATTTTTGGTTTCATAAAAATCAATTACGCAGCAAAATTAATTATAATTTTTTATGCATAGCCAATTGGTTGGAATTTTTCTTAAAAATATTAACATTTACGGTTTGAGAGCATAAAAATACTAAGGAAAGGATATCTTTTAATGTCTTCAAAGAAGTATCGACATATTTGCTTGAGTTGAATTGAGCTGTATGAGTACCTACTTGAAGAACTTTGCTACATTTTTAATATAATTTCAATTACATATCCGTTAGTTATAAAAACAAACTGTAAATATTTGTTTCACTTAAGAAAATAAACGGATTATTAGTTTTGTTGACAGGAAATGTGCAGGTCTCCCCACAAAACACTCACACTTTGCACCGCACTAAGGCTTAGTAAGTTAATCTGATAAGCATTCTGGGGAATTTTCGAAAGTATTATGCACAGGAGTCGAAGAATGCAAATACAAAATAAATAAGTGACTACTTATATATATAAAATATATATGTAAGTAATAACTGATATAAAATTTGCAATAAAATGCATTAGAAATGAATAAATAACAAGAGATATGTATGAGTATATTCTCTAAAAGTGTATATATAAAATTCGATTAGATGATTTTTGAGAATTATGAATGAATCTACTGTCGGCAAACGCTAATGAATGCTTACAAATAATTTGGCGTAGGAAAAAAATCACTATTCAAAGTCATAGACCGTTTGATGTCGTAGCAAATATTGCAACGCCGCACACGGGTTATATAAAGTTCAATAGAAATATTAAGTCTGTTGATAACGCGGTCTCAGAAAAGGAAATATAAAAGTCAAGAAAAATAACAGAAAATTGTAAATATTTTGAAACAATAAATGATTCAGTAAACATTTAAGAGGAAAATTCACCTCAGGAAAACAGTATAGTTATGAAATAATAAAAAATCGTGTAATGCACCATAATTTGTAAGCAAATCTTGTGAGATTAAATAAAGCTTTTATACGAAAACTGAATAATAACGCATAGTTAGAGAGTAAGTGAAGACATTTAGGCATCAAGTATATTTACTCATGAATTATCTTCCACAATTGGAAATAAAATAGGTGAAATAGTTACATGAAGTAAATAGTTTAGAGCAAAATGCTGTTTTTACTCAAAAATAATAGAGGTTCTAATATATCTTTATAGAGAGAAACTAAAGTAACGATAAAATAACTCTATAAAATATATAGTTCAGAGCAGAATGGCGTAATTAATGGGAAACAATTAAGTTTCTACTATATCTTTATAGAGAGAAACTAAAGATCTCAAGAAATAACTCATTCTTCTTTAACAGAAAGATCTATTGGAGTACCTTTGATCTGTGATAACAGCAAAGGTTAACTATTACTCTATTATAAAGTCCTTTCAATCCAATAGCAATAACCTTAATAATACCAGCTACTATTCTTTACTGGATACTATGTGATCTTGTCATCTACTTACATTGCACGGCGAACGCTGGTGATGATGGCATACTTTGGTTTATTATATTATCCTCTTGGCCAAAACGTGATGACGACGGCACCAAACAAGACAACATTGGAATGAGCTGATTTCTTTGTTTGCACGCGGACTTTTGTGCTTATACTGTGCTAAGTGAAATTAGCAAAAGCGGCGGCAATTGGGTACACTTTATTTAAATTTTTGAGCGTGTTACAGCATCATTGTGCACTTGGTAACATTCATTTAGTTATTATTGACATTTATAAGCGTATTTTGTTTTTTGGTTTGAAGGTTTTTCGCTGGAGAAAATTTCGGCGCGACAAGCAGATCAACAAATGCGAGTTTTTTACACACACATGTATGTGTATATGTTTATAACTTCAACTTGCACAGTGTGCGCTAAAAATGTTTGCACTTAATTTTGATTTTTTTATTATTTATGACACTTGCTTAATTATTTGTTATATATTTCATAGGTTCACTTGAATGTTTTCGTTATTTAGCAGCGGCAAAGCAACCGGTTGTCGAGTGTGACACTTGGACTTTTTCACGCGCAATCTTACGTTTTTGAGATTTTTTCAAACACGCATATTTAGCATAAATTTTCAACGTTTTCTTTGTAATTTTTGCGTATTCTCAGCGTTACACAACTTGACTTTGCTATTTACAGTGTGCACTGTTTATTCAAAACTGAACAAATTTTTCGTAATTCTCTAGGTGTACGGTATTTTTCCGATACGGCTTTGTTATTACTTCAACACTTTATCTGGCAAATAGTGAAATCCAAGGTTTCAATTTGCTTTCAACTGTATTTGAATTGAATTTTATTTTGGGAACAACGTGTGTGTTGACCGCGCGACGTGCTAGTCGCTACTACAATATCTTGTGATGATTTTTGTGTGGCTGTTCCACAAGCATGCTGCCGTGCTGCGTGACTGCTGACTGCCGCAGTCGACAATCAGCCTGCGTATACCGTTAACGGCATCGTCCCGATTTGGCAGCGACGCTGGCGTAGCTGCTACCACCGCTTGCCAGAGGTGTGTGTGTGTGTGAATGTGCGTGTGATACACAGAGCAGTGCCAAATTGGAACTCAGAGGGTTGAGGGTATTTTAACAGCAGCAATAGCTAGACACGAGTACTACCCACTGTAGCGACAAGCCTCAGCGTAATTACCAAGAATTCAACAGCAACCACCAAGCAACAGCATCAGTGTGCATTTGTACCAGAGAACACTGTTAACTCTCGGCTGCCGTGTGCTCAGTGTCCGACCAGCAAATAGGAACAAATTTACGCTATGCTCTTTCTGCTTGTTCTTTAATAAACAGCAGAAAACACGGGTGTATACCGCTATGCTACGCAAAGTACCGTTGTGTCGCACATCTGTTGGTGCCTCAGCTACTACAGAAACCGCTGATAGAATATCTGCTGCTCTGCACCGCTTTGGCTACCTTTGCTGTTGCCATGTGCGTATGTATGTACAGTTACATATGGCGCACACATCGGTACATACACGAAGATACCTCGTACAAATCCAATTCGTAGCGTTGTTGTGTGTTTTTGTTGATCGTGCTGTCGGCTGCGGCGCTGACGTTATTTTGTGATGCTTTCGAGGGCGGCGTCGCTCTTCTGCCACAAGGTGCGTGTGTTCTCTGGTTTTGGTGGTGGAAAGGTGTTGGTGTTGGGGTTAGTTGTGGTGGTAGTTGTGTTGGCGTTTCTGCTGTTGTTTTTGTTGCTTGCGATAACGGTACGCTTGTCAAATGAATGTGTGCTTGATTTTGTTGTTTTTGGCGTGCTCTCTGTTTCTCTGCTTGTGGATTCGCTGGCAGCGCGGCTCTCTGTCATCCCACAAATGTTAATTTGTGCCGTTAGTCTTCTTAACAGCGCGGAGAACATGTTCAGACAGGAATTTGCAATGTTTTTGCTAGAATTAACAGAGCCGTTAGAGGGGTGATTTAAATTTTTAGTTTACTTTGAATATGTAGGTTAATTTATTAATATTTTAATATTAATTATACTTATAAGGCCTACAGTTATAAAATGAAAATTATGTAATATTAATGAGTTTAGGTTTCAAGAACATTTTTAAAATCTTTTTGTTAAACTGTATTATATTTTTTTTTAATTAATTTAACACACATTTAAATTAAGTATTAAACAGTATTATGAACAGTTTTCAAAACGAATATAATATAATGTTTTGTCCAAGAATTTAGCTTTATTAAGGGTTTGCCATTATGTTTTAAAACTGGTTTCGGGCAAGTGACCTGCGGTTGACTCGAATTTATTTCGAAAGGTTCAATTTTCGACCACTTTTTACAGCAATTGGGGCCGTTTGTCAGTAATAAACGTTGTTTCGGAGTAAATCACGCTTCATTATGTGTATAAATCAAGTAATAGCTGTCAAATAGTCAACTTGTTAAAAACATTAGTTTTTCTTCCAATCAGTTTTAATTTAAAAACCCCAAAATGGTTGTACAAGTTTAGAAAATAAAGTTTTAATTCTACCACTAATACATTTTCAAATTAATATTCGGAATTTAGGACGATTATATACCGAATATGCAACAACGTTATCGTAAAATGTCAAACCAGCGAATGGGGCCAAATGGGGCTCTGTTAAAACATGCTTTCTCAGCTACTGTTAGCAACATATGTATATTTACCAGATAATGTTAATGGAAAATTCTCTTTGCTTACGTTATTCGTCGTTATGTTAACGTTACGTTACTTTTAACGTAATGATAACTGAAATTATTGGCTTTATGCAAATACATACATAGGTGCTAACCATATGGTGCGTTTGAAGGAATTTCATTATGAAGTATTAGTAACTAAAGTGACTATAAATACTATATGAATATACATACATATGTATATGTATGTACATACTTGTCTTGTTATATATGGTACATACATACATAATAAAAGTGTGCCTTTGTGGCTTTCTGACGTGTCAATAAATTTGCATAAATTATTTTTTATGGTAACTCATATGTTTGTCGGTGATGATGACTAAGGGCGCTTTAGACGCCATATGGAATTATAAGAAACTTGATAGGCACACTCCACTATAATTTAATTCATAATTGTATTTGATATTTTATTGAAAGTAATTTTTAATTGTACAAATAAAAAATATTCTCGTTTTTAATGAAAAATTTCGGTTTAATCTAAAAGTTATAACTGGACTAGTAATTCTTCTAAACAAGAAATCGTCCTGCTTTTTAAGCTTATTCTTCATTTTTGCTAAATATTTTAACATAATTTAATATTTTTTTGAATTTCGAAATTTTGAAATAACTTTGAGCCATTACCGAATAAGATACATACATATTTATTCTTAATTTCCAATTTAGTTAAATAATAGTTGATATTTTTCTAATGAATTGGCAACAAATATGTATGTATGTACATATGTATGTATGTAAATAAAATATTTTCTACGATACAATAATTAAAAACAACAAGATTTCTATTTTAATTTCCTTTGAAATCGAGGATGGTATTTTATCGGCAACCAAGCAAGTGTGAAATCAATTCTTAATACCTACAAAAATGTTTACCATTTAATATTGTTTCATAAATAATAATTTCCATAGCAGAAACATTTCCGAGAAATCATTGAGGTTTATACACACATATGTAAATACATATTTTCTGAATAAAAATTAATTTACATTAAATTCGATAAAATGCAACCTTTGTACCGCAGTTGCACGTACCCAAGTAGTGAACCGTTTTACTTAACCACATACATACTTGTACAATGAATGTATGTATGTATGTACACGTGTAATCATTAAAACCATTTCCAATGATTAAAAATATGTTTATATTCATACAAAAAAATATATTCTTATTTACATACATACATACTCATACATGCACCTACTCACTTTACCCGTTAAAAAAATCATTTCTTTGCCACTCTTTTTCTCATCCACTTGGACTTTACTTGACAAGCGACGGTGTTGCTTATCAGTTAAAATGCCGAGGTCCATTTTTTATACATCTTATATACACATCGCTCATTTACTTGAATAGTGTCACAACTCAAAAAAGTCGATTTTTCAGGAGAGCGATTTAAAGTTTTCAATTGTCTCTTATTTAGCAAATATAGAAAAATTCCATAAGTTTATTGACAAATCTATTGGCGTGTAATATATTAAATACAATGTTGAGCATAAATGGACTAAATAGAGTGTACTAATGCTTTTTCTTGGGCATAAACGTGACCCACTTTGAATTATTTCTTTATTTGTGAAAAATATAAATAAATTTCGCCGTCATAAGTCAAATGTGTCGTTTTTGTTGAAAAAAATCAATACGAAAAATTTAATTACTTTTCACCAATATCGTTGTAATACAAAATGTGTCGTTCTTTCTGAAAAGAAAACCAAATTCACTCTATGACAATATGTGTTGTAACACAAAATATGTCTCTCTTTCAGAAAAAAATCCATGCCTAATTCTGGCACAACTGAGAAGTGTCGTTATTGTGGTTAAAAAATAATGCAACCTAACAAGTTTAATAACGGCACATTCTTATTTCACGGTTTATTTTTCTACGCATCGGAATGAAATTTTTATACAATATGGACGCTGAAATTGTGCAAATTTATGCATACTCAACTCAAAAATCGTGTTTTTTGAGTTGTGACACTATTCAAGTAATTGAGCGATATGTATATATCTGTGTATGTGTATGTGTACATGTGTATCTATGTTCAGAAAAAATACAAAAATTAAAAAACATAAAAAAGGAGAGAAATAATGAAAAGAATTAAAATGAAATGCAACAGTGCAACAAAACAATGTAACTGCTTGAGTAAGAATTTCAGTGGCGAATGGGCCGCTACGAGTACATATCCGTGCATACATACATACCTACAAATAATGCCCACAATTCACTGTGAGTTTTTGGAATAACAATAAAAACATCCAGATAAAAAACAACGAAAACACGTAATATCTAATATACATACATACCTACTTATATATTTATGAACATATGTATGTATAGTTATGTACATTTTGAATAACAAAAGACTTCACAATTTCTTACAATAAAAACAAAGTGTGCCTCATATCACCGGCGACAAACGAAAACAACAACCTACATACAACCGATTAAATGTTGGAGAAAAAAAATAAGATAACAAAACAGCAACAATTCCATATACAAGCCTAATATCTTTAGCAGAAGAGAAGAAAAAAATAACAAAAAAATTTTACCGTACGCAATCGAAAGAAAATATTTCGAAATCGCTAATGTAACACTCAATTATTCAGTGATCGTCTGTCTCACCAAAGATTCTGTGTTTGTGTGTCGCAAAGTGAGCAGCCAACTGCCCTGCCAGCCAGGCCTAACCACTTTCCCCTCATGTTTCTTCAATTACTAACACCAACGCACACGTTTGGGTTGTTTTGTTTTTGTATTCGTACGTGTGAGGGGAATAGTGGTTAAAAAACTCACAAGCAGCTATGCTGGCCTATGGCAAACTCACCACTTTTTTTTACCACTTTTGTGGTTTTAAAAAACTTCGGTTTAACCAGATTTTTCACCACCTTTGGCCGGCAGGGTGCATACATACATACATACATATACACACGTATCTATGTTTGATGTTTGTTTGTGTGTTTTAACCACATTGGGGCTAGGGGTGGAGCTTACGATTCATCGTTGCTCATGCTCGCACTCACCGTCGCTTCTGTTGTGGTGTGTGTGAGAAAATATATTTGTTGTTTTTGAGGTATTGCGCGCTCATATTGTGGGAGGGGGAGCCAATAGCGCTCACATACACCAACATACATGTATTAATTGCTTGTTTGTTTGTGTGTGAAGCGTAAAAAATGGCATAATCATTGCGCACCTGTTTGAAGGTGGAACACTGGTACACTATAAAAAATGAAGTATGAAGTAAAGCGAATTTTAAGGGGGATTTAATTCTTGATAGTTTTTTTTAATCTTAAATAGATAAACAAGTTTTGATTATTAGTATTAGTATATTTTTTTAAGCCACATACATACATAGACAGTTATATACACATGTGCATATCTCATTTAACCAAATAAAGATAATTTTTTAATTATGGAGTTTTGAAGAAGAATAAAAACGCATATAATTTTATGTTATGGAATAATTTTCTGCCGAGTAGTACATTTTTCGATTACTTTTTCAACTATTGGAGCCGTATGTCAGCAATTATCGTTGTTGTGGAGTAAGTATGTATGTTCATTATGGATGGCTAACCAAAATATAGTATATTTATGTACATATATAGTATTAATCTAGTAACAGCTGTTAAAAAGGACAACTCCGATAAAAGTATTGCCTCATTGAAAATCCTTATGGTGTCTCAGTTCAATAAGTTCTGTTGAAAAATATGTATGTGTTTTTTACTAGCGGAGCCGACCAACGTTGTCCTGCATGATATTTAAAGCTATTAGGATATTAAATCAAGTTTGAAATGAAACAAACATTGTAAAAAATAAATAAAATAAAAAAGTGAAATTAATATAAAATGGGATTGAAGATTTGGTACACATTACACAATCTTTAGGCGGTTTCTATATAGTAACAATGGCTCCGTCTATTTTTGGCAAGCATAAAACATAAAAAAAATTATAAATTTAAAGTTAATTAAAAGTGCTTTTAAAACGAATGGTGACTACAAAATATTCTCGAATCCAGCTGAATACATGAAAAGTTCATTCAAGTCGGTCCAGTCGTTTAGGAGGAGTTCAACTTCGGTTCAAAAAAAGAAATAACAAAGTTTTCTGTCTATGTGAGAAAAAGCCGAGACTTTTTTTGTGGATCTAGAAACCTTAATATAATACATTTGGTATTCATCCGGTTTTTTCTTTCACTTAGTGACCGTATTTATAATTAATGTGTGGCAAAATTAAATCCTGCGAAGAAGAAGCATAATTATAATAATTGTGGAACTTGCATATTCAATCAGTTATCCACCAAAGTCAATCAAAATATCTTCCATTTCTTCCCAGCAACTTTTTCCCATGCAAAATAATTCGTTACGGATTCACTTAGAATGCATTCAAGTGACATAGTACTGACATACAGACATGTTGCAAGCGCTTGAATATGCTTCGAATATTATATTGTCACATAAAGTGTGAAAACTGTGTGGTTGGTGGAGAATTTCGAAATTCAATTGTGGTTTGCCAATGTTTCAACAAACACTTGAAGTTTCAATATATGCGACCGCATTTACAATGCTGCGCTGTATACATACATATGTAAGTACTTATGTATGTTTGTGTAGCAGCCAATCTGGGCATTGCCCCCTTTTAACACTTTGAAGCAATCTAAGCGACAAGCGACATCCCCATATGACTTCAAAGTGGACCTCAGTATACTTTAATTTGTATATGTGTACGTGTGTGTTTCTTTTTAAGTTGTTTTAGTGCTGTTGTGCTGTGAAACAGCGACTAATGACAACAAAAGTTTACTGCTAATTAAAAATTTGAACAAAACATGCGCAATTTAATACTTTTCTTTCTTTCGATGTTTTTCTATGTTTCTATGTACATATGTTTCTATGTATATATATTTTCAAACTGGACAAGTGGAACTACCATTCGCAGCATTTTCTTCTAATTGGCGCGATGTGTATGGAAGGGGAGTGTTGGTTTTCCCAAGCACTGACATCTGGGAAATAGCATTTGGAAAATAATGCGTCGTAAATTCGTAACCCCGTCTTTCGATTAGCCGGCATTGGAGTGACTAGGCACTGGGTGCGGGTTCAACCACAACACGAGCACTGAATACCGCATTCAACGGCTGAAATTTATGTGTGAAATATTGGTTTTAAATAAATACATACTCACATATACATATATACATATGTGTTAAGGAGAAAAGGGTAAATACTTTCAACTAAAAATAACTACATGTTGGCTTCAAATTCAATTTTATTACAATTCTGGTTTTGAAATAAGCGCGTATCGAACCACAATCTGACTCATAAATACCTCTCATTTCTGATAAAAATATTCTGAAATCTAGAGACTTTTGCTGACTTCGAATAGTAGTCAAGGGATTCCACGATGTCGAATAATCGGTTTTTCGCAAGTGAGCTATTCCCCAGAGGAAAAACTTACGTAGACTATGAAAGAAAGTCCTTTGTGAGGTTAAAGCGCCCTGACTCTACTACAAATCTGCAGAGATTTTTTACTTTTATATCCGTTATTTCAAGCGGTTGTTCAATATCCGAGAAATGTTCGTGTTAATCTTGCAAGAAAGTGATAAGATGATTCCACCTCGTCCTCATCAAGGCAGCTTCTACAGTTAGTATCCGGTAGGATTTTTATCCTAAAAGCGTGGATCCCGATGGGACAATGGACAGTTAAAACCCATATGGCTAAGGAGATGTGAACTTTACTAATGGCGTCTGCACGTTGGACCTCCTACGATTCACCTAAGGTCTGAAGGAACTGGCGGCTGTGCAATTGCTGGTGACCTTGCAAACTCATCAATTACTCGCGATTCCGCTGTGGCCAGGAACCCAGACCGTCTAATCGAAAATCTAAAGCGATGCCACTGATAGCGAAGATAAGCATTCCTTAACCAGCCTTGAGCGCATAGTCAGCGAAGTCAAGGCTAGTACCGCCGCTCTACTATCAATGTGAATCGTCACCTCTCTAAAGATTACTGCGCTTTGGAGCAATATATCCGCCGCTACCTTAAAGCAGATACTTTCGCTTGAAAAACCTGCAATAGTCGGGAAGCCAGAGACTAAGGTCTTACACTGCTTTCCGCGCCCCTCCTTCAATGACTTCTTCCCACCCAAATATCCCTCGAAGAAATAAGAACGGAAAAGTTTTTGTCAGGGCTAGGCTAGTGGGAGAGCTTAGACGATAGGAAGAAAAGAGTGGGGAAGGTTTACTTTACTTTTAATAGGCTAGAGACTAAGGGATAACGGAAGCTCCATTAAGATCCATTTCTTTCCATAGTTATCATTCTAATATCTTCGATTGGAAACAACAATATGTAATAAAAAATATATGTATTTCACTCCAGTTCGCATTCTGTGAGAAAAACAATAGCAACACGTAAGAAAAGGGTGTTAAATTCGAATTGAATATAAAGAGAAACTTCATGGCAATTGCAGCTTAATTGGACAATGCTCCGTCTACATATGTTAACCCCTGAAATATTGAGATGTTTGTAGTGTCTTTGTTTTTGTATGTTTTGTAGCTAATTGTGAAGTGGCCGTTACTGTGAGTACTTAAAATCGAATAATGTGGCGAAAATTTGTGGAAAGGGGTGTGAGCCGTTCTCACGTTCCTCAGCCACCGTTCCCATCCTCGGCTGGCGCCCATGTGTGAGCCAGAGTCTGAGCGCGATCGGCGCGCTCAGATATCAAGCACTACACCAAACATACTTACACACATATAACACTTTTATTGAGGGTGAATTCGACAGAGAACTTACAACTTCTTCTCTATGTTGTAAGTTCTCTGGTTCTATGTCGAGATGCAGCACACGATCGCAGCGCCGAGTCGAGGATCAATCGAATGATCACCAACTGTGCGCGTCAATATTGGCATGTTTTTTTTGTTGTTGGTGGTAGCGCTAAGTGCTCTGCATTGGTTTTTCGAGAGTTTACAGGGCGGTTTTACAAAAACACTTCATGCACATAGTATATGTATGTGTGAGTGTATGTGTATTGATTAAAATTGTCGGTGGGAGTGTGAGAAACGCTGTTTGAGTAAATCAGTTTTGAATATTGGATTAAATGAAGTTAATGAGGAAATGACATAAGCAGCGTATTGTGTGCAAAATGTGTGTATGTATGTGTGCATTTGTGTAGAATTATATTGAAATGCCTAAACATTGAACCTTAATTGATGAGGGACCCTTGTATCGCAGCAGATAAGAATCGTGTGAATGTCGGCGTGCAATATTTTTTTATTTTTATAAATCATTGTACGTTTTTGAATTAGATTACAACGGATTTTCGTCACATGAGTTCGTAGGGACTCCTTTAGTATTAAATTATTTTCGAATTCTAATATTTTTATATTCGGAACTCGAATGTAATGCCGCTTAAATTTGTATGTTTTACATTCAGAAATTTAGCATTCTTCATTAAATGTTTGTTTGAACTGGTCTATGCGAAATTCAACTAAAGATCCATATTATAATAGTCTTTCGAATGTAATTCAGTATTTTTTTTCTAATTTTTGCTGGAAATTTGCCTCAGACACAGTGATCAACAACATATAACAATCGAACTTGGTAGGTTAGGTTAGGTTGAAAGATCTCCACGGCTGCAGAGAATCTCACTTAGACAGCTTCAACTGCCCTTTGTGGCACCCAAATACTCCCAACGGACCGAAAGACCTTCACGATTCGACAAAGCGCTAGGTATGTACATATATTACAAAATTCTTAAGTTGGCTAATATCGCTTCTATCCACTTCAGTGGGTTCGTCGAAAGAGTGCCTACCGAGGTGTTTTAATCACAGTCTGGCGAATGCTGGACATTAAACCTCATGATTTCTCATCGTCTTCCACCAAACAGCTTTACAAATTTGAGTCTGGCTTGACTATGCACCAGCTTCTGCTCTGTAATTTTCAGCGATTCCGTGGTACCTGCAAAGTAGTTCAAAGCTACTGTTAAGGTTGTTAGACACTCCCTAACTAGCTTAGAGCGTACTGTCATCGAAATGCCAGTATTGCCGCTCTGCTTTCGGAGTGAATACACACCTCTCTGAAAGAGGCCGCACTTTGGAGCAGTTTGTTTGCTACTACATTACCTCTGCCTGAAAGACGCTGCAATGGTCTGGCAGTTGAAAACTGAATACCCCTCGTTCCCGTCTGACTTTAAGGTCGTGTTTTCGAGATGGACAATATAGCTGAAAGACAATGTAATAATATTATCTTTAATTAATACAAACTCTACAAGCACCCGCTGGTGTAAGCCGAGGAAGAGGGAGATCTCCACTCCGATGAAAGGACCAGGTGGAGAGGGACCTGGTTTCACTTGGTATAACCAATTGGCGCCAAACTTCCAGAAGGAGAGATGCGTGGCGCGCTGTTGTGGACTCGGTTCCTACCGGCAGATGAAATAAGAACTAAGGAGATGTATATGTACATATGTACTTCAATAAGTATATATTGATTGTATGTACGTGCATTTCTTCCTTTAAAAAAAATGCGTCCACATAATTTCTATTAAAAATTAATAATGATGTGGGCCATTCAATGAGGCTGTAATCCTATTATATTGGCGCAGTCGCTTACAAACAATTAAATGCCATAATGAGTTCATCCATCATCTTCAGCCAAAATCGAGCAGTCGAGCAATTGTCGAAACAAAAATTGCAAGGCAACGTAAATCAGCTGCTCAGCCGTATGGGCTCAATATGTAACCGAACATGTACGAATGCTTAGCTCGTGACACTTTCTGTCACGCGCCCATTCTTGCACTCTACGCAAACACTAAATACTCCATATACACATTTGATAATCCCCAAGGCTTGAGTAAAACAGCAAAAAAAAACATAATCCGCAATCCTTTTTGCAGCCAAACACAAGCTGAAGTGTTTGTGTGCCGATGTGTGACAATAAAAAGGCAGCATCTTCCGCAAATAGTGCCACAAATGTCAATTGATCTGTCAATGCCACCGACAAGCGCCCGTACCCTTCATCAACTCAAAACACGCCACACAACTCGGTGGCTGCTCATTCAAAATCAAAGCAGTCGATGTCCTTACAGATATCCTTATGCATATTCAAGAGATTCATTCATTCATCAGCTCAAAGCGCACGACATAACCTCAATCGGGCTCTGGGGAAATGCGTACTCGCTGCTTATTGCAATATTGTTGTTTTTGTTGTTGCTGCTAAAGTGTATATGTGTCAGCATCAGCTGCAAAATGCAACAATGAAATTCTGAGTGCAAAAATATGAATATCTACCTGAGATGTAAGAGGTCGAGTAAGAGGCGCGTGCACATTTGATTATACACCCAAACATACATACAGATATATGTACATACATATGGTAAATACATTTGAATATTCATTTATTGTTCATGTAATGCATTCAGTTTGGATAGGAAAATGTGCATTTATTCGATTTCATATGACTTTGGCGTGCGCGCTAAACATGTTTGCCAAGGTAGTGAGTCCGTTATGCGCGGGTTGCCAGTTATTCATTGCACACACACATAAAAAATAAAAAAAATGTGTGTGTTTCTGACAAGCATTTGTGCCGTCACTTAACTGTTAAAGGATGTTTTTGATTGAAATGAGCAGTTCGGAGTACATAAGGGTGTATTGATTATCCTTTAATAATAGGGTTGTCATATGTGATCGAAAAAAATATACAAAATTTACAATAATTAATAATTTTGTTGGAAAGAGACTTTTTTATTTTAAATATTTTTCCATGCGATGTAAATTTAATAACAGTTTAATTTTAAGAACCGTTATTTGACTATATTATAAATATGACATGATACAAATTGTGTGGATTTTCAGACTTAGGGGCAATTTCATATTTTATTTTTCAAAAACTTATTCCAAAATGTTAAAATTTTTAGCTAAAAGACAAGATCTTTTGATAATTGTCACATTACATTATTAATTGAAGCATACCTTTAGGCGTCGAGTGATTAAATTTTCCTTAAACTAGATAGACAGAATACAAAATCGATGAGTAAGTTCCTTTTTTTTTTAAATACAGTTAACTATAGTATCTCCCACAAAACATTAAAAAAAACAACAAGAAATCTGAAATTATATTAAAATGTTTTCAAAATAATTTTGCATGGCAACTCTGCGTCAATCACCTTTGGTTATATTATACTTTTCTCGCACTCAAATTGCATTTTAATAGATATTATATTTACTTGTGGCGCAACAATGCTTCACTTCTCCAGATGATATGCTCGTCCTTCGTAACATGTAAACTGATCAGATTTTTTCGATAGAGGCGGACGCGAGCCACTTCACTGCTCAAAACATCGAATCCATACATACAATACTCGTATATACACTCGTACAAGGCTTCGTCAATAATGCACTCGGCTAGATTGCATTATTGCTAAATAGTTTTGTAATGGGATATTTTGAAGTGAATCCTCAATGTGAAGGGGGAAAACTGAAAGTAAATATTTATTTAGCGGTGAAAATGGTTGAAACACTTGAAAAATCGTGAAAATAGCGGAGATAGTGGAAAAAGTTGTGAACTGCTATGGTACCGTTTCATGCAATATATTTATGTTTGTATGTATGTATGTCTCTATGAGCATACAGCTGGGTAAATTAAAGTGAGCAATTTTTTGCAGTTAAAATATGGCACGTTCTCGGGCAGCTGATAAACTTACGTGGTTTTGAATGCAGTGGCTTGCGAAAACGGTAATTCTAGACGAGAAGGTCATGCGATATTAGTGGGGGTGGCGAGTTCTATTCCATTCAGCAATCAATCAGAAATAATAATTTATTAATTAATCTCCCTGAATTCGATAAAATTAGATTCTTTTGACGTATCTTCTTTGAATCGCTTTGAAGACAAACATTATTTTTTCAGAAACCTAAAATTCCCGTTATTTTGTGAACACACCTCTTATACCTTTTAACGAAATATTTTTGGTTATTGTTACAAATTTCCAATTTGTTCATAAATAAAACTTTAGTCGCGCATTCCTAACTGCGTAAAACAGATTTATAAATAAATATTGCTCTTATCTCTCAATTTGACGATTGTTTTCTTATGACACGCGCCTTGCTGTATACACAGACAAAGCTTCAAAGCAAATAAACTCCAAAAAATCTACCGTTTCTAAATACCAACAAACATAAAGATGGGCAACTGATGATACAGTTATTAAATTGCAGAAAAAAACGCATATTTTGGAGTGGTCTGAATAATAAATCGCAACTTGCTGACGGTAAACAAAAAAACCATGAAATTGACTAACCATTTTTATGACAACAACAACGTAAATACCAACAAACGAGATGGCTTAACTGACAGTTAACCACTCCAACCGCGGTTGTCAAAGGCAAATTTACCTTTATACTGTTATTATTTATTGCGCGCTCTCGACTCACAGGACGAACGATTGCCGTGTGACACAATTTTTGTGTGCTAACCGTAAAAAACAATCCAATGTGTAAATAAAGGAAGTAAGGTAAAAAGGTTATGAAAAAATTAACAGCGCTCATGAAAATGGTTGCGAAGAAAGACGATGTAATATTTAAGAATCTCTTTTCTATTGGAAATAGCCCGTCACTGATTAGATAACGGGTGATTTTTTTGAGGTTAGGATTTTCATGCATTAGTATTTGACAGATCACGTGGGATTTCAGACATGGTGTCAAAGAGAAAGATGCTCAGTATGCTTTGACATTTCATCATGAATAGACTTACTAACGAGCAACGCTTGCAAATCATTGAATTTTATTACCAAAATCAGTGTTCGGTTCGAAATTTTTTTATCGACAAATTTTGTTCAGCGATGAGGCTCATTTCTGGTTGAATGGCTACGTAAATAAGCAAAATTGCCGCATTTGGGGTGAAGAGCAACCAGAAGCCGTTCAAGAACTGCCCATGCATCCCGAAAAATGCACTGTTTGGTGTGGTTTGTACGCTGGTGGAATCATTGGACCGTATTTTTACAAAGATGCTGTTGGACGCAACGTTACGGTGAATGGCGATCGCTATCGTTCGATGCTAACAAACTTTTTGTTGCCAAAAATGGAAGAACTGAACTTGGTTGACATGTGGTTTCAACAAGATGGCGCTACATGCCACACAGCTCGCGATTCTATGGCCATTTTGAGGGAAAACTTCGGAGAACAATTCATCTCAAGAAATGGACCCGTAAGTTGGCCACCAAGATCATGCGATTTAACGCCTTTAGACTATTTTTTGTGGGGCTACGTCAAGTCTAAAGTCTACAGAAATAAGCCAGCATCTATTCCAGCTTTGGAAGACAACATTTCCGAAGAAATTCGGGCTATTCCGGCCGAAATGCTCGAAAAAGTTGCCCAAAATTGGACTTTCCGAATGGACCACCTAAGACGCAGCCGCGGTCAACATTTAAATAAAATTATCTTCAAAAAGTAAATGTCATGAACCAATCTAACGTTTCAAATAAAGAACCGATGAGATTTTGCAAATTTTATGCGTTTTTTTTTTTAAAAAAGTTATCAAGCTCTTAAAAAATCACCCTTTACATGTGTATCATCTATTTAATAGACTTTAAATTTCAATATTTTCAGTTATCACATATTCACAGTTATAAGGTCCTTAATTCTAGATCCATTTAATTGGAAACTGAGAATTTAATTTTGAACATTCTGACTTTACAAAATGGTGTCCTCAATGCTTTTCGGTCAGTTTGCTAGAAACATTCACAAAGGGCAATGTCTCTAAAAACTTCAGACATCAAAAGAAAACAACTTCGGACTATGGTAATGTTTGAGGTTCTCTCGTACAGAAAGTGAAACAGTTTTGCTGATTATTCCTGGTCTATTCCAGAGAGAACCGTGAGTTAAAACAGGATATTAACGATCTCGAAAGCTTTCGAATAAAGGGAAGATATGAAGTTTATCAAAACATAAATTGGTCTCGTCTTTGATTGCGGTTTACTGGTTTTTTAATAGATTTGCTCTAAAATGAAATATATATTTCCACTTCTTGGAGGAACATTTTATAGATTTCCGACGCACTTGCTATTCCTAAACTTAAGTCATAAAACTTCAGTAGAGATGTGTTTTCCAAACTTTGCCGAAGATCGTCCCGATTTCATTAAAAATTCTCTGCATCTTTGGTAGTCTTTTTATTTTCAAATTTGATTTGTTATCTTTAACTATTATGTTCATTTGTATTTTAGTACACAAAAGCCTGGTTTTCAAGATAGATCTTTTCATATCTTTCGTGTTAAATAGAGTTTAATAATTGTTAGAAAGAAACATCTCGGATCATATCAGGCTAAGTTGAGTTAGAAAAGCAGCTTTATTTTTGTGAGATCAGAAGTAAAATGGTTTGATGATTCGTTGAAAATAAATTTCTTCAGCAAATTCTGGGATTTGTTATAAAATATTTCAGTTAAACCTAAGCAAAAAACGTTTATTTAAATACCTTTCAGAAATTGGTCGAGGTCTATAAATTATTCATGATAACTAGAAGCTATTTTCAGTAACTTATACAAATATTTGAAAAAAATCCAGTAAAATAACTTCGCTTTCAGTTAGGATAGCTTGCCTTGAACCAACGGCCACTGTAACCGTGTCAGGGAACAACCGTGTGCTCGTGTTTGGCTGCTGGCGAATGATTTATGAGAATATGAAAAAAGACAGCAATGATTTCTGATTACAATTATTTGTTGCACAGTGATCACAGAGTTTTTTGACGCCACTCTTTGTGTGCGGCGAAGCAGTATTGCTTATGTAAATATTATTATTGTTATTTTTGTTGCATTTACATATAGGGTTTTTGTAGTTGTTGCTTAATTTTAATATAAAAACTCACGGCACACGACCTACCTCATGCCTGATGGCATGCAGACAAAGAAAAGCCCTCTTTCAATAAAGCGACGGTGTAGAGGAAGGTAGTGGATAAAAGGGGGTTGAATTCAGTGAAGAGACGAACAGTGGCAGCGTATTGTCAGCGATCAGCAAACAAAAAACTACGAAATTGTGAAATAAAAATATTAGTAAGGCAAATCGCACGAAAAGGACAAAGGCAAAACCCGGAGATTTAGTCAAAGAGGACAACGACACCTTTCTGCCGCAGCGAGTGCCTTGATATTTCGCCACAAAGCAATGCGACAGCGGGTTGTTGGATGAACGCTGATTTCGCTGTTGATATTAATGCGCGTCGCATATGTGTAAAGGTGAATTGCTAAAAGTGTGCGCTGTCTTAGGGGTGGTTCCAGTGACAGTACCACTTCTGCACGAGACTCAATCACACTATTTTCGTACACCTTACCGGTGTTCTGCCGTGGCAATTTTGGATTTTTATTTCACCTTGCTGTGGAAAATTCATGCCGGCGGTTCGTTGTCCTGTACCCTCAGGCGCTGCTAACAGCCCTTTAATGAACGCTTTTAAGGGGTGGATTTGATTGTTTCATTTATTTGAGCCTTTGTCTACCACCTTTCGGGCACTTTTGCCGAGTGTAATCACCTTCATCATCATCAACGGCGGCTGCAGCAGCGGTGGCAGCATCACAATCATCAACAGTTATGCGGCAGTTACCATCCATCGATTGCCATCGACTGCCGCAGCGGCGCTCTCATATCTGCAGCGACATCAGTGCCATCAGCTTTGACAGCCCACCGGAGAGCCGCAGCTCACCTCAATTTGGTACTTAGCAGCACTACTTCCATGCATACGAGTACATGTATTCTTACAGCAGCCTCTATTTTTTCATAACGCTCATAAGCAACCCTGCTGCAATCGACTGCCGTCACATATTGGTTTCACGTCACTGCATTGCATGCGGGATTCCAGAAATTAAACATGAATTATTTTGCCATTGTTTGAAGCGTTCGTCGGAGCGGTGTGCAGGGGGAGGGGGTTAGCGAAATTATAATCATAGTTACTTTGTGTGGCATGTGACGTGGCGTAAAGTGAAACCGAATGTTCGCCACTATTGCACGGGTTTGTTGTTGTTGTGCGGATAAGTATTGTGGAAGGTGAGTTTAGATGCTGTAAATTGTTTGGAATTTTGTGAAAACTTGTTGTAGAAACCATATGAGAAAACTTGTTTGGTTTTATTATTTATTACAGCAAAAATACAGGTTATTACTAGGAGCGCTTACCTCGTAATAACCTGTATTTTTTGCTATCTAAATATCCGTGAGTTTCAATATGTAATTCGTTTAGGTCCCAGTCCGTCTGCGTATTTTATATATAAAACAAGAATTAGATTATTGAGAAGCACCGATAATTATCAATTCTTGCCTTAAAATAGCCCAAATCAGAATCAAGACTGCTCAAAATGTCTTATAAAAACCCTTTTGGTAGAATATATATTTTTAAAATCATCCATTAGGACTCTCGATTAAGAATGATATGTTAAGATTCCCGAATTACTGTGAGCATTTTAAGGTTTTGAGCTTAAGTTTTGTTAATTTGAAACCGAAAGCGTGTAAAAGATTTATGCAATGTTTCATAATTTTACTTCAGGAAATATATAAGTATGTATGTTTTATGGTCTTAATAAGAAAACCCTTTCCGGGCTCAATTAGCTCTAGATGCGCCATGTTGTTCCGGTCTTAATGGATTCACGCTGATTTTCCCTGATGTTCGGCTTCTAGCAAAGGAAAGGGTCACGGAGAGCTGAGTCAGGAATCGGCCCTTGAACAATAAATCAATAGATGTGATAACTGTTTATTTTTGCAACTCTTTCCGAGGGCATTACTTTGAAAGATTTAGATTATATGGTATGATTCCAATCACCACTGAAGGCGGTTCCAATGAAAGTTCTTTCTACAACAAAAAATTCCGTAAGCTTTGGATTATTCTAAAACTTTTTGTTGAACTAACGTTGGATCTTAATAATTGAATATTAAAGAACACACATAGGTTCGAATAAATCTACAAAATCTTAAGCTAAATCTAATACTCCTGTTATAACAATCATAACGGAAGCCCATCAGAAAGTCAAATTGCTCATATAACATTTGAGGCGACGGTAGCGGTGAAACGAGCAACGGCGGTGGGTATGCTGCAGAAGCGTCATAGTTTGAATGTCAGCAGCGAAGCGCCGCTACCTTTACACGTGCTACCTTTAACACAACGTTCAGCACATATGTACCTACATTTGTACTGCTCATTTGAATTTCAGAAAGAAATGAAATGAGAACAATGCATTCAATTCCTGCTTGGCTCGTGTTATGCACACGGCATCGCTCTGCCTCGGCTTACCTTTCCTCTGCTGGCTGCGAAGCGAATCGAGCATCCCTTAAAGGCAAACGATCCTCAGCACACGCTAAATTCTGCCGCTGCAATGCAAGTCCGTCGGCTTTGCAAATCGGAAGCTGCAGACCGCGTACCGTTACTTGCTGGCGCCATGAATTCTGCTTCTGCCTTTCTGAATTCTGGCTGCTGCATTTTTGGTGTTTGTTTTTGCGGCAATAATCACTAAATCTTTACACATTATGCATATGTTTGTGTGTAATAACGGTATATATGTATATGTAGATGTACATATATACATTTGATTTACAGCGCATTTACTCATTCATTACAATAAATAATGTATGTATGTGTGTGAGTACTTTAAATGCATTAAGGTGGGCACAGTGTTCGCTTGCATTTTCGTTGGGGTGGGTACCTACTCTTAGTAAATTATGTGTGTGTATAATATCAAAATTTATTACTAGATACCCGAACAAGCTTTACTGCGATTTGTTGTTCGTGTATGTTTTTTTCATAGTAATTCTAGATATTTAATTAGAAATACCTCGTCTCATTACTGACTCAATAAGAATATCCATAATATCATTAAGGTACGCTTCCATCTTCTGTTAAGATACATACAGAGGTCTCTCAACAGAACTAGAAATCAATTTATGGTTAGGGGTTTAAAGTTTAACGCAAGAGCTTTCAAATTAATGGTGAAGGTCGTCATTCATGATGAGTTGTGGTTCAGGTTCTTTGATTCATAGTTGACAAGAAAATAGGAATTATATTGCAGAAGCATACGACCTGTATTCCTAATAAAGAGATATAACACTGAGTTTTCAATGCCCGCAATTGGGAATAAACCCCTAAAGTCTACATAAAGAGCTTGTATGAATCTATAATATTTTAAAGATCTAATTTCGGTTGTTTACAGTTAGTAAAATATGTAGAACATGAGAACATATAGGAAGTGAAGAGAAAAGTCTTAAGTGAGAGAAAATCAAGACTCAGAACTAGGTAGGTGGTAGAATCGTCCCACATCGAGTCTTCTCCATACCAACGTGTGGTCTTGTTAAAGTTATTCAATTCAACGAGTTTTTTAAGTGACTTTTGAGACATCAACAAAAATATTGGTCACATAGCCTTGCAGCCACATAGAAGATGTTCTATAGTATCCTCTTCTTCTACTTCTTCTAACTTCTACAGTAATCATTTTAAGGTGTTCCCAGTCTGGTGGCATGTCTACCAATCAGACAGTGGCCTGTTATTACTCCTAATAGATGTCCTAAAAGGAACCACCTTTTGAATTTCAATTGTCGGCATTTGGGGCCCTTACTCCATTTTTCATTGCTGATAGTTGAGTTCCTAGTTAGATAGTTCATGGAATTCAGGCTGATAGTCCCATTAATATCTCAAGGCATTCTTTCACAATCATCCAATTTGTTAAAGAGAGAAGGCCTTCTTTGATTGCAGTAATCTCTGCTTGAAAGACACTGCAGCGACCTGATTGTCGGAAGGCGGTTCTTATGTCTAACTTTTCTGAAAAGTCACAATTTCCTACTCGTTCATCTAGTTTGGAACCAGCTGTAATATACTTAGCACTAAGTAAGGACGAATCTAGCGCCAAGTTGCAAAATTTTCAAAGCCTATGCTGTACTTTGGTACTATTTGGCACATCAGGATCCAAGCTGTTATATTTTCGATAGAATTTTCGTCTAAAAAGTGTTTACATATTAAATTTCAAGGTACCCGAGATTTCAACTGTTCAAACCTACATATGTATGTACAAATGAATATACAACTGAATGAATGTATTTTGATATTTTGCTATCAAATGCACACGTCAGTCGGACGAGAACTGAGATGCAGTGAGATGATCCCGCACAACCCCTTCGCACGCGAAACCAAATCGCACAAAAGAAAACGAGTTTATCGCCGAATTCTAACATTTCCATTTCCTTTTCCATTTCCATTTTTCGGCTGTTGGCAATTTCGGCAATCGGACAGATGGTTCGCGGGTTGAACTTGAAAAAATCTGCGCTCGAGCAACAGCAAAAAGTGACTTTGCCAGAGTGACTGACGCGGCACACGTTGCACGCACGATGCGAAATGTGGAAGTTGCATTTATTTTATTTGCGAGTGCAACGCAGAGACGCCGCGATTTCGTTGATCCTTGTGTTGTGCGGCATATGGGGTATCGAATTGTGTGTGTTTGCGCTTTCTATTCACTTTTTTGCCATTTCTGACAGGCAGTAGGATATGTGCTGAGGTTTTGGTTTACTTTTTGCTCTACCTTTCGGCTGCAACAAGCGTTTTGTATGGGTTTATTTTTTGGAAAACTCGTTTTTTTCGACCGAATACGGTATTTGATCAGTGCCGTGCAATATATGTATGTGAAGGTGTGTGTGTATGTGTATGTCGTATTGTAAAAAAGTGTTGGCAACAGGAATATTACGGAAAATTGTTCACTTCCAGCGCATAGAATTTCATTGCGAAGGTGAACGGGTTTTGGTGCGTTTATTTTTTTGCTCATCTCCACAGGAATGACGCGTGGTTGCATTGTTTACTTTTTCATACAAATACAACACTGGTATAAAACCACTGAATCTTTGCCATGGCATTTGTAATTCAAAATTTAGGAACGATGGTAGTTAGAGACGACCGATTATTGTTTTTTCCTGTGATAACGACACCGTTAGAATATATTTATTGATGTGATATAACGGTATTCAGTTTTCTGAGACTCTGTCCTAGTTGAAAATATATATTCTAGGGTCTTAAGTTGAAATATGTATTTTCTGCTCCACCAACTTTTCTTCCAGACATTGATCTGTCTAAACTGACATTGCATAGGTCTCAGCTGAAGCATCTGATAGAACGATATGTGTATATGCATGGCAGTTTTTGAGGTTAACATCACTGAGGAACACTTTTTTATGGTAATATATGACTAGGGATCTGAAATGATCGTACAAATTATCGCATTTTTCGCTTAGGAAAACAGTTCTTACCTAAATCCATAAAGCCCTTATACATAAGTATACTAATAATTTCTCAAAGTTCCAACAGATTGGGTTTTGAGGAGTTGTGCACAGAAAATAACGGCATTCTTAAAAAGAATTATTAATTCATCTACATTAATGTTGTCGCCTTCAAAATAGTCGCCATTCGATATAACATACTTATGCCAGCGCTTCTTTCAATCGTCGAAACACTTCTCAAATCTGAATTTTGGAATAGCCTTTGACTCTTTCGGCAATTTCTCGTATGCTTATAAAACGACGGCTGTCTTTTCAGTTAAGGTTATCTTTATTTGTGGGAACAGGAAAAAGTCATCTAGAGTCATGTCTGGCGAATATGGAGGCTGGGATATCGTAGAGTATCTGGATCAATTTGGACGATGTTTGGTCGATGTTGCAAGCTTACAAGTGAATAAAAATGCAAAGCAGGTAATATCTAAATACATATGCATATAAATCAGGTGAGAGTCATACAAATATGCGCACATCTGTTCAATTGCAGCGGCTTCGGCACTCACAGCCTCTTGCAGGATATTCACGCAGAAGCCTCGTTTTCTGTGAATGACTCAATTTAATCAAATTTCAAGTGCCACTGCAAACTCAGCTGAAAGTTGCACAGTTGCGCTTACAGCAACGGGGGTTGCTTATTACAGCACCGTGCAACTGCCACACTGTACACACGGACATAGACTTTTCAAGGACGAAAGGTAAGCGAAGCAAGTAAACCGGATTTGGCTTAACACTTTGCACGCGCGAATCCAAAGCGTGCAGAGAAACCTGAAAATAAAGAAAAAGAACTGGAATATAAAGCACCATTCACCATTCATACGGTGAGTGTTGCACCCCTTTCACGTGCAACTTTCATTGCCTCTGATTCGCTTATACTCGTTCGCCTCACACAACACAAACAAAGGCCTGTCTTCTCACGGCAACACGCTTGATCAACCTGGAAAAAAGTGATTATGCATAATCGTAGCCACTTGTGCCATTGTGCCACACGGCGCAACGTGCAACAAAAGCAACACGACTGGCCGCTGGTGTAAATCTGATGAGCTTAAGCTTTGGTCGACGCCGGGAAAAAACGGAACAGTTGTTGCATTCGTGACTGCGAATAAGCGTCATGATGAGCGCACAAAAAGCTACAACAAAAAATACAATCGAAAAAAAAACGGGAAATTATGTAATAGACATAGTCTGCTTGGTGATAAATGCGCTGCATGGGGATAAAGAAATTTAAATTAGATTAATTGATTGAAATGCCGTGCACAGCGGTGGCGATGGTGTTGTTGCCAGCACTGGTGGTTACATTCCGCAAAGATCTTGCTGCGGTGTCCTTACTGAGGCGCGTTTTGGTGGTGATGCGCTGACGTGTTGCATGATGAGCTGCTGTCGCGGCACACACACATCAGTTTATGCAAAATGGTCGTCTCTTAACATTGATGTCGACATTGTTGTTGTTGTTGATGATGATGTTGATGAAGACATCGCTTTCAACTGTTGATGTCTGTTGGCTATTAATGGTGGTGGTGGTAGATTGCATGCTCTAGATGAGTAATTTTTTAGTTAATGGCTTTACAATTTCTATGAGTTCTTAGTAGTTTTTTGTACTGTCTGTCCTCACCTATTTTCGATTATAAAGCGAAGATTAGTGGCTCAACACATGGTGTGAAAATTTGTGGTATTTGTTAAATGAAATGAAAAGGATTAATGATTTGCATTAACGGAAAATAGAAAACAAAACATTGGGAATGAAGTCTTCACTTCGCTCAAAAATATTTTAGTACTCTCAGAGTTATTATTAGAAAAAAGTTATGCTTCAAGAAAGGTGGCAGTTACTGCTATAAAATTGAATACCGTTTTCAAAGTTGGTCTATTTGACAGGTGTTACTTGATTTATACTCAGTTTGGTTTGCCATTGGACTTGATCCTGAACATCGTTTGTTGCTGACAGAAATTTATTCGAGCCAGACGCGGGGGACACTTTCCAGAAATCATTTTTAAATCTTATCTTTATAATAAAGCAAAAATCTTGGCCATAAGATTAATTTATATGAGTTTTATTTCTTCTTGAAAATAACATGTCTTAAAACAAAGCCATATAACAAACGACAAATAAATCGTACAATCGTATTTTCTTATATTTTATTTATTCCTAACCATCCATTCCATTAAAGAAAAACAGCTTCAGACCACTTACTGCTTACTGGCTGGCTTACTGTTGTTTGTAGGCATTCTCCGCTGAACCATTTACTTGACCTTCTCCATACATCCCGGATACCATTTGATGTACCGACCGATTTCCATGCTCTCATACATACCGATGTTTCCTCAATCGTTGGTTCAAAAAAGCGCCGTTGAATTCTGCCTCACTCCTGTCGTATCACTAAGGTTCTTTTTAACATCTGACGAGGATTTAAAGCGATCTAGTAGACAAGACCATCGGATGAGACAGTTGTGGGCTACTGTCGTCTTTCGAACACCTCTAGACCCTTTTTCCAGGCTAAATAACCCGTATCTCAAAATTTTTTGATGAAATCTGCCACAGTAGCCTGGCTGAATCCCAGAATGCTCGAGATTTATCTGGATCTTTGAATAAGGTTATCGCAAGCTATTATTTGCCCTCTAGCGTTATTAATCATTGTCACTGTGTTAGAATATTGAGTATTAACAGTTGAAGCGTCAGAACCCTAACTTTAAACTTGGAGTGTGGCTGCAGTCGAACTTATCGAAACTTCTAGATTTAAAGATGACCAATTATGGGCTTACAGATATGAGCTCGTAATTTTTTGGAAGGTTGGGATTTTTACCAAATCTTTAAAGAAGTTGCTTCGTTTCTTTTTTCTGTATTAATGGCTAAAATGTTATGTGAGAAATTCCATGAGGTCAATCCTGTACGATATATATGATTTGCTGTAAGCAAATTGGTGTATTTTCAAGGCCTTTAAATTCTTTCTCATGCTCTTCAATAAAAGTTCATTGAAAAAGTGATTTCATTTAACCTATAGATCGGGATGAGGATTTTTTCCAAGCTTGTGTTGTCATTACGTGCGAAATATGCACGAGTTCTTTTGAGTCGTTGAAGAAACTGGCGCCAATAATATATCTAATGTTCAAGCAACGAACGTGTAATTCAGCAATTTAATTTGAAAAGGCACTTCAGCTTAATATAAAATACATATCTACGTTACTTCATGCCTGCTTAGTTGAGTCTCGCTCCGTACTCAGTAACACGTTTCGCTGAGCTGGACTTTGTGGTGTTTCTGGCGTTGTATCTGTAATTTTTCGCACTTCCATTGGCTAAACGGCTATAATACTGAATATGAATACATACACATATATTCATATTTGCACACAAGAGTATTTCTGTGCGCTATTTTTAGCATTGGGGGCGTACAAGTGTATGACGCATGCGCATATTTCAATTACATACGAGTAAGTTGTGTCTATACATAGGCTTGAGCGCACATTTGCAAAACCTTAATTGCATATCTTCCACTTTTTAAATTATTTTTAGCAGCCTGAGTTGTGTAACTCGCGGAGTTCGCTGGAGTCATTGTCCTTTGGTTTGGCGAGGCGTCGCTTCAATTAAGCCCAGTATTTGACACTTTTAATCCCGTGGACCGACTCGATCGTCACATCATTACAACAGGAATTCCAGAAGTCTACAGTTCATTAGCAAGATCACACTTACATGTGTACACACATGCACGTTCGTATTCACCGATGACGATCACTTCTAAAAATAGCCGATGAGTAGGTTTTTCAGTTTGAAGCGGTTAGAATTTATAGTTTTTTGCGCGTTTCCTTTATGCTTTTTTTGTTATTGTGTAGAGTCATTCTGAGTGTTGTTTTTGTTGTTGCTGATGATACTTAGCTGCTGGTTTTTTGCACTCATTTATGTTTATTAGTAGGCTGTATCTATTATTCTGGTTGTGTGGCTTTGTCATATCTAAATCTGTTTGGGTATGTGTGTGTATGTTTAGATGAGTCTGAGCACTTGTTAGCAATTCTAAATTTTTTCACACGACTGACTCTTCGTGCGCCAGCATATAAACATAAATTTTTTATTAGCCAGCCAGACGGATTCGTAATTCAATACTATTTGAGCACAATCTAACGGTTTTCTGTAATACTAGATTTTGAGCTGGATAGCTACAGAAATTTACGGATCGTCATGACGCGTCAGTTATCGAGTCAAAATTGTGATGTTCCGATAAGTCTCATCACATGTGGTAATGTCCGGAACTCAAAGTAGCATGCCATATCTGAAAATTAAAACGATCAACCAATAATAATTTATAATTTACAAGATCTTTCTGTCGAGTGTTCCATAAATGGTATATTCGTTGTACGATGAGTTCATGATCCATCGCTCCGATGGGGTTTATATCTAAAAGGAATTTATGGACTGTAGGGAATGATTGGAACCGAAATTATTTGTGATTCTTACTCTTGTAGCGGTAAAAATATTTCTAATATAATGTTCTAGAATATTGCATAAGTAAATGAAACGGGGCCTTTCTCAATTACGTATGCTCAACGGTAGTGGGACCCTAGCGGCAAATAAAGCTATCCGCTGCGCCAATACGAAGTCTCTCTGCGTTAATCGTGCAAAGAGGCAATTAATAGACTACCAGGAGAAAACTCAATTAGCATCACCAGGTACCCAGGTGTCACATAAGCATAGAAGGTAATGAAAAGGCAGATCAGTTGACCCGCTAAGCGGTAGCTGGGAACGCAGATCCCTTAAACTGCCTCAGACCTTTCAGTTCTCTCAAGCGCTGCCTACAGCAATGGATGCTGGGGTCTTGGAACATTTGCAACACGGGTCGTACCACCAATATACTATGGGGTAATGTTGACAGTGCGCAACCAAAAAAACAGGGCTCATCACGGGGCACTTACCTCTAAGAAGACACTTGCAGAGACTTGGTATAGTAAAGAATGCAGGGCGTGCGCGGAGGCGAGACGCTAGAGCTTTATGTTTGCGAATGTCAAGCCTCCAGTCGGTTACGAAGGTACAATTTCGGATGGAAAAAACTCAAAAGTTTCAGAAAATCTACCGAGTTGTGTAGGTGTGGGGAACACAATGGCTCTAATGATGTCCTAAGTGCGGCCGCTTGCAGTCAGTCGCACTTTGCCTCCCTTTTCAAGCAACCAACCAAATTACTTCAAGTCGATATTCAATTCTTAGTGATTAAACAAAGTACATAGTCTGAACGGGACAAGGGCTTCAAGATGTGTCTGAGTTCTATATTCTAGATTTTCCTCTCATTTTTCATTATACAGATATTTGGCCAAGATTCGGATATAGTCAGATGTTGTGATATGGTTATGAATTATTCATTGAAAACCATTTTCTGGTCTCTAACGAGTAATCGCCGCAAATCATTACGTAATATGGATTACATAATACTTAAAAATTCTTAGGATCCACTTATCAGAAGTGACCTTGCATAGAAACCATAACTAAAAAGCTGCTAAAACATAGTCTATTCCGTCAAAGTCATCGAATTAACAGCGAAAATGAGCTGTGAAGTGCACAAATAAAGAAAACGAAAGAATCTATTTGCATTCCAATGTAAAAATCAATGTGTGTATCTCCATCAATTTTACAAGGGTTGTTAGAGTTAGTAACGCCTCTGAAATCAATGAAATCAACGAACATTTGTCCAGTGTGTCCAGCACGTGGGCTAACAAGCTACGAGTGTTTGTTTGTAGAAAGCGCCTGTCTACAGCTGCACATTTTGCGATTGTTTGCCAACTACATATTTGACGCGGCATTTGCCACAGATAAGCCACCGAAGGAAGGTACGAGCGTTTTGGACAAACAAAGCGAATGTGTAAACAAGCAACTGGAAATTTACCTAAATGAGCCAATGAGCAAATGAAGTCAATACAAATTACATTATAAATACTCATGTGGACTGGAGTGTTTAGGCGATAAGACTCGGTGGCTCGGAGGCTAGGAGGCTGGTGGGCACACAAAAGTGAATGATCAATAATCGTAGGGCAGACAGACTCGGTAAACAATGCATTAAAACACACATACACACATGTACTCCTATGTTTGTATGTATTGCAGATCCTCAGACCTGACCACACCGGTCGAGAGCGGCGCTCGCAGCGACACAAAGCCTCCTCGTGCACGGCAGTAAAATCAAATATTGTACGCATGTGTGCAAAACATTTAATGATGAGGAACGAAACGAGAAGACTGGCTTTTTATGCGCGCGCTCACTGCAATTGTTGCCTTCTGCGCATGCGCCCATGCTAATGACAAACGAAGCAAAGCGAACAAAAAATCACCAAATCAATTCACACCTCTGCATCTGCGCTGTCTCGCCGGCAACCACATATGCGCTCATATGTGGGCTCTGGCCCTCAGCAGCACTTCACTTTGTTGGAATTTTTTTGCGTTTATGTGTGAATTGGCCTTTGAAGCCATCACACTCGTACTCAAACAGTATTTGCTGTCAGCATTTGGTCAACACATGTGCACCGAATGAAAACATTCCAGACATTTATATGCACGTTCGCTTGCCTTTATATTGTAGCATTATAATGTTCACATATGTTTGTTTATAGGCACGCCTACCTACCTACCTACCTCACAACTAATTAGAAGTTAATTTTTGCGGGCGATTTTTTTATAAATTCAAATACAAAGATTGTTCTTACTACAAATTTCTTAACATTGATACATACATATATGCGAGTATGTATATATTTTATCCTATGAGATTCTTCCATTTATTTCGATCTGACGCTAGCTCCCTGATTTGACTCCAACTTTTCGGAGCTTAGATATTTCGATGTCCAAATTTCTTATTCTGGTTAGACCGGATCGGCCTTTCCTTCGGCTGCCTTGTGGTTTACAGCCGATAGTGTTTCGTGTGATTGTATCTGGATCTTGTCTCAGAATATGCCCGAGTTATTCGCATTTTCTTTTGAGAATTTCGACCCACGGTGGTGTCTGTGACCAGGAGTCCATGTTAGAGACGTAGATCGGCCAAAAAATGCGGCAAATGCTGTGAAAGTATCGGTTTTTAAAGTTGTATGATGTCAGAGGCTACAAGATTCCGTATAGAATAGACTTATAGGGTTGACTTAACACTAGAATTTAATATTGTTGTTTTGGTATTAATATAGTTTCTTTCAAGCGGCACCCAGAAATAATATAAATAAGATAATGCTTTTTCCATTTCTCACATTTATTAAGAGATATTTTGGACATACTTAAATTATTTCTTTGATGGATTTATTATTTTCACAGTTGTGGCAGTGGTTTTCATTGAGAAACTTCAGTTTTAGAAAGAGATAAAAGTCGTAGATTTCTAAAATGTTCAATTCTTCTAGATAATATTTCTTTCACGTGCCTTACCAAATGTGAAATATGAGTCTGAGGATTTTTCCATACTATTTCTCCGACGTTTTCACGTGTTGTTGTTGGTTTTAGTCATCCGATTCGAGGTTCCTGGAAGAGTTTAGAAGTTTTGACTAAAAGTAAGATAATTTTTAATACTGAGTTGTAAATCCCCAACCCCTTTGAGATAAGAACAATTCATTTCCAATTTATATCAAGATCCAAAGGCACATCTATTCGAAGAATTCATGTCGCATTATATATCCGACTTTTTCGAGTCAAAAATGTAGTATTGAAAATATTCGGCAATAAGTCAATATCCTCTTATACAATTTTTTGTGTTGTTATGCTATCCGACAATGACTAGTTTTATTGTTCATGGAAGGCGACAAGATGATATATTATCCTAGAGTAAATCCAAGAAACTGGATTAATTTCTCCCAAGGGTAGTCAAAGTTCCTCCTTGAAACCTTCCCCTAGAAAATATTACAATGAAAAAAAAACTGTGAAGATTTGTAGCTGCAATACCGATTTTAGACTCCGCCGAATCGAACTTACAGCGTAAGAGCCGGAAGGAAGTAGTTTCAAGAGTTCCGGAACATAGTATTTAGTACGGAAAGGTTTGATAAATATTGATAAAAGCCAAATTTTATAAAAATGCAGTCTTTTTTTCTAAAGATCTGTAAGCAGGTTGTATATACAACGAATACAATACAATTAACCCACAGTTAGTCACCTAACTAAAAGCGACTTCCGTGTGAATTTATTATTTGCCGCGTGTGTCCTAGTCTATAAACCCTTTAAGTCGCGTGCCACATCAAAGTTGGGTCTCAAGAATAAGTAACGTTAAATTGACTGCCTGAAAAATGTCTAAACTTTTGCCACACTTTTATGAACTGCAGCAACAACAAGCCGAACCCGAAAGAAACGAAAGCGGAAGTTCATTTTAATACAAAGAAAACCGAAAAAAATAAAAAATCTGTGTTGTTGCACGACAAAGAGGCACACAAGAGGCAAACGGGAAGCTTACACTCGCACTAAATGTATGGAACTTCTCGACAATCACCGGCAAAAGTTTTGCATTCGAAAAATAGAAACTTGCATAAAGTATTTGAAATAATATGGGAGAACAAACGAAAAATCTGCATTTACTTAAAACAAACAGAGCGCTAAGGAAAATAGCGCAGCTTCCGTGGAAACGCTCACATGAGAGCGTACATGTGTGTGTGTCCATATGCAAATATGCACGCCAAATCAGGATATCAGCATAGTTTGCATTTAAAAAGTCCTTGAAGTCGTATTTGCGTTAAACGTGCTGCCTGGGGACGGTAGCAGGCAGTAAAGGGATGCCTGTGTGGGTGCTTCTGTGCTGCTTATTGTTATTGTTATTGCGTTTGTTGTTTGCAATCCGTTTCGCTTTATTGTTACGACAAACTTTTGCATATCCTCGCAAATAATGCGCTTCACATACGCAAACACAACTCAACTCCTCACGCCGTACACACAAACATCCACGACCCACCTTACATGGGAGCTCACGGATCTTGCCAGCTTTCTTGCAACTTGCATCAGTGTTAGGATGTAAGTGTTTGTGAATTGTGTAAACTTTTCAGCATTCGCCATTCATTGGGCGATTGAGTTGATGTTGTAAGATATATGGCAACCTTGGATTGGCAAAGCAGCTTGATGAATATATTTTTGGTTACTGTTAGACTGTTTTTACAGATCAACAGGAAACATATTTCTCTACTCATTTAACGGTGTTATGAATTGTGGAGATTACTTTGTTTACAGTACCATCTTGGAGAGAATATAATGTTTAGTTTGGACTCAATAGAAGACTCCCATTGACGAACATATATATGTTGACGAAGTGATCTTTTGCAACGTAAGAAGAACCCGGAGTTACGAATCGTAACCAAAATATACGCACAATTGTAATAATATAAGAATTGGAACAGTTGTGTAACGAAAATCAAGCATTATTGATCTATAGAAAATTCTATCAAAAGGCAATAGTCTAACATGCATGGAAGAAGATGAGCTTGAAACGTCTTGAAACTTTATCCTTCACTGTCCAGTATTTTTTAGGCTGAAATATCTCGATAAGCCGTAGGCTGGTGAACAGATGAACTGGCCGGAATACGGACCGGAAAATATACCGAAATTTGCGAGGCTCAAAGCGCTTTGTCGACTTTTGGGGATCTATGGCACTTATATTTAGGAGTTTGCGACAGTAAGGACCGGCGTTCTTACTTATAGAAGTGCGATCTTTTATCGCTCTGTCGCAAGCATCAGTCCTATAACCTAACCTAATCTATACAATCACTCATGAACCATATTAATCGAAGTGGACCGTATTATAAGATACCAACCGATTTTTAACTAAGGAACTAATAGTTCTATGGTTTTCGCTTTCAATGAGTTTGACGCAATTTGAGGCAGAGAGGGAGTTTAGCTAAGAAAATGGAACAAAGTTTAGGCTTAATGTTAGTTATCGATTAATTAATATCGTTTTCTCCACAATATCGGAATGTTGGAAGTGACGTTAAGGAACCGGATTTATAAGATCTAAGGTTAAATCCGAAGCGATATCGAATCGAAACTATATATACAAGAAAATCTACATAAACCCACAGGGTTTGGTAAAGTTGTTTTATTGTGTACTCTCTACCACTTTTCCAGTTTTCAATTCGAGAGATTCTTACTGAGTAAGGGTTCCTTGAAATAAAATAGAAGGATAAATGCCTTGTATTTAACTGTTGATTATTTGTATAAATAAAAGAACATATAATTCCAATCCCACGCTAACCTTGCACTAATTCCATCCCTTTTCTTAGAGCTTCTCATTCGTTCCCATTCATGAAGTGAAGCCCCCTTGCACATGCTCTTTGGGTATAAAGTATTTCCTGGTGTTTACGACGGATTTCCGTTTGGCGTGCGCCATATTTAAATACACTTGCCGAAATGACGGCAGTTTACCTACAATCTAAGGACAACTTTCATTTATATAATATCTGTATGTGTGTATGTATGCATTTCATAAGCTCACATTTATTGAGCCAGAACTTGTGCAAACATGTGTATATGTATGTGTGTGCACTTCCTTCCGTTCGCGCCCGGCAACAGTTGAACCATGCAATTTGTTGGCACATTTGCAATGCGAATTCACGAATCTCTTACAAACCAACACACACACATATACACTGGGATATCTACCTTCAGTTATTTGGCGGCGAAACTTTTCTCCAAGCTACAGTTATATTGGCTGCAGTTATAGCTTGTTGTTGCTTTTGTTGTTTACAGAAAGTTAACAGTTTGCAATGCAGTTGATTTTCGAGAATTTCGAGGAGGCCACGAAAGGGTTGCCACTTCGGCGTATTGTTAGCGGAAGTGATTGCGATATTGTTTTGAGTCAATAAGACGAATTAAGAGCCGATTGTAAGGGCAATTGTTTGTTGTGCGGCTGTTGAAAGCAATTAAAATGGAATGCAAATATGAGAAGTGGATGCGGGAGAAATGGGAAATGGTTTTGATGGGCTGTGCACTTATTTGTTGCCAATTTTTTCGGTAGTATGAGCAAAGGTTGTGAAAATCAAGAATTTTGATGAGGAAAGGGGGTAGTTTTACTGCAGAAATAATAAAATTTATTGAGACATTTAAGAACACAACGAGAAAGCACCTGGTGAGTTCTCTGATAATCAAAATCATCTTATATAAAATCAATAAAATTTTCGGAATCGATTTCACATATTTGGGACCCTTCAATCCGGAAGCAAATCAATTTTTAAGCCGTTTTTTTTTTTGGAAGTTAAAAATAAATCTAGATTATCAAAACTTTATTTTTAAGTACTTATAAGCCCCAATTTTAAATGTACTTTGACCATAATTTTCTATTAATACCGTCGATAGCTTCTACTTCAATCACTAATATCGCCTTCAACATGCCATCAATTCACTTCACGTTATCTCTTCATCAGTTGCACAACTATATAGCATACTTTTCGGCGATTACACCTCAACTTTCAGCACATAACCCCAAAGCAATTTAACAATGAACACACACACAATCTACACGCATGAAGAACTGCTTCACTCACTTTGCCAAGTGAAAGTTTCCCATATAGAAAATTGAAATTAATGTGAAGTTGCAGCAAAAGTGGCTTAAGAATACTCACGGGCTTCATTTGGCAAATTGGCATGGCTGTGGGCACGTTACAAGGAGCGGGTGAGAGCGAGTGGAGAGAGTGAGAGAACGGCGAACTATTGGTGTATTAATACATTTAGTACTTATAGTTTCTGTTGCCACTGTTGCAGCATCGCAAACTTTCCTGCACACACTCTTGCAAAGTGCCAATAAGTTTACGAAATCCCTCCGCCGCGTCAAGCCGCTCGCACTTACAGCGCCACATATTGTTGCTGTTGTTTGTTACACCGTTTTGTGGCAAACAGATGTGTGCTGCAACTTTTGCGTCAGAAACTTTTATCTGCTTGAGATACAAACGGTTGTCGGTTTATGCCACCGGCTGCCGCAGCTAAGAAAGTGAGGCTTAGCGAAGTACAACGGAGTTGCCACACTCTTCGTGTGTTGCACGTGCGTTCTATAGGAGGAGTGTGTGTGTTCTATAGGAGAAAAGGTTAAAGTTTTCATAAGTTAAATGAAATTTTGCATTTATCGCAGATTTAAATGTGATTATAAATATTTACTTTTCCATTGAGCACATTTAGTGATTAGAACTATGAATTGGTGATGGGAGCTGTGTGTATGTATAGATGAATTTACTAGATGTGGAATCATATTCAGTCATAAATTTAATTAAAATAAATTCATTAAGAGCTTCAGTTATGAAGTGTATAAGAGAAATATTGTGAAGTCTTCCAATTTTCGTAGTTCATGCAACAAGCACACTCTTTTGACTGGGTCTTCATTACTAAATCCGTTCCCACGGCAGTCTGGTCTACGTAAACGGACTAAACCCGGATCTTTATTTGTCAAGGTCTGTCATACCGACACCATTGTTCAAGTTTTAGTTTATCTCTAAATTGGATGTTCCGTATATCGACAGATGTACTATAAGAGTATGATGGTTTAAGTCCGTTCTCTTGCTGTTAAGCGCCTTTGTATCTCTCGGAAACTAATTAAACACTCAATATGTAAAGATCAGGTACCCGTTATAAAAATACTTTCATATCCAAAGTCTAAATGGAATTATTTTAATATGAACAGTAGGCCCAATTAGCACATAAGAAGTGGATTTCCGATATTTTTATTAGTCGGTAACTGTACAATAAAGGAGGAGTTAGGGAAAGAACTGGGGGTGCATAAGGTTTATTTCTATATTTGTGCTGGGTAATCATTTCACAATGAATGTCTTTGGATAAGAAGAGTGGAATAAAATTAGTATTGATCTTTGCCAAACTAAGTAGATTTTAAGGGGCTCTTTAAGAAAATTATCTAACTTAAGTGAGTATCTACATTCATCATTTGAGCCTTCCTTGTTTGCGAGTTTTATTAAATACTGGTAATGGCTGGCACTGTTTAACGGAATTCTTAAAAAATAAAATACGATTTGCCTTTAATTATAACTACACTTCAGATTAAGGGGGTATTCTGGTTTAGGATTTTGAAAAAATCGATTTTTTGCATATTTTGAAAGTTTAGACTTTCAAAAATATGACCTTGGAAGGATTTTTCAAAATTCGACTTATTTTCGGAGATACAGCCGATTTTGTGACGTGGCGTCCGAGCGGTCTCCTAAACTTTAAACGCGTTTTTCTCGAAACTACTTTTTTGAGGTGGTTGACATGATATCTCAAGTTCTACTGAACCGATTCCTTTGAAATTTGGTATATATCTTCTTTATACAATGCTCTATCGTGTCTGCCTTGGATTTCCAAAAATTTTGATTTGAAGTATTTTTAAAAAATTCGAAAAGGTCGAAAAAATCGGGTCAAATAATTTTTTTTTTCATGTCGACGCCATTTTGTTATTTTTTTTTTTGAAAATGGTCAACCCGATAACGACATCCTTACTAATGAAGAATCTTCTTGTTTTTTGTGTTTTAGATCTCTACAAGGGTTGAAATCACGTCAACCAGGACGCACCGTTTTTTTTGAAGCCCCCACTCCACCGGCCCGTATCTCGACGAATTTTGGTTTTTTTCTTGCAATTTTTTTATATTATTAAAATGTCAATAAAAAACATTTAAAAAAAATTGATAGTAAAAATGTTTTTAATTTTTTTATCTTAGTTTAAAAAATGCCTAAAATTCATGCGTCTAGACCAGAATACTCGTACCCCCTTAATCAATTAGCCAAGCCAGTTATATTACTGGTGAAATCTCGATTATGTTCTATAAAATTGAATTTAACTGTAAACTCCATAAGTAGAATATCTATCATAACACCCATTGATGATACAAAAAATAAAGAAGGATAATATCAAAGAAGAGCTTCAACATCCTCAAACCATCACATACGAATATAATAAATAAATGCGATAAATTAAAATCACATATGCGCAATGAATAGGAAAAAGAGTGAGTGAGTGAAGGCGAAGCACGCGAGCTGATGAATCTCTTAAATGTTGATGGATTGGCACGGTTCATTACTTCTGTAGTTTCAGCAACTTAATAGTTTTCGAAGAAAATGCTGACTAATTGCACGGACAGGTCGCCAAATATGCGACCATAAGACGAGATTTGAGACAAAAAGGTAAAGTAGCTTTGAAATTATTGCTAGCATTAACAATTAGCTCCACACACCCCCGTTAAATGAGCATGGGTAAGCAATATTAATTGGCCAAGTAACCGCAAGTCTACAGTTGCGCGGAATGAGTACCTCAATTTGTAGCTCGCCGCCATCCTTCCTACATACGAGGGTGTATCGTATCAGGTGCGGCCACACTTGTGTCCTGTGAATGTGTGTGTGTGCGTCAACCGCATCGAATGTGTGTCCATCTTCGCTGGCACTTGTGTCAAATTTCTTAATCTTACACATTTATTTTATGCCACTTTAATATGGTGCACCTTCGCAACCCTCCGACTCGGTCCGCAATCTTTTACAACTTGCGCAACCCTTTCACCTCACTCGCCTCACCTCCCCTTCCACCTCTCCTCCACTGAGCGCAACAGAGCGTATTATGGCTGTCACGAAGAACACGTAAGAAGCTTGTAAGTACCGTTCGTGTATGCCCAACAGCATGTACACGCACACCAGCGGTGGCAGACGGTCGTCCGAAGACACTTGTCGCCTGTCACTTGTTTTGCATCTTTTTGTGGAAAATGTTAAATTTCCATGGAACTCACACCATTTTGCGGCATTCCATATTTCTGTGTCAGTTGTAAGACAACCTAAACTTTGCATATGTGTACGGTTATCTTCTGTTTCTCAAACATACACACCAACATATTGTTGTATTTTAGAAGTGTACACGGGGTTTGTTGTTATTGTTGGTATTTTCTTCATACCTCGAGGGATGTTAACTTATTAGTGAAGTTTTCAAACATCAAAACTGCGATAAAGACACTCGGTCGCCAACGTGTTGTACTCTCTCTGCATTACTTTTATACTTACTTTTAGAAGAGTTAAGTATATAACTTATATGTATAATAGATGTAAAAAATAGTACCCTTTGTGAATCCGTATTCCTAAGACAATCATGTATACCGACTATGATTTACTTCAGCATAATAATGTTACTATTACACCTTTTATTTTGTCACAAAGAGCGTTCTTAAAAGATTCTCAAACGAAGGTCGGACGAGCTTTCATGTGAGCTTTGTGACACTTATTTTTCAGTGTTTTGAGTAGTAAGAGTTGATTTCATGGACAATAACCCGCTCCCAGTAGTACATCACAGTTTGTAGAACAAAAGCGATCTGGATAAATCAGGAAGATAGAATGTTTGAGATTGCCCTCATGACCATTTTCTTCAATTGTTTTGAAAATATGGGTCGACAAGGGCTTCAACTATGAACTTCTTCCGATTGTAACACGACAGTCGTTTCTTTACTGTACAAGGATTCCCAAATTCAAAACCCAAGGAAATATAAATATATCTCTCTGGTTCATCTATACCAGAGGAGATCATTTTAGAGACTTCTGATTCAACATTGCCGGGACTTAACTCGCTGAACTGTATTAATGCTGTTATAAAGTTTTCACAACGTAATGTTGGTTACAGAAGGTTTCTCTCGGGAACCCCAAGGCCTATGTTCTGTCAAGAGTTTTCATTTGATATGCACTTTATCGATGATTCGATCTGGTCTATAGGCCTGACGGCACGGGCTATCATTCATTTGGGCATATTGAAATTTTCGTGGGATCTAAAACGTAATAAAATAAATCTTTCTTACGAAAAAGTTTAATATTCCAAATGAAAAAAAATTGAAAGTCACCTTTTTTGAACTAACCTCAAAGGCATAGATACAAATTAGAAACAAGGTAAAAATGTGAATATAAAAATAAATCGCTCATAATTGTGTATACCCGCTGTGTTGTTAAAGACCCTGAGCAATTTGCACCGTTCGCCCGAGACAATAGAGCCCGCCCGCTGGGCAGCGCTGATTTCTCGTGCCAAAAAGTTTCAAAATCAAAAATCAGTGTCAGGCTAAGCAAACAACGACTTATTCTCTCGAGCATACACAAAGAAACATTAATAGATACGGATTCCTATAGACCGTTGGACACCTTCAGGCATTTCAGAATACTAAATGTGTTTACTTTGGCAGCAGCGAATGGTCTCTACTGAAAATATATTTGCAAAAATGCCTGAACACCTTAGAATTTTGCCAAATATATGTTTGTGCATATTAAAATTTTCGTTAAAATATTATGAAATAAAATAGAAACAAGCAAATATTTGAGCTTTCAACACTGCCTTCGAACCGCCTGCTGCGTCCACTGTCAGCCAGCCAACCACTTGGAAACTTTTATTGCCGACCACAAGTGAGTTTTACACACCTCACACGTGGCAAACTTAATTGAAATTTATATGCTGAGGAAAGTGCCCGGAAAAGGGATCAGCATAACGCTTTAAGTACCGTACGTTTTTGAGCGCAAGAATTTTCAAATATTCATTTGTTTAGGTGTGTTGCTGTCCAAGAAGTAGTGAAACTCTTCATACTCGATATTAATTGCAACAAAAGTGGTGAACTAAGCAGAAAGCAGGGAAAGTTTAACCGAGAGAACTCACAAAGTATTTCAAAGTTAACGAAGATTTAGATTCATTACGTAAATAGTTTTCTTGAATTTGGTTTGTATGTATGTATGTGTCCAAAAGTTTCAAATTTTATATATTTCATTACCTTTTCTTTGCCCAGCGCCATCGACAATCTTTGCAGTGGTTCACTCGAGCTTTCGTACTCTGTATGTATGTATGTGTGCCTTCTCTTATGGCCGCACAAATTTGTCTTAATTCCATAGTACACCTTAAAGACGCAATTCATTTACCTACTTTAGATTGAGTGCGGCATGTAGCATGTGTGGCGGACATAGCACAAGACGTCGAGGTCGACTTATCGCCAACACTTTACACTGCAGTGCCCTTTTGCACACATACATACTCATTTACACTCGTCCAATCTACTCACACCTCCATTTTGAAGGCTAACGGTTAGCTGTAGCTTTGTGATACCATTGTGGGCATGTGCCACATTGTAGTTATGTCAGCATGTGTGTGTGTGTGTGTGTGATATCACAGTTGGCACATGTGTGCTTCTCGAGATAAATTCCTTTTGTTAAATCAGCAAATGTTGCATGTTCGCCTTAAAAGGTACTTCTTCCTATTAAAAATCGTACCAACGCACACTGTGTTGTTGTTGTCGGCTTGCTTTCAGTGTGAATTCGCTGGAATAAAGGGGTTATATGTAATCTTTGGTAACTGTTTAAGTGGATTGCTGGCAGACGTTTTGGTTTTAGTTGTTTTTGTTGTACGGAGTATGTTGGTCTATTGTTAAACCTCTTGAAAACCGCACAATTATTCTAAAGGGAAAAGAAAGTGAGTCAAGTCTTGCACTTATCATACGTTTATAAATTTGTAGTATATGTACGAGGTGTGTTCAAAAAGTAATGGGAATTTTCGTTTTTTTGAAAAAATTTCAATCTACATTAATGTTATCGTCTTCAAAATAGTTCCCATTCGTTATTATGTACTAATTCAGCGCTCCTTCCAATCGTCGAATCACTTCTCAAACTCGATGTTTGGGATAATCCTTGACTCCTTCAGAAATATTTAGATTAGTTACAATAGTTTCTATATCCCATCAAAACTCGTCAATTCCTCGAAGACAAAGCTTTGGCCTACATCCGTGTTCAGTGCACTCAGTCTAAAGAGTTTAGATGTTAACCTTTCCGATGCAAATAAATCTAAATACATTTCGTTATAGTCGCCTTATTCTTGAAAGCCAACTCCAAATCTTTAGTATTTAATTTCGTCAATAAACCACTTCAACTAACATTAATGCAGTAAATGAATCTCAGGGAGCTTATTACTTTTTCTCTGCCTCATTTGCAATAAATTAAAAACTAAATTTCGTGTGAACCTCGACGATTAGTAGCGGTTAAATGTTGCATATGATTTTTGGAAATCCGCTTGATCTCGGCGCAAACGGATTGCGTGAGCCGAAAAGCATAATATATGTATGAATAAGATAAGTAAGAGTATCAAAAAAAGAAAAAAAAGAGAAAAATGCAAAAGCGAAAAGCAGAAGACAGCCGAAGTCTTAATGCCACCTCCGCCGAGCGGCAATACTTTTTCGGTTTAGCAAAAGAATTTATTTCTTGGAATAATCGCTGAGCGCAAGCAAGAAAAAAATAATCCACATTTAATTTCATTTGTTCTTCACTGTAATGTAACGGCAATGAAAACAGCAACAGCTATCGAGTAACTGAGCCCCGACTGCCAACGCAGGCCGAGACATCGATGATTACTTTTCGTCCAGCGCTAGCTACAGTTGTTGCTGTTGGAAGGGCGTCCAAATGTCAAGACGAGTCGAGAATCGAGTTGAGTGGCAAAGCCATTTGTAAGCAGCTTTTTGTCATTTCACGGTACCCATGCTTTGTGAAGACAGTAGCAAACAGCGAAATAATACGCAAATGACAGTTATAAAACGACAGCAGACGACAGTTAGAAAACATAGTTTCTGCAAATGTGCAAGTGTGGTTGTTACCATTGCAAGAACAATTTAAAACAATTCTGTAGCTTTGATTGGCTCACAAGAATGCCACACGGATCAACAACATTCGCACCACTACTCATTTACCTTGTACGATTTTGAGGTTATTATGCTGAAGCTGAAAATAAAGGGTTCCTTTTAGGTTCTCTAGATGCGATAAATTTGTTTCGAAAGTTCTGGAACAGTTATCTATATGGATCCAGTAATGGATCCGCCTCCATGTCTATCAAATGCCGCTACGAATCTGTATTATTATAGGTCTATAATAATTTGATTCCAGAACGAAGCAATAAGTATTATCCAAGGAAACCATTAATAGATTTTCTGAAACTGGGTACTTTTGAAACAATGAGGGACTGTTGTATTGACTTGGAAGCTAAGAAGCTGTTTCAGTTTACATTGAGTTCATTTGAATTTGAAGGGAATCCAGATGGATCCTAGAAACTTGTAAATCCGACAAAGAAACATGCTTTGGTTGGATTTGTTTTAGACAAAAATCAAAACGTAAAAATAAATTTATAACTCAAAACGGCATCCTCTAAATGAACGACCCTCTACACAATTACAAACGCATATTCACCGAGAGCACAACACCGAAAGGCACCTCAGCAGTATGCCAACGTAGCTTAATTCGATTTTAACCATGGTTCTGAGAAGCCAAGCTGCTTGTTGGCTAACGAAATCCTGAGCAGATTCACAATAACAAACAAAACGAAATGCGCACAACAATGTAACGGTTAACGGTGCCCGACATTACGCCAACAGCCAATCACAGTGTCAACTGTGCTACGGTACCCCCAACAGAACGGTCCATCTGCTCAATGCAAACGCGACGCAATCAAAGTCAAATAATCATAAAACGCAAATAAAAATAGAAGTGGCACAGAGAAAGAAGACAGGAGACTGGAGACAGGAAAAAACTAACACAAAAATGAGCTTTGAGTGTACAAATGAAAGTAAGAATACGGCGAATGTGAAAAAAATGCGGCAAGGATAATCTTATCAGCGGCGTCAGGACATAAAATTAAAACGTAACACCATGCAACCGTGGCACAAACTGGTATGCTGACTCGTTGTCTCATCAAGAGGCGTTGGGGCAAGTGGAAATTGTTTACGCTTGCTGCGTGAAAAAATCCGTTGCGCTTACTTCTACTTCGTATCCCCGTCCCACTCAGGGGTGCTGCTCTTGCAACGCCAAACAAATTGAATTTGACGTGTGGCTCTGCGTAAATTAAAAAGCATAGAATGGCTTAATGAGAGCTTTGCGTAGCGGCGCCTGAGCGTGGAACCTGCTTGGTTCCTGCTCCGGTTCAACGCGACTTTGAAGCTCTCACAACTCGGTACCTCAGCGGTTGGCGGGTTGGCGACGCTGCGGCATTTTATTCAGATTATTTTATCGCTTAATCTTTTTTATTTCTTAAAGATGTTGGAATTTCATTCGTCGCTGCTTTTTATTTTCAATTGCTTTCTTTTATTGTGTTCTCTCCTGCCACGGTGTTCGACTTGATGTCATTTCGGCTTCGCTCCTGTTGGTTGTTGGTCGTTTGATTTCGGTTCGTCTATTTAAGGTTGCTGTGTGATGCTAATGATTTTCTTTTTAGTGAAAATTTATTTAGCGGAATAATTAAGTAGCGCCATCTATTCAATCTATTTATTCACACACGAGTATATTCTTTATTTATTTGTATTACCTTTCACTGAGATCTAAGCGAATTTATTGTCCCATTTGAGTAAATCTTTCCACTTTCTCATTAAGTGCTAAATTCTTTGTTTTAAGAAAAGATAATGCATTCGACTCATTGAAGTTGTCAAATCGAAGTTCTAGAGCAATCTTAGCAGCTCTGATCCATAGAAATTAGATAGCGGATTGTGAGTTGGACAAGCACTAGAGAGAGTTTGGGTATACCAAAACGGTATTTTTTTAAGTTAGAAAGTTGGCCGTTGGTGTCACAGTCTTATTGACTGATTTTTATACTCTCGCAACAAATGTTGCTAAAGAGAGTATTATAGTTTTGTTCACATAACGGTTGTTTGTAACACCCAAAACTAAACGAGTTAGATATAGGGTTATATATACCAAAGTAATCAGGGTGAAGAGTGGAGTTCAAATCCGAATGTCTGTCTGTCCGTCCGTCCGTCCGTCCGTCCGTCCGTCCGTCCGTCTGTGCAAGCTGTAACTTGAGTAAAAATTAAGATATCTTGATGAAACTTGGCACACTTATTTCTTGGCACCATAGGAAGGTTGCTTTCGAAAATGAGCAAAATCGGACCACTGCCACGCCCACAAAATGGCGAAAACCGAAAACACATAAAGGGCCATAACTAAGCCATAAATAAAGCTATGGAAATAAAATTTGGTATGAAGGATCACACTATGAAGGGGCATATTTGGATGTAATTTTTTTGGGGAAGTGGGCGTGGCCCCGCCCCCTACTAAGTTTTTTGTATATATCTCGCAAATCAATAAAGCTATATAAACCAAACTTTCTGCAGTCGTTTTTTTTAGCCACTTCCTAATACAGTCCAAAAATGAAAGAAATCGGATCATAACCACGCCCACCTCCCATACAAAAGTTAGGTTGAAAATTAGTAAAAGTGGGTTAACTCACTAAGGAAATACGTCAGAAACACTAAATTTCACATAAGAAATGGCAGATGAAAGCTGCACTCAAATTTTTTTACAAAATGGAAAATGGGCGTGGCGTCGCCCACTTATGGGTCAAAAACCATATCTCAGGAACTACTCGACCGATTTCAATGAAACTTGGTTTGTAATAGTTTCCTTACCTCCCAATAATATGTTGTGAAAATTGGCCAAATCGCTTCACAACCACGCCTACTTCCTATATACCAGAACTTAGAAGATGATCTGAATCGTTTACTTTACAATATATATAGTAAGCACTAGTGAAGATATTGGCGCAAAACTTTGCACAAATACTGTATTTATAGTGTGGCAGCCCATTTCTAAAAATCGCCGAAATCGGACCATAGGTTTTCAAGGCCCCATGTATCGAACATGAGGACCTCGGTGCTTCTAACCTAATATTATGGTTTCCAACTTTCAATGGACTTTATACAATATATATGACAAATATGTGGGTCAAATTGTATATTATATAATATAAATAAAGTTAAATAAATAAATTGCGAGAGTATAAAATGTTCGGTTACACCCGAACTTAGCCCTTCCTTACTTGTTATACTCTCGCAACAAATGTTGCTAAAGAGAGTATTATAGTTTTGTTCACATAACGGTTGTTTGTAACACCTAAAACTAAACGAGTTAGATATAGGGTTATATATACCAAAGTGATCAGGGTGAAGAGTGGAGTTCAAATCCGAATGTCTGTCTGTCCGTCCGTCCGTCCGTCCGTCCGTCTGTGCAAGCTGTAACTTGAGTAAAAATTAAGATATCTTGATGAAACTTGGCACACTTATTTCTTGGCACCATAGGAAGGTTGCTTTCGAAAATGAGCAAAATCGGACCACTGCCACGCCCACAAAATGGCGAAAACCGAAAACACATAAAGTGCCATAACTAAGCCATAAATAAAGCTATGGAAATAAAATTTGGTATGAAGGATCGTACTATGAAGGGGCATATTTGGATGTAATTTTTTTGGGGAAGTGGGCGTGGCCCCGCCCCCTACTAAGTTATTTATATATATCTCGTAAACCAATAGAGCTATATAAACCAAATTTTCTGCAGTCGTTTTTTTTAACCACTCCCTAATACAGTCCAAAAATGAAAGAAATCGGATTATAACAACGCCCACCTCCCATACAAAAGTTAGGTTGAAAATTACTAAAAGTGGGTTAACTCACTAACGAAAAACGTCAGAAACACTAAATTTCACATAAGAAATGGCAGATGGAAGCTGCACTCAGATTTTTTTACAAAATGGAAAATGGGCGTGGCATCGCCCACTTATGGGTCAAAAACCATATCTCAGGAACTACTCGACCGATTTCAATGAAACTTGGTTTGTAATAGTTTCCTTACCTCCCAATAATATGTTGTGAAAATTGGCCAAATCGCTTTACAACCACGCCTACTTCCTATATACCAGAACTTTGAAGACGATCTGAATCGTTTACTTTACAATATATAAAGTAAGTACTAGTGAAGATGCCGGTGCAGAACTTTGCACAAATACTATGTCAATAGTGTGGCAGCCCCATTCTAAAAATCGCCGAAATCGGACCATAGGTTTTTAAGGCCCCATATATCGAACACGAGGACCTCGGTGCTTCTAACCTAATATTAGAGTTTCCAACTTTCAATGGACTTTATACAATATATATGAGAAATATGTGGGTCAAATTGTGTATTATATAATATTAATTAAGTTAAATAAATAAATTGCGAGAGTATAAAATGTTCGGTTACACCCGAACTTAGCCCTTCCTTACTTGATTTTTGAGTACTTTTTTTCGGCAGAAGTCAATGATCAATATAAAACGTGATCAATTTCGAGGTTCCCTTATTTTTTTAAAGAATAAAACCAAAATTCCAATTTAATTGGGGATGTTTATTATCATTCGGAAGAAAATTGTTGGCATTTTTTTTAAAGATCATCTCTTTCAAATGTTGGCGGTGAATATGTCTCAGATCTCCATTGAGTCCAAATTTCTATGGCTCGTTCAAACATTTTGACTGGTAACTGGCGAATGACACGCGTGATGTTTTGCTCCAAGGCCTTAATCGAAGCGGGATTGTCCGCATAGACTTTAGGCATTACATATCCCCACAGGTAAAAGTCTAACGGTGTGATATCACACGATCTATCGCCAAATCTACCGGCCCAATTATTGAAAAAAGTACCTCTACTTGGATCACCCCTCACCCTAAATATATTGTGGACTTGAAAAACCAGTCCTCCGGCTTTGATCTTCGTGTTGATCTTGAATATCTCCAATCATACGTACTACGCTATATGTTGATCAACTTTTTCACATAGAGGTTGCTTATAAGAAAATCTTCGAGTCTCCAAAATTAGGGGTGTTGTGAAACAAACAAACAAGTGACCACTAAAGCACCAAAGAATACAAGTTATCAAGTTATGAAATTCAAGAAGAATTGAGTTAAAGATGTAAAGAAAGATCATTGAATCTCTATACTCTAGTCTCTGCCTAGTACTTATATTTATATGCCAAGAAATTGTGGATGAATATCTTCAGAATTTAAGGCCAGCTTTAAAGGCATTCGCAAACCTTGAGTAATTACTCAACATACATGTAATCTCTCTTAGAGCGAATTCCACAAACGATATCCCCGAGGTCCCCGAACTGTTTGTCAATTGTCAACTTGTTACATTTGCATTAAATACAAATCAGCAATCATTAAATGGTTGGATGCCGACGAAATGTGTAATAACATCTGTACGAAATCAATTACCTACATGCAAACATACGCCTACTTGCAACAAATGTGGAGCACCTACAAACGGGCATAATATATACAAATAGAGGAGTACATTTATATCAAGGAATCTTGTGCCGCGTGGGACCGAAGCAAATATGCACGATACGCCTCATTATGAAGCGCTGGCTGTAGCTGCTGCTGCTCCTTGCTGCAACTTGCCACATTGCATTGTGGCAGCTTAGGAGACAATTGTTGACAATTTGACATGCACCTAAGCAGCTGCCCCGTGCCTGGCAGTTCGTCAAACGCTGTCGTCTGTCCATTGGGGAAAATCAAATTCAATTCACTGGAATTTTGCTCAGCTCAGAGCTCAGAACTCGATGCCTTTTGCCTTTGGAAGGAGCTCATTGTAGTATGTGGTGCTCGCATGGAACATGAGTGGCAACAGACTGACAAATGTGACGCTGGCTGTCAGTCACACTTCGTGCATAGAGCAAAATACTCGTAGTGATTCGTATGTACTTAGAATGCTTTGTCTGACATTTGAGCTAAGACATTTTGCGCCTTTGACGCAACGAAGACGCTACATATGCGTAGAGTTATTGGTAATTGTGTTGTTGCGCCTAAAGGCGGTGTAGATGCGAGTAATTGTTGATTGGCCATTGGTGCAACTCATTTGTTGCATGACAAATACTCGCACTAATCACTGCAGCTTAGGTTGCATGCTGCTGTAGACTTCTTAGTCGGTTGCATGCCTCATTTGGTGGCATGTTAGCGGCCGGTGCATTTGTAGCTAATTTAAATTGTATTTGATTAGGTATTAATTACACTGTGTGGCGTGAAGGGATGTGGCCGGGGTGTTAAGTGTACGTGGTTTTTCTGTGGAAATTCCAACTTAATTACAAACATTTTTACTTGATTAACAACCCGTTTTTTTACGTGCGCCACAAACTTTTAATTGCTTTATTAATTAAGGCCAGCAACGCCGATTCGCAGCCACAAAAAATGCATAAATTAATATTTCACTAATTTGCAACTTTTCAACGGGTCCCTCTGAGAATGCACAAATTTCTGATTATTTTACAATCAAAACATGTTTTTCACAGCCAAAAAGTGCGCGGCTGCGGTGCTGCTCTAAAGCTGTTGGACAACTCGCAGCAAAAGTATTTGTGTTTGGTTGACATTTGAGAAGTTTCTGTTAGATTTTTGGTGAAAAAGTGGGGAGAAGTGTGGATATGTGCAAATCAGTGTTGAATTTTTATTGAAATTGAGAGATATGAGATCAAAAAGCTTAGAGAAGTAATCGAGAGTTTCACGACCCGGATGATTTGATGTAGCACTAAGTTTGTCTTTTAGTAAGCTTAGTATACCATCCTGATTCTATCTTTCCAGATTCGCCTATTCTCTTTTATTAATTTCATTTGTAAACAAGTAAGGAAGGGCTAAGTTCGGGTGTAACCGAACATTTTATACTCTCGCAATTTATTTATTTAACTTTATTTATATTATATAATACACAATTTGACCCACATATTCGTCATATATATTGTATAAAGTCCATTGAAAGTTGGAAACCATAATATTAGGTTAGAAGCACCGAGGTCCTAATGTTCGATACATGGGGCCTTGAAAACCTATGGTCCGATTTCGGCGATTTTTAGAAATGGGCTGCCACACTATAAATACAGTATTTGTGCAAAGTTTTGCGCCAATATCTTCACTAGTGCTTACTATATATATTGTAAAGTAAACGATTCAGATCATCTTCTAAGTTCTGGTATATAGGAAGTAGGCGTGGTTGTGAAGCGATTTGGCCAATTTTCACAACATATTATTGGGAGGTTAGGAAACTATTACAAACCAAGTTTCATTGAAATCGGTCGAGTAGTTCCTGAGATATGGTTTTTGACCCATAAGTGGGCGACGCCACGCCCATTTTCCATTTTGTAAAAAAATCTGAGTGCAGCTTCCATCTGCCATTTCTTATGTGAAATTTAGTGTTTCTAGCGTTTTTCGTTATTGAGTTAACACACTTTTAGTAGTTTTCAACATAACCTTTGTATGGGAGGTGGGCGTGGTTACAATCCGATTTCCTCCATTTTTGGACTGTATTAGGAAGTGGCTAAAAAAAACGACTGCAGAAAGTTTGGTTTATATAGCTCTATTGGTTTGCGAGATATGTACAAAAAACTTAGTAGGGGGCGGGGCCACGCCCACTTCCCCAAAAAAATTACATCCACATATGCCCCCTCATAGTACGATCCTTCATACCAAATTTTATTTCCATAGCTTTATTTATGGCTTAGTTATGGAACTTTATGTGTTTTCGGTTTTCGCCATTTTGTGGGCGTGGCAGTGGTCCGATTTTGCTCATTTTCGAAAGCAACCTTCCTATGGTGCCAAGAAATAAGTGTGCCAAGTTTCATCAAGATATCTTAATTTTTACTCAAGTTACAGCTTGCACAGACGGACGGACGGACGGACGGACAGACAGACATTCGGATTTGAACTCCACTCTTCACCCTGATCACTTTGGTATATATAACCCTATATCTAACTCGTTTAGTTTTGGGTGTTACAAACAACCGTTATGTGAACAAAACTATAATACTCTCTTAGCAACTTTGTTGCGAGAGTATAAAAAATGAAAATTCCTTCTGGATCCAGACGAAGCCTCGTGCCACCACAAATTACTCACCAAATGAAAACAAACCGCAAAGCAGCCAACAAGTTTTTTACAGTTTCGATTGATTGTTAATCAACAAAAAATAAATAAAAATAAAAAATGCTAATGAAAATCTGTCATAAAGGAAAATTAAACAAAAAGAAAAACTAAAAAAATGTATGAAAATTCATGTGTCCGCGTGCCGCGTGTCAATAGGGCAGCAAACGCGCCGAGACTGCATAAAAGAAAGAAAAGTTAAAATAAAGCAATCCAACCACTTTTTTTTGGAATAATTCCGGCATAAATTATAAGCGTACAGAGCGCTCCTATTTTTTATGCTTTCGAAGATTTTTTATTGCCATTAACGCTTGTTTGTTTGGTTCTATGTGTATGTGTGTATCGCTTTGTTGCCAACTCACCGCGCATTTTAAATAAACTGAAACCGAAATAACAAAATTAATTCATTAAAAAGAAATTTGTTGTTCATACTTTTCCCACACGCCACGAGTGCCGAGGCGAACTTATAAATTAAGCAATGAAAACAAAAAACTCTCCGTGGTTGAAAAAATGGCGTGCAACAGCGGCAAATGTTTTATTACTTAATGAACTTACGGCAAATTAATGCGCATCCAGTTAAGTTCAGCTTCAGTGAAGTAGCGGAGGGATGGCTTCCTTCAAGTGACGACAGCGGTCAACACACCACAGCTCCGTGGTCACCCTGCTAAGAAGAGTATTTGGAAAAATTCTAAAAAATAATAATTAATATGCAAAAGATGTTTTAGGACTGCACAAAAATGTAGTTACAAGCATCTTAATTGTCAGAAATTATGAAAATATAAGAAACACCGCGCAGTTAAGAAGTAATTAATTGTACTTCAATTAAGTTGAGTTTGCTCATGCAGCGAAAGGGTTGCCATATTTGCATGTTTTTCTTTATTTAGGTCAGTTTATTTTTTATTTTGTTAAATAAGAGAAAGAAGAAACGTGGTGAGTAACTTCTAGAGTTCTAGTCTGTTATGGGGACCACATATCTTCAATATTCTGAACGGAGAAAAAGAGACAAAATTTCAATAGAAGATGATGCATTCAAACTGTGATGCAAAGATGAACTTCGAACCACTACACTTGGACCTTTCCATTTAAAGTGAGAAGCTGAAATAGTGGAGGTATTGGAATCGGTCTAAAGCATGATTATCATCAAAATCTTTGTCAACTAATGAGGGATTAGTTTGCTTAATATTACATAAATATTCTTGAGAAATAACCAACCCCAATCCACTGTGTATTTGGTGCCTTAAGGGGTTATATACAGTTAGAATTTTCAAAAAATCGATTTTTTTTATTTCATTTTCTTAATGTACATATATTTAAGAATACACACAGAAAATTTCATATCGTTCCGGTGAATATTTTCAAAGTTATGTACAAGCAAATTTGAAATAGCGTTTCAGAGTGCTTGGAAGTATAAGGTCCGAGCGGCAGCGCGTTTTTCTCAAAATGGTGTTTTCAAAGTCGGTGACCAACATTACTCGAAAACGGCTAGACCGATTAGTCTCAAATTTTAACACGACCTTCTTAAATATATTTTTTAGTTATTAATCGAAGATTTTTTCTTTCCGATAAATATTTTTTTTTGTTATAAACAATTTAAGGCCGAAATTTCGGTGAAGAATCGTTTTTTTTTTTTGAGAAACCGCCATTTTGTCAAAAAATTTTATTTTGCTTATTCCTTCGATTAATTACTAGATTTAACATTATTTTAACGAAATCTGTTTGGTTTTTTTAATTTCAAATGATTCAGTTCCGAGATATAGTGGTCACCGCAAAACGTCTTTTTTGAGAGGAGCTCCTGGAGATCAGCTGTAGCTCTTTTTCAAATAAATATTTTTACTAGTACTAAGTCTTAAAATACAGTTAAAAGATACCATAATATGTGTATACATTTTTGGATCAATAAATAAAAAATTCTGGAAAATTCACTTTTTTTCGGCCGTCTAACTGTATATAACCCCTTAAATCCCGCTTCCACAGCATGAAAGTGAAGCAACACTCATGAATTCATGCATCCAAATGTCTAAATTTAATATTTACAAAACACCCAAGCATTTTATGGTCAATGAATGACTCTATCTGATCCGATTTATTGGTCTAATATTCGAGATTTTCGATATATTGGATAAGTTAAGTTAAGTTGTAAGGAATGACGAACTTAAAAGATATATCTCCAGAAGCTTTGTGGAACTGAAAAAGCAGAGAGCCGTGGTACACAGTCTTAACTTTGAGAGATAAATTAATTTGATCGATCTCCTTTAACTATAAACACAAATTTTGATATTTAGGTAGTTCTCTTATCGATCTCATTTCAATTAAATCACCATAATAACAAGCAAATGTTTCGTGGGAGTTCCTGAGTTCCAAGTTTTATTTGGAATGTGTGGTCCCTTTGATAAAGCTTCAATCGAGACAAAATTTAATGATTGAAAAAAAATTAAATTTGAACAAGTCCTTTGCAAAAGTTTTGATGAGTTAGAGCAGAAGCGCTGGAGTATTTAAATATTTTTTTCTTTGTAATAATCTGTGGATTCTATTGTAATGAGTTTATTAACTTATATATAATTTATTTGTATTTGTCTACATTTCCAGACGTGTGTGGTCTTATCAGTTCAGCTAGAAACAAACAAAATTGTCTCAAATAAATACAAAAGAAATCACGCGATGGCACGAATGAGTCGCCTCATATAAAAAATAATCCAAAGAGCAACAAAGAAAACCTATAAAAAGATATTTTAAATAACTCACAACAAAAATAAATCTTATGGCCGCTCTCCATTACTACGCAAGTCGTGTTTTAAATGTTGATTGCTTTCTTTTAATTGCTCGGTGCAGCTGATAAGAAAGCGATTGTGTTTTTTCTAATTTTTTCTTAATTTTTCCCAGATGCTTAATATATTTCTTATATTTCTAATTATATATAAATTGCTTTTGATTATTCTCTTGGCTGTATGGGTAAGCATGATGTGACCAAAGGCATCTTTAGTACTATCCACTTGTTAGTTGTCTTCTACCTTCTTTCGCTCACCGCTCATTTTGAACACTAATGGCTAATTAATTCCAGTTTTAAATTACGAACGACTTGGAAAATCTCAATCGAATATTTGGTTGATAAAGAACCAGCGAAAAAAAAATCGTTTCGATACCATTTACTCTATAATTGCCTTCTTTTTTAATGACTTCTGTGTAGCGCTTGGTGAGCTCATATATTAGACGAGCTCGGTGTCTAGCCTTGAAAATCTACTACATTTCAGTTCTTTTCAGTTGTCAAATACTACACACACCAACAACTTTGAAATTCAAATAATTTTCTTCCACTTTCCCCCTCAGAAAAGATCAAAATTTAGTTTTTGCAATGAAGATTAGTCAGATTTATTGGAATCGTTTAGATACATACATACATACTCTCTAAAAATAATATCTTTTCCACATTCCGTTGAGTTTGAAAATCATATCAATGTCTCTCTCACTTCGTCAAGCCACTTAACGCACCACTTTGATGTCGATGGTGAAGCAGCAAACTTGTCCGGTAGGTGCCTTCAATGTCCACTTGATGGTGTATGGATTAATGGGGAATTTACTCTCGATCGGCACATTCATGGTGTATGTCTGGCGTTGATTGGCAACCGTGGGGCAGGGCGTGTACTTGCATGCCTCCTTGTCCATGGTGATGAGCGGTAGCTCCTGTGTGGCGCTCTTCTGCCAGACCAGACCGGCTTCCAACGTCTCCGCAGCGAAATTGGTCGTAAAGTCGAAGGACATAGTGGCCGGACGGCGGCGACGTATATGGCATGCCAAATGCTCACCAGCCTGTGGGCAAGGATCGACGCGTACCTCGTGTATGGTGCAGGCATCGACATCGCCGCACGACTTGAAATCCACAGATTCGGCGACGGCAAGCGAGATCGCTGCTAGAAATACGCAAACCTTTAAAAGCGACATTTGTCCGTACTTTTCTACAATGCTTCCCGCTTCAGAATGCTGAATGAGACTGGTCGGTTTTGAGTGTTTCAGTGGGACATTAATAGGTCTCAGTGAGTGCTAGATTGATTTGACCGATTGGTATAGTGATAAGTAGGAGTAATATGTAGTGTTTGCTGCGCTCAAAGCTTGAAACAGCATGTGGCTATGTGACCTTTGACTGCGCTCAACTGATAAGCGGTGAGATTGGCATTTTTGCTTCAGAATACTCGTATATACTCGGTGAGTTTAGCAAATTCTACGATTAGGTACACACAGATAATGGGAGGTATATTTATGAAGTGTATACGTAAGTATGAGCTGAGCTGTGTATTGGAGATAAGCACCACACTCGGTATCTGCTCCATTGTTCTGCTCCCATGAGTAAGGCTTCGAGACAAAGAAAATCTAGTGCTAACGTTATCAGTTCAATATTTATGTAATTTTTGTTTGCTTATCGGTCTATTTAGTGTAAAGTATTATAGCAGCTTATTTTCTACCAGGAAGTATTCAATCTCTTCAAGCAATTGATTAGCTTTCTAATATCAACTTGTTTACGTTTGGAAAATCATGATATAACCACACAAGTATAAAGAAATAGGTGAATATTTCATTAATGAAACTGAAAATAATTTGCCTCCTGCTCTCGGAGAAATTAGTCAGGTATAACAAAGAAATAACGGTTTGGAAATAAGAAGAGATTTCTTGCAGTCTTGGTTCTCAAATATTAGAAACCTTTCTTCCTTATATTATATATATAATTTCAGTTCGGAAGCTATAAATCTGAGATCTCACCGAGATATTTATGTATATAATATGTATATGTCTATACTACTACGAGTATTATAAAGATGAAAGATTTGTATGTATGTTTGTAATGAATAAACTCAAAAACTCCTGTGCCGATTTCAAAAATTCTTTCACCATAGGAAAGCTACGTTCACCCTGAGTAACATAGGCTATATTTATTGCTCGAATCTTAACTGTTTGGAAATAGTTCCCAGGTGAGGGCATCAAAAAGACTCAGTGATGGAAAATCTTATTCTGAAACTGAAAATCGCTTGCAAGTCATTCTCTTCGCATCGCAATCCCGTGCGAAGCCGGAAAGGTCTTCTAGTATTTTATATATAAGGAATGTAAATATATGATTTGTTCGGCAATAAGTTCGCTCGCATATGGTTAAAGACTGCCGAGAAAACTATTTCTACTCATACTAAAGATCTTTAGACACTTCATTTACAAGTTCTAATTGCATTCATTACTTATGTAGATTTCATTTTTTTCAAACCAAATTTTATTAGTCTTACAAACGTTCTAATAGTCCAAATAGTCTAAGATTTCATAAACAAATGAAGTTGATAGTGATAAAAATTAGGTCTCTAACAGTTCGAGTGTTGAGAGACGCGCATCAATGCTTAAGTGCATCCTTGCGTTTGAGAAACCCTCAACGATTTTGAAGCGGCGTCTACGTTTACGAGTTGTTTACAGGGAATTGAGAGGAAATTTTCATTTTTTGTGTTTGTCCGATTTCATAAAATAAAACGTGGCAATTGTGCGTGATGACGGTTGTTTGCGGGTGCTGATAACTGTCGGCAATGATTTGAACAGATTTTTTAAATGATAAACATCTTGCGTTGACAATGAGCTAAAGTGCGGAAAGATGATGAGTGAAGGAAGATGAGAGATAAAAATTGAAATGAGAAAAAATTAAAAAAAAATTATATTTAAAATCTGTAGGCCGAGGGCGGTTTTCGGCGCAAGTCGGCCAGCAAGGTGCGGTTGGCGTAGGAAAATGTTGACAAATGTTTCTAATTTTTATTGCGTTTGTTCAGCGGCCACAATAAGACCCGAGGGAGCACAAATAGCAGCAGCAGCAGCAATGAATTGGCCGACCGCTGCGGAAAAGTGCTTGCTTCATATTACTAACGTTTGGTGTTTTTGGTTTTTGGTTTTTGGTTTTGATAATGTCAATTTCCCATTTTCATTAGAGCGGCAGGCAATTCACATTAATGTGCGCGCCGAAGGAATGTTTTACGGCAGAAGTCATCAGGATAATAATCATTTGCGTTGCTTACAGAAATTAATTGCCGACCGAAGCGTTGTTCGTGCGCTGCCAAGCAGCAATATCTTATATACATATATTGTACTATATACACAATTATTTTATATTACAATTTTTAATGTGGCGCTGACAACAATTCGACAGACACACACACGTCAGCGCTTCCGCCACAATGCAGGCGCATCCGCTTGACGCTCACGCAAATGGGCTGCAGTTCCGCTCGGCAGCAGCGTGTTGTTGCTATTGTTATTCCTGTTGACAAAAAAAAAACCCAAAAAGCTGTTGCAATGCCAAATGCTGCTCGGCAATGATGCTAATAATGTTGCTAATGTGTGAGCACTAAAAGTGAGCATAATTCGCAGCAAATTATGACAACTTGTTGGCGCTGCATTAACGCTTGAGAAGCAGCAGCATTGCATAATGCCGGCAACACTGTCACTGCTGCCATCGCTGCTGCTGCTGCTGCAGCCGAGGCTAAGACAATATGTGGCCAAAATGCCAGCTATTATCCTTAAGAGCCAAGGCATAGCGTTGCATGCAGGCCTTGGACTCTTCGTGCGTGCAGCTGAGTGGCTCTACTTATATACTCGCATTTACATATGTGTGCGTGTATGAGTATGTGTGCTTGCAGAAATTATTGACTGTTGGCAAAGTGCTGCCAAATTGCTGCAATGTTTCATTTTACTCATAAGTGTATGTGTCCATGCAAGCGTGTCCTTCGACAATACAGCGCAACAAACACACACAACAACAACAACTCGTCATATTTCCTAACTCATATGCCCAGCGTATGATTTTAAGGCGCCACTCAGTATTTTGTTCCTTTTTATACCCCATCACAACACGTTGGTCAACGGAAAATGAAACTTGTTTCCATAATACGTTTGGAGACCGATTTCGTTTGATCTGCCCAGTTTGATCTTGGCAGAAATATTTAAAAATTAAGAGAGGGAAGATCTTCAATTGTCTCCTCTGCTGCGAGAGTTTCCTCCATTATTAAATAGATTGAGAATTTGGAATGACTATCGATGACCTCTACCAATTATTGTTTTATCAGATTATCGTCGTCAATTTTTATCTGCGATTCGTATGACGTGTTTTTGAAAGTGTGTTCTGAAAGCTGTCGAGAGACGATGTCAAGAGTAACGACAGTTTATTGCTAAAATCGATAAGAACTTACTGATAATACATATGTGATTTATAAGAAACACTTCTTAGTTCCTAGAATGAAAACATATTAGCTCCATACTCTGTCGGCCTGGATGTAAAAGCATATATTTCATGCTTGAAAAGTTAAAACATGGATCTAAGAATGGAACATATTTTAACCTCTTTGTACCTTCGAAACCCACGAACTACTCAGTTTAAAAGGTTCTTGATTCGAAAGAGTGTTCTCAGCATTTTTATGATCCCCGAAAAACTTAGGTTAGGTTAGGTTACTCTGGCAGGCTACAACGCCACACATAGACCAGTTTTGGTCCTTTGTGAAACCAGATGGAGTGCCGTCACTTGGTTAATGAGGAGTAGTCATCCTTTAGGATGCCAGCGTTTGTTGCGAATTTCAAAAGGCTTTGTGGCTTTACCAACGAAATCTCTTCCAGATTAACGTAGTGTGCAGCCCCCAAATGCTGAAGCCGTTGTCTTGATAATGCAGGACATTCACAGAAGAGGTGCTCCATTGTCTCTCTGGTGCCTTGCTCTTGACATTTCCTGCAGTCTTCACGATCTATCAGCTCCATCTTGTAGGCGTGCGCCGCCACAAGACAGTGACCAGTGAGTATGCCAACCATTTTCCTACATTTGCTTCTATCGAGCGCCAATAGAAATTTCGTGTACTTCTTATCTACCGCCTTGCACATAACTTTTGCGGTTTTGCATCCCGGCATATTCTTCCAGCGCGCTTTGAACTTTTTTACCAAGTTTCTGTCTAGATCATCATATAGACAGTGTATAGGTCTATCTACGTTCATCATATTTTCAGATGACAGTTTTACGCCTCGTTTGGCAATCTCATCCACTATCTCGTTACCTTCTATGCCCTTGTGGCTTGGCACCCAGTTGAATTGAATTTCTGGCGACATCATCCACTGCTGTCCTACCACTTAAGACACTTTTGGCCGATACGCTGAAAGAGGATATTGCCTTGATTGCCGCCTGACTGTCTACGTATATGTTTACTTTAGAGTATCCTTTTGGTGCGCTTAAGGATAGCTCAGCGGCTTTTCCAATTGCAAACACCTCCGCTTGAAATATACTGCAGTGGTCCGGTAGTTTGAATGGTTGCATTATACCTAACTCTGGGCAGTATATCCCCGCGCCTACCCCGTCCTCCATTTTCAAGCCATCCGTAAATATGTTTAAATTGCTGCGTGCAGGTGCTATGCCCTTGCGCCAGCCATTTCTTTCTAGGTTTACTTTGAACCTTCTTTCCCATTTGAAAGATGGGGTCAGGTAGTCGGTGTCCGCCAAACTGCCATTACCCACTGAGCTATGCCCAAAGGTTCTTAGGCTTCTTCCGGGGCCCTCTCTTGTTACCAGAGTTGGTACCCACGGTCGACAGCTCAGGAGAACGAAGAAGCTCTTCTTCCTTTTCAGCGTTGATACTTACGGCGCTTTCTTGGTCCGAGTCTTCGAGGACTATGGCACCAGTGCGCTGTAAGGTTGGTTTGGCAGTAGTACTGCAACCACTGCAACCTGCTCCCGTTGCAGTGGAGGTGTGGCCGCTGGCGACACAGCTCTCGCTGTGCCCGCCGGTGGTAGCAGGCTCATCTCCCACCGACGTTTGGGCCGAAAAACTTAGCTTTTAAGACAATGCCGTTGTTTCTAAGCGAATTCAACACCACCTTATTTGCTCTTTATTTTATTCCACTTATGTACTCTTGTAACGTTGGTCATTGCTGTTTAGTTGTAAGCACTATCGTCATTTTTATTTTTGCTATAATAACAATTTCGAAAATGATTTGTGCTAAGAGTCTCTCTTTTGTTTCTTCAGATAATACAAATAATAATTATCTTTAAGAAAAATTACTTCCTGCGCACACATAACTGTTTGTTGCGTTATGATGAACAGTTATTTAGTTGCGTGGGCAGAGATTGGCCTCAGTAAAGTTTTATGGTTGGCGCTATTGCCAAAGAAATTTGCTAATATTCCACACAAATAGTTTTCTGAAGGCTTGTAAGCTGACGAAATAAATTTAAAATACTTCCATGTGTTAAATTGAGCATATTTTATTGTTATTTTAATTTTTTTAAATAATTTATTATTTCATTTCTTCAATTACTTTGTTTCATAAAGCGTATTACTTTGGACAAAAGAACTTGCATAACCTCAATTTCGAAATTGCATTCGGGTATAATTTTTAATGAGATTATGCATATCACAAAGGAAATGTTTTTTTATATTTTTGCTTTATTTATGTTTTTATAACATATAGTTTAACTCAAATAGTTGCAATCGCTTAGGGAATCGCTGGAGGCTCAAAGCAGTACTTTGCTATTTATTTGTTAAGCCCGCGGCCACAAAACTATTTCAAAGGCTTTATATATTTTCAAAGAAATGGGCAAACTTTTCAAAGAAATGTCAACTGACTACGCGTCAAATGCTAGAGACGGCTGCCGGATATGCCGACATGAAAGAAAATGGCGCCTTTTCAAATGTTTTTTAAATTCCTTTTTAAGAAAAATAAATTCGTTTATTAAGAAATACTATGCAATTAAGTATAAAATGTATCAAAAATAATAAATAAAATTAGTTCCATACAAATGGCGAGCGCTGTAGGCGAGTGAGCCGTCGGCGAGCCAACAACTGTTTCATCTTTATTTCACTAAATTATTATATTTTCTTTAAGAGTTGCTAAAATCTAAAAATTGGAAAGTCTATATGGTCTTAGTTTTAGCGAGGTTCGCCTTTAACATATTACTCTTGGTGTTCTCTCGACAGTGAAAAAAATGCTCTACAGAGGATGTCCAGTGTCTCATACTTTAACCCGAAAGTCATCAAGTTTACGAAGCAAGAACTTTAAGTAAGACATTTCGTTGCGATAACACGAAGCATCACTGCGTAATATTATGAAAAGAAGTCATAATATAATATTGTGCAGGAATTCAGTAACAGTCTTTTGCGATCCCCGTCTTATAGATAGATAGATGTAATGAAAGAACAATCTAGTTCGAAAACAGGCGTTGCCGAGACATGATTTTCACTAAAAGTAGTCGATGTTGGCTCTATACAAAATTATTTTGAATTAGGTTAATGGACAGGTCAAATGAGTAGAATTACTCAATAATATGATAGGGTCCAAGGTCAATACTCTCTGAATGACGCTGATGGTTACCGTCGTATTGTGGACTACACTGCCGACCCAATCAACGGTTTTAACGCTGTTGTCCGTCGTGAACCTTTGGTTGCCCCCGTCGTTGCTGCCCCAGCTCTAGTCGTTAGAGCCGCTGCTCTCGCCGCCCCAGTCGTTGCTGCCCCAGCTCCCGCACCAATTGTCGCTACAGCTCCAGCCCCCGTCGTCAGAGCCGCTGCCTTCGCCGCTCCAGCTCCCCTTTTCGCCAGACCAGCGGTAGTGAGAACCCAATTACAAGATAGTTTTATAGGGTTCAATTTTTATTTCGGAGATTTGAATATGGAATATGTTCGACGTTGGGTAACGTCACAATCTAAAGCCAATTATGGATGAAAGAGGATGGAAGAGACTAGAAACTCATAGTCAGAGCCTTCGGTCAAATACCTAACTCGTATTTGATTAGAAAAAACATTTTTTTTTTTCAAAATACATACCTATACTAGCGCTAGAGATTGAGCTAAAAAGCGCAACTTTTAATTAAAGTTTGCACCAGCGCTGCGTCCTTAGTTTATTTTTAACGCTTTAAATGTCAAAGAAGACCGAGGACGGCGTGTGCAACATGCAAATTACATTTCATGCATTTTAATTTATTTTGTCGCAATTCCTCTTGGCGAATACGAGTATTGCGCTCCCCTTTCACGGTTTGGTTTTTAAGCTGCCTTTGTGGTTTAAGAAATATGTGAAATCACATTTTTGCGCTGCGAAGACACGCACACACATATATTAATACCAGGGAATATATATTTCGAATTTAATATTTATTATATACATATATATATATATATTCATCTGAGCATGTGTTGCTGTGTTTTCGGTACGCCTGAGCGCTCGCAAGTCTGTTTTTTCGGCAATCAAGATGACTGTGAGTGTTGAGTGATAAGTAATACTGTACAGCGATGAAAAAGTGTGGCGACTCTACACTTGCAGGCAACACTGTCACCGTCACCGTTATACGGTTCGTACAGCACTGCAAGCGCTTATCAGCCGTTGCGGTCATTCACTGGCAGTCTCACACTTTCTCACATGGAATTAATAATAGAAACCGTTGCAAGAACGGTACCGGCAAAGTGCAACAGCCGCATCGCATACTCGCACCGCTTCATACTCCACACAGCCATCAGATGAGCGCGTCGGCTCATTATACAGCGTTCGGATGCGCCGCCGCCACGTTGATTACGCCGTTAAGTGGTGTCAGCGCGGCGGAGCTCAGTGTAAATCTTTGAGTTGAAGCCGCTGCGCTGAAAGAAATAATGAATTAAATAAAAAAAACAAAAACAAGAATGCACTGCCTGTGCCAGTCGCCAAGGCGCTCGTAAAATCTAAATAATTTAAACGCACTTGAGAGTGCCACCAAATGCGATAAGCGTCCCGCGAACTCTTTCTACAAGTTATTGATAAGTCAAGTTTTCACTTTTCATTTAAGTTGGAAATTTGTTTGTGCATCTGTGTCAGGATTTCCTGTAGAAATGGTACAGTACGCAATTGCGTCGTCGCGGTCTTCGTGACACTGCAACATGTAATTTTAATGCGTAATTCTTAGTCAGCGCGTTGAAGATAAGCAGTGAGACCTTTTGAATTCACCGCCGCAACTGCTATGCCTATGCAGCTTTATCGCACGTTGTAGACTCACATATGCAGTCGTGATTTTCTTCTTTTCTGGATTTGCGGTTTTTTGCTGCCTCGAAGTCTGCAAAGACTTCCAACTTTTTATCTTTCCCAGTGTGCAGCCGACTTTAGACTTCCTGTAATTTACTTTATATCGCAATAAATGCTCTTCAGTTGTAGCAGTTATCTGTGGTTAACCGTATTAAGTGTCTGTAGTTTATCGAACATGTTTTCTTGGATTAAGGAAATAAGGTCGAATAATCGGAATTCCGTTATCTGTTATAAGTTTTCGAATGTCGAAATGGAATATATAGTTTGCAGTTAAAACATGACAAGTAGAAGTTAAATGTTGCTAAATCTTCTCAGCTATTACACTAGAAGAAATCTTAGATAATATTTATTTGAAAACAGGTCCAGCTACTTTAGTGAAGAACTCGGACAGCCTCTTTTCTCAAGCCTCTTTTGAGTTCAACTTTACACCACCAAGGGCGTTCGCCATGGACAGGAACAGGTGGTAGTCACTTGGCGCTATGTCCGGGCTATATGGTGGATGCGATAAAACCTCTCATCCGAGCTTCCGTAGCTTCTGACGAGTCATCAACGAAATGTGTGGCCTGGAACACTACACCCTTCCATTGGCCAATTCTGGACGCTTCTGGTCGAACTCAAGCGGTTCAAGCTGTCCAGTTGTTCGCAGTATATGTTAGAATTAAGCGTCTGGCCATATGGGAGCAGCTCAGCTCATAGTGGAAGTTTCCCTTCCAATCCCACCAAACACACAGCAAAACCTTCTTGGCCGTCAATCCCGGCTTGGCCACTGTTTGGGACGATTTACCGGCCTTCGACCACGACCGTTTTCGCTTGATATTGTCGTATGTGATCCATTTTTCGTCGCCAGTCACCATCCGCTTCAAAATTCGTTCCGTTTCAGCAGCATATCGCAGGCGTTGACTCGGTCAAGAAGGTTTTTTTTTGCATCAAATCATGCGGCACCTAAACATCAAGCTTTTTTGTGTATCCAGCCTTCTGCAGATGGTTTAAAATGATTTGGTGTCGAACATCCATCTCCTGGGCAATGTCACGAGATGCCACATGCGATGGCTTAACACGATGTTTTCCATGATTTGATCGGTATTCGTCGCCACAGGTCTTCCGCCGGCTGGCTTATCAAAAGTGTCGTTTTCACCCGCTCTGAATCGCCGAAACCATTCCTCTGCAGTTCGAAGTGATAGAGTACCATCCCCGAAAACACCATTAATCTCACATAACGTTTCTCTAGCGGATTTGCGTTTAACGAAGGAAAACTTTAAAATAGCGCGAATTTAGGCATTAGTGACATGTTTAAGCGTTTATAACTGTTGAACGCAATCTCCTAACTAATCATGCATAGCGTCGTTTTGTAGGTTATGTCAAGGCCTTAGAAAGATGTATAGTTTTGCCAGATTCGAGCTTTCTAGCGCTTTATACATAGCCAAAAGACAAAAAGGCGGGAGGGAGATATTTGCCATCCTAATATTTCGAAAGTCTCTGTTACAAAGTCATAATTTGCTTTGGAAATTTTGATGGAGATTTTTTGAATTTTAAGATATTTGTTTGCGAACCAGGTTGTACAATAGTTCGATTTCATCTCGAAGTTCGGTGAAATCGTAAGTGATCGATTAATGTTGTTTGTTATAGTCTTTCTGTTTCATATTAGTTTTAGGTCTAGAATCTCATTTTGTCAAATTGAATGACGTCGGACTGACAATTGTATAATTTTGATGACAGGGTCTATACAAGTTTTTTTAGGTTGACAATTTTTGTCGAAAACTGTTGTCGCAAATACTTATAAAAATGAATTAGCAAACGTTTTCATTGGTCTGAACATGACTGCCAGTAAATTTGACATACGCTTTTTTTGTTTTGGTAGCGAAATAGAGTGGAGAGCACTGATAATATTGAAATGCCATCTGACTCAGAATAACTAATAAATTGATTTTAAAATTAAGTTCTAAGGTGCCTTCACAGTTGTATCGAAGAAAATAAATAAAAATTATTTTCTGCTGAATAGTCCTCTGAAGAGCTTTATGAGAGCATACAAATGTGAGTAAACAAAATCAAAAACCGAAGGAAAAAAAAACACCGAACCGCAAATTAAATAACAATTTGTTGTGACTGTGTAAATTGTATGCGCGGCCAATATTAAAAGCCAAAATCGAATGCTCGATTTCAAATCGCACATCATTTGCATAACCGAAAAACAAGAAGGTGTGTGGCGCACAAAAACACGAACGAAACAACACAGTGTGGGCGGCATGTGGCACGGTGACCGTGTGTGTTGTGTGTGAGGCAGCAAAGGGCAGCAATTAAAAATCATTTTTCACTTCGGTCAACCGCTTCACTCAATTTACATGTGCGCTGGCATGTGTGCGCCTGAGTGTATTGATTGCTGGCATAACGGTATGTAGTTGCAACACGAAAACATTGCCACAAATTTTGTTGCTGCAACACACACACATTAGAACAGAGCACAGAGAATACCTCAGCAACAAAACCACACATCATCATCGACGTTTCAAAGCCCCAAACCAACAAAAACAACAGCAATACAGGAACAACAAACAAACAAAGAAATGTCGGAATTGCAGGAAGCGGCAATGAAAGTTGCTCGTGTCTAACAAGCGGTGGGTGGCCAGGAGGAGCATGCAGCAGCTGCCAGCAATATATTCTATGACAGTGATCCGATTGTCATCACGCGTGTATTGTTGCACACACACACACACACACACACACACAGCTATGACTTCAGTGAGTGAAAAATGGCGTGTTAAAAAATCGTAGCATACCCCAAGGGGCTCTGGCATGTGTATGCAATATTCATCATGTGTGTGTGTGTGCGTGTAAGAGGAGTGGCTCATTCACACCTTCACTTGCAGGCGTCAATTATTCACCAATTGAAAAATTACTCAACTGCGCATTTTCCAGTTTTTCGCAATTTCCACCAAACCCCCGCCTCTTACCATGGTTGTGGTATTTTTTCCGTTTGCGTTATGTGTTTTCACTTTTTTCTTGTTATTGTTGCAGGTTGCTTACCAGCGGGTGTTATCCGTTTTTCAGCATTGTTGTTGTTGTGATTTTTTTACGTTTTCTCGTTCGATTGGTGAGGTGCGATATGAATTTGGTTTTGCGCAATTCTTCTTCCATCGCATACATACTCATACTATGATACATACATAATATGTGTTGCATGGATGGCAACCCACATGAGTTTACAGTATGTGCACCGTTAATATAATTTTTCGTAATTTTTTCCATTGTTTTGCCACTCAGTGGGTGGCAATCTTCAAGCTTGTGCGACGCGCTTGACTTTTGCCTCCACTGTTACTCCTTTTTGTTTTTGTTCTTCAGCGTTTCTTTTTTCAATTTCTTCAGCAACTTTGCACAGCAAATTGACTTCGGTCATGTTCATCGATAACTTGTGGCTTTTTTCGGTTTTGTTGTAATTCGTTGGTACTCCTTGCCGGTGTGTGATTTTCAACTTTATCCTTTGGGGTATTCAAAACTTTATTGCTGCAATTATTAGTTGGTGTAAAGCACTAATCAATTGAATCGATAATCTCATGGTATAATGAATTGCATTTCTGTTGCAGGCGCGTCTTTCGGAGTTTCGTTCTTCTTCTAATATTTTCATCGAAATTCCTTTGTTTAAGCTTAAGGAATTAAATAAAGTATTTTACACTATTTCTCACAGTTCTTCTCCGATTTGGAGTATTGGATGATACAAAGGTGGAGTCTATACCAGACTGAAACAGTGCCAGAAACAGAAAATTATCAGAATTTTTAGAGAGGTCAATTTTGGGCTCTAGAGCTTTTGGGTACTCATAGTAATAGAGATCAAGATTTCCAAAGATCTTCAGTCGGACATCTAGAGTTCTTAGTATATTTGAAAATTTAGTACTGAACATAAAGCAATTTCGGAACAACTCGAAGGAGTCGTGATTAAAGGTAAATATACCATTATGCCACGACCATTTAAAGGAATCTCACACACCGGTTCCAAGGACATGGCATGCCGTGGCATGCTGTCAATTAGTAGGTGTTTAACTCAATTAATTTTCGTGTGCGCCCAAAATGAGGAAAATGAAATCAATAATCCAGCTTCGTTAAAGTAATCCGCTTCGGGTCCACCTTTCACAACACAAGCGCGTTGCAAAGCTCTTACATACAACGCGTTGATTCAAGCTGCCTACCAATTTACCGTTACGTGTAGTATATATAAGTACACATGTTTGTAGGTGTGCACCGTCGACAATCAACCAGCCGACCGTTCGACCTTTGGACTCTGCCACTTGGTAAGCTTTATGGCTGTGTCAGCATTTAAGCGTTTTAGGGTTAAGTCCATGTCAAAGTGTCAGTTTAGTATCGGTGTCATGTCAGGCAACAATGACTAGCGGAACAGCGACAGGATAACAACACAACGCCATGTGCGAAGGTGACGGAAGGCAGAATTTCGCAGTGGATTACGGTGAATGTGTAAATGCTGTTTTGGCGGAAAGGTGGGGTGTTCGGTGGAAGGGCTATTAGGGGAGCTGGCCTGCGTGGGTATTAATTTCGCAACGAAAACACGTCGAATTTTCGCCAACACGTGAGTTGTTGTGCATTTTGTGTGGCAGTGTGCGTAGATTATGTGATAGGAGGAGTGGTTGCGCGGGAGAGGAGTGGTGTGGCATTAAAGCGCGTACCAGATGCTGATGAAAAACAATTATTTAGCACGGAAGCACTAATGAGAACTTCAGCGATTTATGTTGAGTATGTATATACATATGTATGTGTGGGAATACAAATATTTGAAATTATTTGGAGTGGGACACACTAAGCACTCTCCTCGAATGTTACCTGATCAATTGTATTTCCCGAGGCTCGCATACTTACACTTAAGCTAACAACAAATAAACATTGTAATCACATTTACAACTCACATATATTCACAAAAATATAAAATACTTACAAATATTTCTATGAGTCTCAACACAGTGTCACGAGCTCATACACTAAATAAAAGCTAACCTGCACTGTTTTCAGATTTTTTTTGCCACTGACCATAAACAACACAACAAGTACTTTTGTTGCATGCAACATATGCGCCACCGCAACCAAATATGTTTTGCATTCGAAATTTACTACAAACTCACATTCAGCTCCAAAATGGCTTTTATTTATTGACAGAAATACATACATACACATATGAATATGCTTTAAGTCCTCTCTGTTTGTTTTGTTGCTGTATTTTTCCACGGTGAGCCACTGTTCATTGCCAACTCAGTGAGTGGCGTTCATTGCATTTGTAGTTGTTTTTGTTGTTGGTCAGGTTGTTTGCATTTTTCATGTGTATTGGTTGCAAATAACGCCGGGAAGCGTACGTAATCCAATAAAATGTTGTAATTAAATTTACGCTTCATTTGAATTTGTCACTTTCGTGTTGGATTTGCATTTTTCCTTTCGCCTTACAAACAAACATGTGCACATACACGTTGATATGCACCTTTTAATGTATTTGTAATATTTTCAGGACAATTTTCTATCAAGTGTTTTCTTCTAGATGTAAATAAATATGATTTGAATATTGTGTGAATATAAAAACATTAGTAATTTAGTTACTTAGTTCTTTTAGATTTACTTCGCATTAAAGCCGTAGATTTTTGAGACAATTATCTAAACCTATAACCCATATATAATGAAAATGTTTATAGTTTTTCATAAAAATAATATATCGGGTGATCCAAGTGGAGGCACTTTTTCCAATAACCTTTTTTGGGCAGATCACGCGTAAATCGTGTCAAAGTGCTTTTATACTCTCGCAACAAAAGTTGCTAAAGAGAGTATTATAGTTTTGTTCACCTAACGGTTGTTTGTAAGTCCTAAAACTAAACGAGTTAGATATAGGGTTATATATACCAAAGTGATCAGGGTGACGAGTAAAGTTCAAATCCGGATGTCTGTCTGTCCGTCCGTCCGTCTGTCCGTCCGTGCAAGCTGTAACTTGAGTAAAAATTGAGATATCTTAATGAAACTTGGAACACGTGTTCCTTGGCACCATAAGAAGGTTAAGTTCGAAAATGGGCGGAATCGGACCACTGCCACGCCCACAAAATGGCGATAACCAAAAACACATAAATAGCTATAACTAAGCCATAAATAAAGTTATGAAAATAAAATTTCGAACATAGGATCGCATTAGGGAGGGGCATATTTGAATGTAATTTTTTTGGAAAAGTGGGCGTGACCCCGCCCCCAAATAGGTTTTTTATATATATCTTTCAAACCAATAAAGCTATATAAACCAAACTTTTTGCAGTCATTTATTTTCGCCGTTTCCTTATACAGTCCAAAAATGAAAGAAATGGGATAATAACCACGCCCACCTCCCATACAAAGGTTAGGTTGAAAATGACTAAAAGTGCGTTAACTCACTAACGAGAAACGTCAGAAACACCAAATTTTACAGAAATGATAGCAGAAGGAAGCTGCACTCAGATCTTTTTACAAAATGGGAAATGGGCGTGGCATCGCCCACTTATGGGTCAAAAACCATATCTCAGGAACTACTCGACAGATTTCAATGAAATTCAGTATATAATATTTTATTGACACCCTGATGACATGTGTGGAAAATGGATGAAATCGGTTCACAACCACGACTACTTTCTTTATAACTCACTTTTGAATTCCATCTGAATCCTTCACTTTATAACATATACATTAGGAACCAATGATGATAGCGGAATAAAACTTTACACAAATACAGTATATGATCTGTGGCATCACTTGTGAAAAAATTGTCGAAAACGGACTATAACTTTTCAAGGCCCCAGATATCGAACATGTTGAACTCAGCGCTTAAGGTTAAATTTTAACCGAAAATATGGGTAAATCTCTCAACTAATTTAATGTAATTCAGAGGAAATTGTTTTCTTCCAATAGTGTGTCCCTGTTCCAAAAATTATTAAAATCGGGTCACAACATCTCTTAGCTCCCATATACATAATTATAGGTTTTGCAAAAATATCATCCCCTAGCTCCCATATACCTAATTAAAGGTTTTTCAAAAATTAATATGTGATATATCTTAGCAAAATTAAGTGAGCGTATAGTATTGGATATAGTGTACCTTGCTGGTGAAATTGAATGAAATCGGTTCAGGAATTACCTCAGCCCTCAGCCCTCAGGACGATTTTCGTTATTCTATTAAACTTTATGCCGAATTTATGGGTAAATTTGTGCGTTATCTTAATAAAATTTCTTCAATAAATTGCGAGAGTATAAAATGTTCGGTTACACCCGAACTTAGCCTTTCCTTACTTGTTGTTGTTTGGTTCATTATTGTTTGGAATATTATCATGTAAAGACACATCTGAGCAACGTTTACAAATTATTCAACTTTATTACGAAAATTCATGTTCAAAGAATGTGTTTCGCGCGCTTCACTCAACTCATAGTCATCATAATCGGTTTACCGAGAATATTAATCGCTACATCATCACCCATATTGAGACCCAGCATTCATTATTGGATAGTATTGGACTGAATAAACCTCGTCCAGCACTCAGTGAAGAAACTATAGAAGCCGTAGATGAGAGTGTACACGAAGAATGTGGATAGTCGATTCGGCGCCGTTCGCAGCAACTCGAACTGTTATAGCGCCATGATAACCGGCGACATTTGGTTTTAACAAGACGGCGCTACTTCCCACACATCACATCAATTTATGGATTTATTGAGAGAACTCTTCGGTGAGCAGATAATTTCACTTTTTTGCCCGTCGATTGGCCATCAAGATCGTGTGATATCACACCGTTAGACTTTTTCCTATGGGGATACGTAAAGCCTAAAGTCTATGCGGACAATCCCACTTCGATTCAGGCCTTGAAATTTGGACTCAATGCATAAACCATCTGAGATGTAGCCGCGGCCAATATTTGAAAGAGATAATTGAATGGAAGCTTTGTATTATAATAATTAATTTTGAGGCATTTTAGGATACTCTTGACGACAAAGAACGGACTAAAGAGGACATAGTCAGGACTTAAACTGGAGAATTGAAAACCGGTATCTATTTAGTTACTAATTTCTTTCTTTATTACTCTTTCTTCTGGTGAAAATATTGGTTTTTAAGCATTTTCAGGGCTTGCGCCATCTATTAGTGTTAGAAATGATTACACTTTCTTTGAGTACAATCGGTTCAGTATTGCTTTTTAGAGTGATTTCACTCTCGTTTTGTAACGGGTAACTTCCAGAATCTTTGACTCAACAACAAAGCTTTGAAAGCTTCATACGCTCACCTCTTATATCCTAATTCTTGTATGATAGGTCTAAGAAAAGTGCAAAGGGGATCAATATGACGACTTACTACACACTTCACACCCCATTTGAATTGAATTACACTTATCTTAGTGTGGTGCTAAACTAACGGTATATTTGTTTCTTAAAGCATGGACTGTTGAATTCAAGCTGAATTTTGCAGCTTAAAGCAACACTCTTTAAAGTCCACATTTTAAATCGTCCATTAAAACGAACACTCTTTACTTATTTTCATCGACATCTCTCACCTTCGCAGGGAATTAGCGGTAAAATCGCGATTGAAAGTTTTGCCAACACTTGCTGACCTATGACTTTTAAGCTTTTAATTTCTGCGCCAGCAGCAACTAGCAACAACAATTTGTGTAGAATCTATGGAATCGATAACCACAAGAATCAGCTGGCGATTGAAACCCAGAAAAAAACCGATTGGGAAAAAGTTGGTGAACAAAAAGCTGGCAGACTAAAAAACGGCAGTGAAAATCGCTAAGTAGGCGAGTTTTGCGCCACAAGCTTACACTTTCGCACCACAGCGGGGACAGACTGAAAAGTACAAGAACAGCAACAAATGAAAAGGTGTGCTTGTGTGCGCGGCAGTGCCAGTCTTGGGTCCGCTCAACATTCTGTGGCAGGCGGCAAAGTCTAATTGATCCCGAAACAGATATTTTCAATTAGCAGAAAAGCATTTGTTGTATTTTGTTGTTGTTAAGTTCTCCCTTTAGATTGCCGCGAAACTTTTTGTACACTTCCATGTAGACATACTTATCTACATAACAGGTTAATTTTTTATATTTTCCCAACCAGCGGCACCTTGTGCGCTTAACACCCGTGGGCAAGGTCCAAGAAACTCCAAAAGAAGAAAAGAAGCCAATAAAAGGTATGCAGTAAAACGACGAAAAATGCGCGCATAAAACTTTTTAATTCTATTAAAAAAGCGGAAGACAGCAAAACTTTGCGGACGCTTTTTCACATTTCGCTATTTCGCTATTTCTCATTTCTTATTTCATTTTATTGTTATGCTTTAAGGCTAGCGAAATTTGCCTGGCTGCTAGCGACAGTTACACTTAAGCGCGTCTGTGTCCAGTGTCTCCAAAGGTGCAAACTGCCGGACGCTGAGGTGTTGGCGTTGGAGTTTCTTCCGAACTTTTTTTAGGTGCTTGGCAAAGAGACATGCAAAGTTTGTGGGTGGCAAGCGAACAAGTTTTCAATTTGCCGTTAACAAATGGAAAAAATTTGAACTTATGACAGCGAGAGAGAAAAAAGAATTGAAAATATTAGACTGCTGACTACATATTAAAGTGCTGAGAGCAGCTGAGAAAGTATGGATTTATTCTGCAAAAATTTATAAGCTTTAAATATATTTTTTTAATATTTAAAAAGAAATGTGCTTCCTCTTAGTTCAGAAAATCAATTGGAACCTTGTGGCAATCATGTAAGTCAATGGATTTCTCTTCCTTGTCAATTGATATTTTAAAGTTTACTTGTTCATTAGCATGAAGAATACAAAATATTGCGATCTCTTCGACTTAAAGTACATCAAATTCGAAAAATACGCCAAGCGCCTAAATGTAGACTACATTGAAGCAACTACAAAGTAACCCTGCGCGCTAAGCAAGTGTCGAATGACAATTTAAAAGACCTGAGTAGACAGAAGATGACAGCAGCATCAGCAAAAATTACAACAACAAACAGTACAACAAGAACAACAACAACATAAGCATCTGTTGTGACCAAGTCCACGTAGCGCCTTGAATTGCAAGCGCAAAAATAAAATGCTACACAGGCTACGCATATAAAAGTTGCAACAACAAGCAAACGTGGCAACAACCCTTTCGTACGTTGGTTTCAACAAATCATTGCCATTAAACAGCGATATGCTGCTGGCCACTGTGTGTCCATTTCAATATTTCTAATTAATTTATTATCGCTTATCTCGTGCGATAAATCGCGTGTGCAACACTGTTTGCAGTCCACCAATGCTACCAATGGGACTTGCAACTTATTGTTGCACGTATGCACTGGCTTACCTACCAAGCAACCAAGCATGTGGCATGCAGTACTTTGTTAGCAATTTGTCTGGCGCTTGTTACACGAAGCTGCTGCTGCTATCTATGTACGTTGTTGCCACAATTTGTTTGTTTTTGTTATTGTGTTTTTTTTTAGTGCGGAAATTTGCACTTTTGCCTGTCTCGTGTGCTTATTTCGGATTTCGCCTCGGCCAGATAAAGTGCGTACACGCAGCTATTGATGTTGCCGTTGTCGTGCTGCACGCCGCACCTCTAAGCGCCGCTCCACGCACAAATCCATTGACTAAATAGAGCATTGTACTCGTGTATCCACTGGCACTTCGTGTTTGCTTAGCTATGCCCAGCAATGCCACACGGAGTGCCACTGCTGCTTGACCACGCATGTTGCAACAACTGCAGTGCCCTTTTTATGGCAACAAACAAACCCAAGCGGCGGTGGCGGCGGCGTCGAAAATGCGTCGAACAAATGCCAGTGACCAGAAATTCGCCACATTTGAGTGGCAGTGTGAAAACAAAACACACTCACGAACGCACTTCGGCCAAGCGTTTGTTTGCTTGTGGCAAGCTCACGCACCGTGCAACAGCTTCAATTATATCGCTTCACCGCTTGCTGCTGCTGCATTCTCGGTTGTTGTTGTTGTGTTGTTGTTTGCATATTTTCCTGCTGATTTGCCTTCATTGCACTTCATTTGCTTATCTCGGTCATTTATGTGGATTTACGGTTATGCAGCTGTAAAGCGTAAGGCATTTGTCGTCATTTGCCCAAAATATGACTGTACCGTTAAAAGTAACTATGTGTTTATCTTAATGTGCTCGCAAAATTATTTAAAACGGAATTTATTTGTTATTACTCGTAAAATATTTTCGCAGTACTTAAGTTAATAAATTTTATAAGCAGAGAGGGATCACACTTCTAAACTTTGTTTTAAGTATTAGTTATGATTTTAAGTCCAGTTAAATGTAAAGAAATATGAAATGTCCTTATATTTATTTCTAGACTCTTTATGTCATAATATGCCCACTGAAGTAGATGTCACAAGGACCCACCTTCTTCTGTCATAGCACTTCTTGAATGGCGGTGATGGTAGCCTTTCCAGGTACATGCCGTTAAATCGTACTCCTCCAATACGTTTGCAGTGGTCATCATCAAAATGGGGGGTTTCTTATACGAGGCTGTGGTTTCCTTTTCATTTTTTTTATGTGGTGGGTTTCAAATCCTAAGCACAACCGCATAAGCGGGCTTCGCCTTCTCACTTTAGCTCGCCTCCAAACTTATGTCTGTTGGCTACCCAGACGATACTTGGTTTAAACCGGAAGTCGTGAGCTGCTTGAGCCATATGCAAAACAATAATTTCTGGCCACTCCCAGGGCAATAGCAGTCGGGAACTTTCCTCACTTACACATGACTCCAACCCCCATTATTTGAATGCAGCGGGATATCAATTTCTTGAGAAAATATTTTTTATTTTTCATTATTGTCGTCGAAGGTGATTATAACGATCTTCCAACTTTTCGATACCACTTTTGTAGAACGATTTGTCTTATACTTCAAAATAGACCACAATCTAGGCGATTATGTCTTGTCATTGTCCCAAAATTTCTCTCAAATAACCATTTAGACCTCAAGAATAGAGGAAAAGGTCGTGTCGCAGCCACTCTCAAGTTTTCGTATATTGAAATTTTGAAGTTTCTCGTAATATTTTGAATATCATCTCGATAGACCTCATTCCACGGTCGTCCGAAATAATTTTGTAGATTTTTTGATGTTTTCCTTCACTTTTTTGTCGTTCGCTACGGTCATTATTTTGTCTGATAGCTGTTAAATGTATACAAGTTATGTAGGTAAAACTACGAAAAATTTGCATTCGATTCTGGGGTCGCTTTCATAGGGGCGATATAAAATTGTCAGCCTGTCAGGAAGCTTTCCAACACTACTGCCACTAGTTTGCTTTGATTTACAAGTAAATATGAAAATACTGTGAAGTTAGCAGTGGTTTGGCTCTTGTAAGATGCAAGTTGGAAAAACTGTTTTGAGAAAGGCGACTAAGAACTTTCTTCTCCAATGTCTAGCATTAGTAAACCTCGGTGGACATACCTTTTGCGGAGCTAAATTGACTGGCGAACAGACTAGAATTGACCTAAGCTGACTTAAGAACTACGTAATAGAGACCAAGAGCTTTATCGAATTAGGAGGATCTATTGATCCGTAACGAGTATTCGGATATCATACAATACAGTCTCAAGCTATCTAAGTGAGATGCTCTGTACTCGAGAAGATCTGCCCCTTGACCTAACATAACCGAATTTAGCTAGTTACTTTACAGAGATATTTCACAATTTTTCAGTTCGGGAAATGAAGATACAATCGAACTACATGATTTAGGTTAGCGCCCCATCAATGTATCTCATCCCTTGGCCAATGGCTTTTAGTGTAGGCTTTTGACAGTGTGGTCACTTGCGGACGCTACTTATGCTGGATGGAGCACAGCGACAGGCAGTAAGGAGCTTACAAAATTGACGAATTGCAATAATTTTTGTAAATGTTTACGAGAGAGAAATAAGAAATGATGTGGCACTTCAATAATTTTGCAGTAGTTGACAAGATGAATATTGTGGGCCTTAAAATGTCTGCAAAGCAAAGAAATGTCTTCCGATATATACATCTACTTATATGCATAAATACAAATGATTTGCTTTGAGTACATTTAATTCGAATTGTTTGCAGTACATTTCTGACCGCAACGGCAATTTCTTTTATTGTATTTCCAAACTGACATTTCGGCCAAAGTATGACTTTTAGTATAAATAGCCTCAAGCAATCGCCACTATAAATCAAGTAATTATGTTTAACTATTGATTTTATGACTGCACAGTTAGCCACTTCAAACACACATGCATATGTAAGCACAACTCAGCGTGTAAATAAAGCGACGAGTAGGCAATTACATACGTCGGTTATCCTGTCTAAAGGATACACGCATCAAATTAGCCAAGTGTGGCGAATAAAATTACACAAAATAAAATACTGGCCAACAGTTGTTTGGGCGAAAATTACGAAACTTAAATTACACTTGCAAAGATGACGAACGCTGATAAGGTGGCCAAAATGGAGGCAATTGGAAATAGAAAAACCCGAAAAGAGTCGAAACAAAACGAAATTTACGCAATCTCAGCAGCACGAACACACATACATCTTTCTAACTAAATGTACGATTCTGAAGGAGCTCAAATGAAATACACACGTGTAACGGGGCGAACTATACCGTTAAGAAAATCATATTTTTGTAAGAAGCACAACCCCAAAGTGAAGAAGGGTATAGGAGTGTTGAGTTAAAGCAGTCCCTTGGCGCAGATCTACAACAACTGATAGCCCTCCAACAACAAATGGCGACCGTTACTGTGTTCAACTCTTGCGTTTGTGGCTTTGATGTTCGCTCATTGTTATTGTTGTTGTTGCTGTGTGCCTAGATTTTAAAATGGCAAATTGATAAGCAAATGCTGAGGTGGCAAAAAAAGAATTCGCACATTTCTCCTTGCTCTGACGCATAGATTGTCCTGCTGCCACTCCGCTTCAGTTTCGCTTTGTTGTAGTGCTATTGGATCTTACAGCTGGTGTTTTTATTGTTGTTGGCAATTGTTAAGTGCAAAATTTACTGGGACATTTAGATGAAATAGGAAATGTTGCGATTTGCAAAACTACTAAACTACTCCATTATATAGCCAAATTTATCCACAAATACATACCCACATATGTGTAGACAGATAAAGTAAATTATATAATGGCATTACTAGAAATCGCCTATAAATTTGTGGACTACGTAAATGCAAGAGTGTAAGAGCAAATTTTTGCTTATGAAAGACTTTTTGAAAGGCACTCCTTTCCAATAATTTCATTAGATGTAAATAAAGGGAAATCTTGGACAACGTGTTAGTTTGATAAAGCCTCTATATTCTTCCTAAATTAGTGGATTAGTTGGAGTTACGCCACTGATTTCTGTTATTTTCGCCATACAGTGGCTATTCAAATTGTTTGCTCTTTATGAGAAAGGCTTCAAGATTAAAATAGATCGGATTCTCCGTCTTCAACTAAGTTATTGATACAGGCTTCCTTGTATTTTTTCTTTCATTTCATACTCCTTTTATTGATTTCTGTTTTACTTTAATTTCTATATCGACTTCTAGATTATATGTAAAGCCAGAGTACCAGGCTTTCTTAAAATTATATAAATGTATTCAAAAATGTCGGGACGGCGCGCACGCCATTCCCGGCTATCAAAAATTACACGCACGAGTTATTCACATTAGGAATAATCGCAGAGGTCAACCCAATCGTAAGTGCAATGATCAGGTCTCGCTCCGGAGGAACCGCCTTCATGATCACGGTTTACCTCTACGCCAGGTAAGTATGCTTTCTTCGTCTTAAAGTAAAGTACTTAAGACGTATGTGACATAAAGTGGTTGAGAATTATTGTAGCAAGGATATGCGGTAAACGAAAAAGGATATCAGTACAAAGATAGTGATATAATGGCTAAGGAGAATATTGTTACCTGAATACAAGAAAATAAATATATGTACGTAGGGGTTGTTTTTAAGACACACAAGTCTCTTGAAAACTAGAAAATGTTTTTACCAGCTTTTAATTTTGAATTTAAATTTCAGTAGTGACAATCTGGCATAAGTTTTACGACCTATGACTCATATAACTCTTCTCTCTTTAAAGAGGCATCCGCATTGATTCTTTCTCTGAATAGAAGTGGCGAATCGAAGATACACAGACGCCTATTGAAGATCAAGAAGAAGAGTTTATTCTACCAACGTCCATTCTTTTATCAAAGTAACTTATATACCCAGGTTCATAACTTTATGTGATATGTTCTTATTCAATGGGAGAACTGCATGAATGAGTGGATTTTTATATATATTTTGGAATATTTGAATCGTAATCTATGAAAGGACTATAATTGATTGCCATCACGAATTAGTCACCGATTTAATTACGTTCATTTGGTGAACACCAGATAGTCTTGTTAAAACACTTTATAGGAAAGCGGGTAACACTTGACAATTAGGTTTCTTTAAGTCCTTCTAGTTGTCTGCCTTCGATTGTTCTCTGATTGATTTATTTCAAACTAGATGACGGAACACTGTAAAGCACTTATGGGAAGATCTGTTGAGCTTTTTTCAAATCGGTTTTGATTACAGATTGACACAAGACTACGGTCCAGATATGAAATAAACCGAGCCACCATCAAGTTTACCTAAGTTTATTGTTTGACTTTCTATAACTGTACTTATGTACCTAGGATCTCATTCCACTTGACACACTTCAAAAAATGCCTAAAATCCGCTTGGAACTCCACTCAAGCATAACTCCCTCCAGCCGATTTCTGCCCCTGCTATGTTTGTACAAGGGCATCTAGGTAATCGGCAAGCTCTTAAAATTATTGTTTATTTGCGTTATGAAAATATTAAAAGGCATAAAGGCGATATTTAAATGCGTTGTGCGGATTTTTATTATTTTACAGGGAATTATCTCATTTGAGCGAAGATGCTAAAGCGCTGCTTCGTTCGGCACATGCAAATGTAGAGCGCGAGCAGGCGCTTGGAACGGGGGTGCGTGTGCTCGGGGCGGCCACACGTTTGCCAGCGTACCGACGGATTTTATGTAATAACATAATATCCTTGAGATACTTATTCTGCTGTTGCTCCTGCTGCCATTGCGATGGATGTGAATGTGGATGGGGCTGTTTGTTGTTGTTTATACAAACTTTTTTCGCAGCTTAATATTATTATTACGACTATTGTTGTTGTTGTGTTCATATTGAACAGCAGCGCAATCTTTTTTGCATTAATACAATATTTGTTTTCGCAAACAATTTGCCTTCTCGCACCGACCGAAGACGGAGTGATCCAATTTTTGAAGGATATTAATATTATGTTTTCTCCTTGCTTCGATTCCTTGCTTTAAGCGCATTGTTGTTATTGCATTTCTCTTCACTTTTTCGTTCACTCGTTTTTTTTTTGCGTTTTTACTATACCTTTGTGCATCGTAAAATAATTGCTCTGAGGGATGTAATATTTCTGCTGCTTGCATACCACACTGTGGCATGTGGAAGACAAGTATTTGTAATGCCTGCGGGGCGCAGGAAACCGAAAAAACGACGACCATGACTGATTTTTTTTATGAATATTGCAATATTGAGTTATTATTAAATTTTTTATGGATATGCAAAGCTGTGTGCCACAATGCATTATTATGCATTTAACTGCCAAGCCGATAACTTAAAGCGGTAATGCAACCCGGCGGTGAGGGTATCCGCCGGTGGTAGTCCACAGGGGTAACAAAGTCATTTGGATTTACTTTTTCGGGTTTCAACAACGGATTACATTGTTGTTGACTTCACAGTGACTGTCGGGCCAAATGACAGCTCCGACAGCAACCGAAAGTTCGCTGATGATCCATTGCTCAATCTTGGTGAATAACCCCAAGCCAGTGAGGCAACTCGTCGTGTACCGTCTCACATTCCCCTGCTTATGATTTTAGTTATTTAAGTAGTATTACATGTGCTCCCTGCATCCATTCATCCAAGGGTTTGTGCGTGTTGTTGCTACCCGCTAAATACATCAACACTTGATCGTGTCTGCATGGAGCGCTCATAATCACTTTCGAGTGCCACCGAAAACTTCGAAATTGCTAAAACAAACAATTCATTTCACAGAAATTTCAACATTTTTAGTCATTTATTGATGTCGTTAAGGCGGCTGTTTACTCAGCAATTCTTCTGGTTGCGACGTAATAATGATTTCGGCAGTTTTTGGGGCCACAGTGTGTGGGTGCCATGCATAAAGTGGTCTAAATACTATTGAACAGTTATTCATAAATGTGCAGTCAGAGCTTTTAACTTGAGATCTGCAGCAGGATCGAAAGAGATATGTTGAGTTACCAGTATTTATAGATCAAATAATGGCTTTAGACCGTTTTTAATGTGTGGACTCAACATTTGGTTTAACCACCTTGCGAAGAATATCTCTCATGTATTGTTTCCATCGGTCTAGTTATTTTAGTCTGGTTACATGATCCCACAGCAGATCATGGATATCTGGATGATGATCTATATCGAGTTCGTTCTTCGAATTTATGTTCATAAAGTGGTTTTATCGAACTTCTAAACCGCAAAGCCATTAAGGGTATATTATCGGACTTTTTCAAGAAATCGGACCAAAAATATTATAAAAAAGAGATCAGCCTTTGCAATAAGATACTGATTCATAATATTTTTAGTATGGTATCTTGGAGGTATCCAAGTAGGATCTCATGACTGTGGTTAATTTCTAGACAGGTACATAATCTTTATATCGAAGACATGATTTTTTTCCAAGGTGTCTACAGGATAATTCATTGGCACATTTCTAAACTTCGTAGAACTTGTCTCACTTATATACATGGTTCAGCCTTCGTCGAGATTGCTTTGGATTAGTACCAAGAATAAAATAGACAAGATTGTGACTCACTTTGTCATACTCGAAACGAACTGTCAAACTTTCATAATAATTGTAGAAAACAGCTTCCTCTCCATTAATTCATGACGTCACAACGTATTTTTTTTGTTAAACGGACGTCAGGAAACTAATAGGATGAAATGGCGTAAGCTCTGTTTCTCTCATTGTTCTAAAATGTTATTGCAGATATAATATACACCTTTCTGTTTTGTTAAAGAGTTCCTATTCCTTACTATTACTTAATTTATATTTTTTAACTTAACAACGTTTGAACAAATTGATCCAAATATTACCATCCATCTTGCTAAATAAAAGTGGATATTATTTTCTTAAATGATATCTCAAGCATTCCATATTTCAAAGCTTTCAAAATAACCTAAGGCTTTAGATAGGTCATTTATTCTAAACGGTACCAAGTACTATATTTTATATTAAATATTTCAGGTTTCAAATATAATAGTATCCATTCCAAGGTCTCAGAGAAGTGTTTCTTATATCTAAATATAGTTTTATTACTGTGTTTAATTCAACGAAAGCAAATATATTTGATCCATCGTAGTAATTGGCAAACAGGTGTTCAAGCTACTCTCTAGAAAGATGTTGGCAAGATTGATGATACGACATACTAGTAACGGACGCTTTTGGTTATCAACACTGACTGCTTAATCGTATTTAATTGATATGGATTTTACTCCTAACTTGAGCGACTGAGCGATGTAAAACTCCTTACTCCTCAAGACATTAAACTTTTGAACCAGATCTTACTTCTGAAAACATATTTTCTAAAAGGTTTGTTATATTACAAGAATAAATAGCAAATAAAAATTCAATTGATTCAAAATATTGAAAATTTTTTATAAGATCTTCACTCATTGGACCCACTGTTCATCATCACCGAACCATATGTGATCAAAGCTAAAGCAGCCAATCAGCATTGAGCGGCAGCTACAAATTACCCAACAACTGGAGCACATACTCGTATACGAACATACCATATGTTAATCTAGTATATGTGCCTCGTTCCAGCAACAATTATGAATAAATGAACAACTTCGACTTGGACTCGAACAAACACCGGCTGAGGCTGCTGGAACAAAAGCAACGCATTATTATTGTAAAACAGATGAGCTGCCGAAATTAGCAATCGTGAAATATGGAATTAACTAAAACAAAGAAGAAAGAATGTGGCGACTTCGAGACATTGCCTGCGATCTTTAACCGTGCGCCCTCCCTGGTCCCCTTGGTCCCCTTAGTGGTGCGCAAACGAAAATGAAGATCACTCAGCTGTCAAAATCATTTAAAATATTAAATCATTTAAATTTGTGTGTTTACTTAACTGTTTGTGTGTGAGTGTGTGTTTGTGATATGTGGTGGCAAGTGTGGCAATTGAAAATTGGGAACTCTTTTGGGAGCTGCTTAACTTGTAATATTTGTATAACAACTGCTGCTGCTTCTTCTTCTTTTTTCTGTGCCGTTTGACTTTTTTATTTCATGCCCCATTTCGCTGTTGCACAAGTTGGCTCTTTTTCGGCAAAAAAGTGATTGGTGTATGACAGCGCATTGTGTTGTCGTCATCCGGTTTTCAAAATTCTACAAAAATAACAATAACTTATTAGCTGACATAACTGTAAACATATTGTAAGTAGTTGTTGTGCAAGAAATGAAGTACACAAGTGTACATATGTCTTTTGATACAGCCAATTCTGTGCTCACTACGTTAGAACGCTGATCTGTTGTCAAAGTAACGACAAAATAATCTAGTTCAATTCAGTACAAGGGAGAAGGTATTTCTAAAAGCATTCTAACCTCTTTCTATTTTATCCTTATTTGATTACCGAGAGTCTACTTGATTTATACCAGTTGTTTGTTCGATTTTGCTTATATTTGAGGTCTAAAACAAATTCTGTTCCAGAAGAAATACTAAGATTATCCATAAAAAAGAAATGAAAGGATTCATAGTTCTAATTTAATCTCTTTTCATGCTTTTACAATCGAAAGCTCGAATCTTGATACGGTTGATCCCTTTTATTGGAATTAACATCGGAATAACATTGTCAATCCTCATATAGAACTAGTAGACGATTTCAAAGCAAAGCCTCCACTTGAAGCACAAAAATAATCTTCAGCCTCTTATCAGGGTTTTCACTGTGATGTTAGAGGCTGTTTCTTGCTAAAATAGGATAGTCAACATTTCCTAACACCTAGGTTTTTCAAGGAAACACATGCATAATATTGAATAACCACACAAGAACTGTGCCTCACGGAGAAGGCTTACTAGCTACAGCTCCCCCAGCAAATTGGAAAGAAAATTTGAGATATGATGGTGAAGGAAAATAGAACAGTTAAGAAAAATCGGACTCTACCAACTCTCTTGAAAACAACGAAAATAGGACACTATTTAATTCAACAAGCTGAATTAAAAGACTTAGGAGAGAGCTCTACTTATCCAAGGACCATGATGAGCGTTTAAGGTTCAAGACTACAACAATGGAAATTACTGGCATCTGGAACGAAAATATCCATTTTTAGAACCCGTAATCAGGAACCCGTAATCAGGAACATAAAAAAACACAAAATCTGTACATAGTGGAAAATTGTTGTAGGTACTCAGGACACCTCAAATACCCCACAGACTCTTTAGCACATAGTATTTTCCTTCACATCTGCTGAGTAGTGTAATCTTTATCGAAATGTTATGGACTTTTGTATATAGAAAACAATTATTAATACTGAAGAAGTAACGAAGGACAGTTCGAATACGATTCGATTTAATTGGTGGCATTCGCAGAAATAAGTGAAGGACTGGTGTGCTGTAACCGAATTAATCAAACTGAAGAGAATTACTGACAAGTGTAATTCTGCTTTCTAGAAAAACTAAAAGGCCCGGCAATAAAGACAGCGGGATTTCCTAAAAACGGAGGAAAAGCAAATACCTTAATTTCGTGGGACAGTCAGAGAGAGGAATCTTTGGTTTGAGGAGTTTGCTGAGTTATTTGAAGGGTTCAGAATAGGTTTATAACCGCTTTATCGAATATAAACCAAAATATGTACCCAGACAATCTATAAATTATAAATCTGAAGGAATGGATCTTTAAATTTTAGGAATAATCCAACGAACGTTTTCCAATGGACGAAGGAGGTTCATTAGAATGATTTTTATATTGAGGAATTAGATATAAGAATTAAGAAAATCAAGAATTGAGAAAATCTGATCACATCACAGACTTAAGGTCCGAAGAGATCGAGCTGTAGTTATGCTACATTTTTTAGATTAAAAACTATTGGATAGTTTAAAAGTATAACTTAAATAGTAGAGTGCTACTAATGAAGAGCTGACACTGAATTGAGTAAGCACTTAGATCCAAGTACTCTCCAGCATCCCTACCGAAAACCTACACTTTCTAGATTACTTCGTATGATTTTGCAGAAGAGTATTAACTAATTTAGTTGTGGCATCTGCTCAGCACCAAAACATATTTACAAAACGATGTATGAGTATGTTATATCGGTCGCAATATATTATATATGAGTACTTACGAGTATATTACATATATAAATAGATTTTGGCAGTGCGCATAAAACTATTTGTTTATAGCACATACTCGTATAACTAAGTCATTTCCAATAAGAGTGCAATGAAAACGAGTTGTTGAGATATTAATGACATTTTACGATGCTTTATTGCTATAATAAATTAGAAAGTCATTTCGACTGCCGAAACAGTTAGCGCATAGCGAAAAGGGATACTCGTGGAGTGAGCCGCTGGCGGTGGAGGTGTGAAGTGTAATTATGAGCCTTTGAGTAACGCCACTTCATCGCACGCAGGCACTTTGAGTGGGCATATTACTCATACTCATACTCATATAATAAAATATAATAAATATATATTCCTCGCAGAAGAGTCAAACGTGTTGCTGCTCGCTGACGATTAGGATGTGTTGACAATTTACATAGCGGCGTTGCTAAGCGTTCTGCTGACATTATTACAGGCATATTGACATGTTTATGTGCATAATCCTTCCATAAAGTGCGCACAGTTAAAATACCAAAAATAACTTGGAACATTAAAGGTACATTTATATGGAAATCTTTTGACGGCGGCGCTCAAGGGGTGCGACACGCACATACACATAACTGCGAGTAATACGAGGCTGGGCATAATTGAATAGTTGTTTTTCATAATAGTAACAGCGTTGTAATAAACACTGGTCGGTTGTGCCACACTTTTATTTCTAATTCACGCTCCTTACCGAGCTCCAGCTCCACGCCGTGATACGCTTCATGCAGTTGAGCTCGTGAGCTTTATTGAAAATTACATTTGTGAGAGAATTTTTATGGCATGCGCGCCTACAGATCGCACACTCGTCAGCCAGCCAGCCAGCCTCGGCGCTCGTCTATAAATTGAAATTGAAATTCCGCTCGATTTCTAGCCGCTCGTCGGCTAAAGCGGGCAAAGCTGTCAATTTTCCTTGAACGCACGATTTGCTCGTAAACATTTTCCCATGTGTACGAAATCGCACTTTAAATGCGAAATTAATGCAGCGCCGGGAAAAAAGCCATGCATTTTTGGTGATTTTCTGATTGATGGACATGAGTTGGTGTTGGTGTTGCGTTCGTGAGAGTTCGTTCTCGAGCGCATTTTGCATTTTGCAATTTGCAATTTCAATTTCCTCATTTCATTCCCGCATTTGTCAATCTTTTAAGATTATTACATAACAATAAAAGTGAGTTTCGCATTTAATTATGTTCGCTGGCCGCTCGCTCGGCGTTCGGCTGTGCTCCCTGTGGACCGGCGCTGATTGTGCCTCGGCTGTGTGGATTGTTTAAAGGACGTGCGTCGAGGTCATCAAAACACGGCTACAAAGAACTTTTCACTTTAATTGTAATCCATCATAATGCTCACACATCGGTTTGACGTCTCGGCGAGCGCTGACAAGTCCGACACTCGGCCATCACACACACAGTTGAGGGTTGTTAATTGCAATTGCAACAAACATAACATACGATTAATTTAAAATATCAGTGGAGGGCTAGTGGCCTGACAGACGGACGGTCAGTATGCGCTTTCCACTAACCTCAACTCACTTCAGCTCCGCTTCTCTAAGTTTCTGACTCTCATGCCTCTGCGCTCATGAATTACTTCTATTCAATTTTAATAAAGAAATAAATTTTAAGCAAAAAAATAAAATAAAATAAAAATACAGCAACAACAATAACAAGAAATCGAAAAGTAAAAGTGACAGATGAGCACAGGTTTTTGCCTCCGCACTCACCTAACGGCACCCTGCTGCTGCTGATCGTTGTCGCAAATTTCTCTGTGCGCATTGTAATTGTTGTTTGTTGTTGCACCACCAATGTTGCTAATGTAAGCTGCTGCAAAGAAAACACACACGCTCGGCCTGCAGTGCAAAATATCCTTTTGTTGTTGGCGCTTAACTATCTGATATCACATATGTGTAAATATACGCTTCTGCAACCCCGAAGTTCAAGGTGTACAACTATAAATCTGTTGCAACGCATTAAGGTGAGCGGTAGTTACCCTCGAATGGCTTGCGAGTGAGTACACACACAACTAGCTTTTATACACTGCAAGAAATTGCTTTAAATTGTTTGGTGGAACTTGAGTTCCATCCTACCAATATGGACTATATCTTAGTACTAAACTAGGGATTTTTATCCAAAGCAGCAAAATGGACAATATAAGGGTACCGGGCTATGTTGGTCTTTGACTTTTCTGAGTCTTAAGAGCTACTCGAAACAAACTACAGTAAACGAACAAATGAGATCCGGAAACCCGACTACAAGAGCTCGTTTTGGGAGAGTTCGAAACATAAATTTAGCTGAAGGTGTCCTTTTGACCTTTCGACCTCACCTTTGTGGGATCGATGGAGAGCTCTTCAAGTATACGTTATAGCCTCAATTCACGAAACACCGAAACCCGAAATTCGAGATACTTAAAGTTATGATTCTACTTTTTTCTTATGGTCTCTTACGATCAGGCGTCTTCTCGATATGTATTCTCTCTTACTACGAGTTATTATCTATGATGTTTCTCTTCTGAAGAATTTGAAAGATCTCCATCCCGATCTGTAGTTGAATCATTTATGTTCCAAAGCCTTGGGTAGAACCTTAACTTATTCGATTAGGTCAGTACTTTCGAAATTTCGGATCATAAGGTTAGAATAAATAACTTCCGGTCTTAGACATATGAAATGGTCGTCTTCAATATTTTCTATTTTGGACTAGTGATTTTTATTATGTGTAATGACTGTTTTGCTGAACCGACCGGTTTCAAGTATAGTTCCTTGTACTCACTTCGCTTTTGTACCCATTTTCTCCCAGTGTAATCACCCGATTAACTACGATTGAATGCATTCGTATGAAACGTAAATTGCCACATTGTGCTGCCGCGGCGCCTTCGGTCGCATAAGTGAACCGCATATGTATTACTTACTTTCAATGGCGACGCAAGTCATCCTTGCTCTACACCAGCGCAGTCCAGGTCGGTGGATTGAAACACCATGTGCCGCGGCGATTGGATTAAGTGGCGCGTATGCAATCAACTTCGCAGCGGCCGACAATCGAGCGCACAGCGGCGGCGGCGACTAACGGCCAGGGGATAGTGAATAACGGACAATCAGTGCTGAGCCATAGGTGAGCTGACGCACGGCTTTTGCACTTTCGCACATAATACAGAAAGCGCGTGTGGCACGCAACTTTGGGTAGGTCGCGCGACGGTTCTGGTGCTGCGCTGCCAACAAACCGATTGTGCGTTCATCTGTGCGCATAGAAATCCATTTACGAAACAATTCACATTTTCACCTTCGAGTCACGCGTTCGTACGCACTGGCTTTTCGGCGCTGTTGCACGCTTGACTTGGCCACCGGTCGCTCGAGGTGCGAGCGACGACCCAATTGTTACAATAGAAGGCGATATTTTAAAGAAGACATACTTGCCACACGAAAAGCAATTTATGCGTCGCTGGCAAATGAGGGTTAAATGCCCGTGTTTAGACATCTGTGCGAATTTTTGCTCATTCGATAGTAGCAAATACAATATAGGTTAGTGCTTGACGAACAACAAGCACAACACATTATGGCAAATGTTGCAAGTGCAAACGGCAGTAAACTCTTTCATTCGCCTCAGACCTCAAACGACCTTTCGTGTGTCGGAGGGTGTTAATTGAGAGAGTCGCGCTAATGGATGAGCGTACTTCGCCTGCCAATTTCGGCGTGGGCATTTACGATTACTTACTCAGTTGGCGAAATATTGGTCGTAAATTTGCATTGAATAGTTGTTGTATTGCAAGATGATTGAATTTTGTTAATTGCAAAAATTCCTAAAAGCCAGTGAATATGAGTGTGGGTGGGTGGCGGATACTCTAAAAGGTATAAACAAAAGAAGTAGTGACACGTGTGCCCTTTGGGATGCGTCTACAACATACAAAGACGTTTCATTTGCTTATGGACACATAATACAATTAACGCAAAGAGTAGTTGGAATTCCTGAATAATTGGAATTCGCTGGATCTTTTGGTTTTAACTTTATAGGTAATTTCCACTGAACTTTTCCAAATATTTAAATCACATTTTTTGTCATTTTTCAAATTGTCAATCAAATTCGAAAACAGCTTCTTATCTTCGATAATCATAGAACCTCTAAAACTTATTCGCTTTGATATTTGTAAAAAAAACTGAAAATAACAGAATCTAGTGGATGATTGGGAAGCCTATATATATTTATTTTGGAAGACTTTGTATGCTTTGGTCCGATCTGTATTGTAAAAGTAGGTATATCTAAACCTTTATGGATGCGTCTAAGTCCAAAACTCGAGGTGTAGTTGTTTTCCATTCATAAATGTTTACATACTTCTTCGCACATATCTAAGATGTAATTCCAATTCCAAACTCAGAAAGGAACATGATTTACGGATATGCATCTGGAATGTCTGATATCCTCTCAAAATACAAGGAACTATATCCCTGTTGGCAGATATACTTCATTTATCTCGTAACCAGCATAAATGCCACCAACAATTTAAGGATGGATATCAAGTGCAGAATAACTCTTGCCAACACGTACAATTGAGAAGCTGATCCCTTACTCGACGAACAAAAATTACGCTAATAATGGCGCAGAAAGATACGAAGACCTGAGATGATAAGATACTTGGAGAATTCGGGAGAACTGTTCTCCGCAAGATTTTTGTAGCCATCCGCGTAAGCGAGAAGATGAAACTAAGAACTGTATGAAGTCTAAGACGACATGGATATAGTTAAACGTACTCGTATACAAATTCAACGAATGCGCTGTTTAGGACTTGTCGTACGTATGAAAGACCACGTTCCAGTGAAATGTCGATTCGAGATCCATGGGTGGGCAACGGAAGCAAGGGCTACCACTCATCCAATTGAAGGACCTATTTCATGGGGACCCGTCTACATTTGGGATGTACAACTGACGTGATTTTGTAAAGGATAGAGACAACTGGCGAAGTATGATGTTCTTGGCCCACACCGACCCACGGTTGTAATGACAAAAGATGAAGAGAAGAATATCTCCACGTCATTAAAATATTTTATATAATAAAATCACACGCAATGCCTGACGTATGTATAAAGTAAGATATAGCCATAGGGTTCTTATAATCGGTATCTTGGGTTTGTGAATGTATAGAAGGTAGTTGCTGGACAAGAGTTGACTGACATTAGGCATAGGCTAAGGCTAAGCTTATTTCTTAAATGTTCATTTATTTATTTATTGTAAGGAGGAAGTGATATGGAAAGTTGGCGTGGTTATAGCTCGATTTTGACTATTTTCATTCATTTGATATACACATATAGCTATATATTTCACATTTGTTGTTTTATGTGTTACAAATAACCATTCGGTAACAAAACTATTATTACATTTAGTTGTCATTGAATTGCCACTTAACCTATGTGATGCCCTCTCCATGATAGTGTCAATTTTCTAACATGCCGTTATACATATGTAAGTTTGATATGTAGATTTGTCCGTAAAAGAAAGGCTCTCCTGCAGATGTAAAGAATTTTAAAAATACTTCACCTTTAGTTAATGCTCCTTGCTGTTAGCTGCCAGGAGGCGTTCTTTACATTGCTTGACACTAACACACACATACCCAGAGGTATGCATATGTGTCACATGCACACACAGGAGAACAGGACAGGCATCGCATGCAAAGAGAAGGTATGCAAAGAATTTCCAATCAATTTTAATTGGCACAACATCAATAAAAGTGATTCGACAACCTAACTGAGGGAATCTGAATAATGCCAAATAGCACAAATCCAGATGTCGATGGCACGAACCATGCCACCGCCTGCCAACATATACTTATGTTTCCATTGCTGCTGCTGCTGCACGACGGTGAGCGGGCATTCATGGAGGCGGGTGTGTGTATGTGCTCCTTAGATGCTGTCAAGATATTCAAAGATGTGCATATTTTAATTAGAAATTGAAATTTTTTCACCAGCCATTTATCTTCGGCGCGGACGCACGCTCACATGTGGCGGGGAATGCGTGAATGCGGGGAATGTGGCATAGCGCCACCGCCCGCTTATCAATCTTACGGCACTTTCGCCTACTAAACACTTCGTGTACTTACCAATCGAACGCCAGCTATGCAATTGCACGGGAGTTTGTGTGTGTGTGTGCCTTGCAATGCAATGGCACTCGCTCGTTTGTGGCATGTTCGCTTGCAGTGATAAGCCAATGTTGCTTAGAATGGGCAATCGCTTGTCAGTTTGTGCAATAAATTATTTTAAATGAGCGTTAAGAGACCAGTCGCAGCCGTCAAGTACCGACAAACACGCACAAAAGCGAGAGTTTCTCTAAGAATGCGTTGTTGTTGTTGCAGCTAACCCGCTTGACATTTGTTACTTGTGTATAAATATTTGTTGTTGTTGTACGCACAGTGCGTGTGAGGTACTCATATACTCACACTCGCACTCCAGCTCCCCAACATTCCATACCATTGAGCGCTCTCACGATGGCTGTTGCACGAAATCTCGTAGATTTATGTGACATTCTTGAATGGATAAATTGCCGATTTTGTATTGCTTCTAAATTTTTTAGTGTTCGCTTTTTAATTTTTTCGTAAACAATCTTAATTTATGTGATTTGCTTTGACCTTAATTTGATTACGAATTGTCGGTGGATTTTTTGAAATTTTTGTGACTTTTGAAGTGGAAATTTGTGGAGATAAAGAAATCTTTTGTTGTTGCATTGTAGATTTTGGTGTGTGTCTTTGTTGAGTTAATAATCCTCACTGTTTCCATTGGAACACAAAATGAGTCCAGACGCTTCCTTTGTTGGTGATATCGGTATTTAGCTTCTGAAAATGCTTCTCTATAATTTTCCAATTTGGGTTTATTCTTACTCTTTAGTGACACTTCTCGGGGTTTCTCGACGTATTATATCCAAAGTACCATTAACACTTATTTTGAAGGGATGGATCACTAAAAAGTAGAATCCAAAATTAGAAGTTTACTATGTAAGAAGCTATATGATGAAAGGCATCATTTATAGTATGAATTTCGAAACCCCTTACTAAGAATTGTACGTGTGAAACCATAGACGAGTCCTAATTTTTAGAGTCCGACCGATTAATAGATCTTGGCATCGGCATGGTCCAACATATGCCACAATTTGGGAATCAGTCGGACACTATTAATCCCTTAAGTTTTTCATCAGATTACGGCAATTTCTTTTAACTGATTCGTCGGACTCAATTGAAGGATTAATTAGTTTTTCGAAAACTTCCAATTAATGACCTAACGGCTTTACTTGCCACAACATACACTTACAGCTTCCCTCACTTCGGACTGAAACAACCCAGTAGCAATCGTCTAATGGCTCGACTATCGACATCTTCGAGCTTATCATCATTTCAACAATAAATTTTGAATTTATGTTTCGATGGCAATTCGCAGATAATCGTCACCAAAGTCAGTCAACTATTTGCCATGAATTAAGCGGTCAAGGAACGCAAAGATGCCGAAGGAAAGTGAAGTGACTACGTAAGTCGTAGCGTAGCGAAGAAGAGCTTTTGAGTACTTTCGAGGTAATTGCGTAAGGGAAATGTCAATGAGAAAATGCTAACATTTGCAAATTTATCTAAACAAGTGCGGTGGGCGCAGCAGGCGGCCGGCGAGAGTCTATCAAATTGCCAAAATCTTTGCTTGTCTGTGTGTGTCTTTGTGCAAGTCATTAATGAACCTCAGCTCTGCTATAGAATTAAATGGACATACTATTATTTAGTTGGGAGCGAAAACAATGCCTTACGGAGCGAGCCCAAGCGCCGGTGATATCTGCTGCTGCAGATCTCTCCTGTTTGCACTGGCCAGAGCCTCTTATGAAGACTATTAAAAAGGACTAAATGGCAATTAAACATTGGTTGTTCGCAGGAGGGGAGTGCTGGGCGGCGGCGCTGTGGGGGGTAATGTGCACCAACCAAATTTCGGAATGCAGCGACGGCAATTAAGAGGGTCAAGTTGACTTCTAGCAACGGTCGGTCGGTGTATTTTTGGCACTTTCAGCGACGGTCAGCGTTCGACTCGGTTTTGCTTTGCAGTGCGGCTGCTGTTGTCACCTCTGTAATTGGTTTGTAGTGTTATGCGAATGGATGTGTGCCCGTCTGTGTGTGTGGAAAAGGACAATTGCCATACACTACTTAGCAATTAAGATGCGACGCTGGTTGTAAAATCAAGTCCGCACCGGTGTTGTGCCAACCAAGGCAAGTAAGTCCCTTAGCGGTCATTGCAGAGACACTCCGTACCATTGCTTAGTAGAAAGTGCGGTCCACTCTAGTCTACTAGTAGACCGTTATCCTGCTGGTCGCATCTTTTGCAATGTACTTAAATGAGTTTGTTGCGCCACTCTGCCTCGGCGCAATTGTTGATTCCATTGAGTTGGTTGGTTAGTGTGTGTGTGGACAGTCGCTTGACCGCCACTACATGTGTACCTTACTTAGTCTATACCTCAGTGGCTCGAGCTACAACTCACGGGAGTCGGTGAGTCTCTTAAATTGGCCAGTGGCTCAAAATTTAAATGATGACTTGCCATTGAGTCTTCTGCGATAACATTTGAACTGCCTCTGTCTCTCTGGCTTTGTATTTAATACTGTGAGTAATTGTTTGAATGGCTCTGAATTGACAATTAATTTTATTATTTTCACATGTGGACATTTTCATTTTTGTTGCTGATTATATCTAATGTTCTGCTGTTTCTGCACCAAATTTAAAGTTTTTCTTTATTTTTAGGTTTAATTGCTTCTTTAGTGGATTTTAATGAAGTGCGGACGAGTTCATATTTATTATGTAATTATATTTCAATTGGTTCGTTCCGGCTTTAAGGCAGTAGTCTGCTTGAGAAGCCGAAAAAAACGTTTTTTTAGCAATTTTTTTTGAAAGGGAAGGAAATGATTGCGGTTAACGGTTAAGACGATAGTGTACTATATTTAAGGCTTAAAAAACAATATTTATTATTAAAAAATATTGAAATTTTTTCAAAGTTGTAAGTATTTTTCTGGAGCGCCTGGATTCTGCACTTGTAAATCGGTGCCGGTGATGGAGGTCGTGCGATGCATCTGAAACAGTCGAAACAAATTTCTTTTTAATTTTTATAAGCTTCTTTTCTTTATGAACTAAAAAAATACCGAAGAAGTTATAAAATTCCAAATTTTTTCGAAGTTCAAAAAAAAAAATTCACTTTTTTAAGAAAAAAATTGACTTTAAGTTGCAAAACAAGTACTTTAAATAATACTTTTGTCCAACTTTTTTAGTTCAAATAGAATATAATTTAATCGGACATATATATATTATTTTTGCTATCGCCGGCACCGTTTTCTAACACTTGTGAAAATGAAAACTCGAGAAAACGCGCTTTAAAGTCTGCCACGGCATTCGCACCTGCTCGACGCTCGGCCACTAAAACTACTCTAGCTTCGAAAATATGTCGAATTGGCTCTGGAATTTTAAAGATATATTCTTGGATAGTTTTGGAAGAGATTTAAAACAAAACAAAAAAATCGATTTTTGAATCCTCTAAAGCAGATATATAACTTTAAAAGAAAATAATAATTTTGCTTTTTCTCAAAGTTTTAATAATGAAAAGGTCTTCAATGTTTTGAAGGGCTCATGGAATGGCTTCTAACTATTTCATTACTCAGCCTAAATCTCTTGTCTTTCAGTTGCTGTTTTCAAAGATGTTCGTGGTTTATAATGCCAGAATCATTTATCGAGTTTTCTTTGGTTCCACAATAGTTCCATCATTACTGAAACACTAACAAACAACAGTTACGTTTCGTAGTGATCCAAGTTTCAATCATAGAAAGACACTCACACTAGCTCTACAATTTATTTGTTCTCTCTTTCTCAGTTAATAGATTCAGACGATACCATAGCGGTTTTTTTAGTCCCATGATAAAGTTCCGACAAACATCCATTACCTTAAGTTTCAGTTATTAAAAGATAGTCTCATTAAGTCGACATTTATTTGTTCTTTTTCTTTCACGTGATAGATTCAGACGCTTTCTCACCAGTGTGAACTATATGCTATAAGTAATAAAGCTGTATTTAGAGAGTAAGAGAATCTTAACTATATGCGATATTATAAAGGCTCATTCTACAGTCTTCAGATTGGACATAGTATTAAAGCATTGTGTATAAGAGAGATGATATAGTTGAGTTAGGGTATTTCAAGATCGTTAAATTGTTGTTTTGGAAGAACCGTCTATATTGAAATCTAGTTCTTAAATCATTCTCTAATAATAACCTCTTATTGGTCTCAGCAAGGTAAACTCACTATTTGTAATACAAATTTTGTATGTAATAAAAAATAACCTAGTTACTGTCTTCCATCAATTCATACCAATAAAATGATATCCAATCTGCTAATTAGCTCATTAAGAGTCAGAACTCTGGAGAGTGAAAAGTGAGAAAGACTGTCTAAATTGGCAGTTGTCCAAATGGCCTATAAATAACCGAAGATAATGCTCTTTGTGTCGCGAATAGAAAACCAAAAAAAAAAATATTGTGTGAATAAAATAAAATTGCCTATAAAATAAAATGCTGTCAGGTCAACTTGAACACGCGCCTACACACATACACGTACACCACGCAACACCACAAAATCCCTCGAAGGATAAAAGAAGCAGCGATTAGAGTGTCCGTGTCCGCAAATGCCAAATCAGCTCTTAAAATACCTTCGCGTTCGGTGAGCGCCAAGGCCGCCACTCATGAAATACTTGTAACTTTCGAATTTGGACTGCTTTTAAGTGGCGAATTAACTATTCAACTTGAACTAATTGAATTGAACAAGATTAAAGAATTTCACGCCAAAATGAAGACATTTCCATAGAAGCCACCGCAACGGTAAATACGCGGCAGCTGGGCAAATACGAATCACTGGCCGGTGACAACGACAAGTGGCAGCTGCCAAAAGAGGCAAGCTTGCACCAAAAGACGCGGGTATTTATGCGCGGAGATTTACGAGCCACAAACACAAAATGTAAGTAATACTCTGCTAAATTGATATTGACCCACGGAGAACGGAAGGGCGAACTCGAACTTTCAGCACGGGAGTGATAACTTGAGGTGGCAAGCAGTAGCGGTGCTGCTGGACGGCCAGTCGATGGCCGAGCCGACCAACCGCTGTTGTACATGTTGAGGTTATGTCGAACGTCGCCGCTGCTGCCGCCTGTTCTCAGCTAAGCAAATTGGCTTAATTTCTTTTTAATTTTCTTCCGCTCCTTTTTCTGTTGTTTGTCGTTTTGCCTTTTTCACAACGAAAAGGAGATTTTCAAGCTTTCGACGCCGTAAAATAAGTGGCACACAGAAATTGAATTTTTTACGGCTGTCTGTGCGGTACGGGCTGTACTGCTGCTTAGTTGAGGTGCACAAGTTGTTTTCCTAAGTGCACATTTGAGAGGCGGCTCAAAAGTTTAGAAAAGAAATAAAGCAATAAAAATAGAAAAGAGCCAAACAACGGCCTACCCAGCAGCTCATTTCGGCGTTGCGGGCGGCTAGTTCATGAACCGTGTCCCAATTTAATTTCTTTGCGCGGACTTCCAGAGCCCACCTCACGCCAGCCACAGCGCGCAGACACGGGCCCTTATTTGAATAGCTATAAAAGTGAAATAAGTAGAAATGAAAATTTCCACAGCGAGCGGCTAATATCCGAACCTGGTCGCTATTGTCACTTTTTTCAATTTTCTCTGACTTTGACTCACCCCTGATCGCCACGGTAGCGCCCGGAAGTAAAGTCGTACGCAAATACACGAAAATCCCGTTGAAAATGCGTAGATTTAAAGGACTTTTCGGAAGCAAAAAAAGAAAAAACAATTTCTTTTGAAGTACCCCCATCGCTCGGTGGTTTCTTTTATTTCTATTTACTTTTTCACTCAAAGCTAATGTGTCACACGCACTTTGCCGCACTCACAATTGCCGCGGATTGTGTGGTAAGCGCGCAACTTCTTGCATGCCTCCCCGCCCCACGCGGGTGCTAAGTGCCACTGCGGTAATGAAAATTATTATGCTTGCAGCTGGACACGGCGCGCAAAAAGTTGTAAGCAATATTATAAATTTACCTTTTGAGACGCCGGCGAAGTGGTGTGGTCCCGTTACTCGCGCACCGCAGCAGCTTTTAACACCCTGCAACGCAATCATAATCATCTTCATCACCGTCGTCGTCACCTTTGTCGGCTGCTCTTTGCTTTCATCATCACCCCAACCACCGGGCTGTCGCCGGCGGCCATCTGTAAGGACACATCATAAAATGTCGCCGAATGACTTCATAATGAAAATATGAAGGTGTTGCCGCCTTTCCATGCTTTCATTGCGACACAGCGTGTTCTTTCATGCCGTTCTTGCCACAGCACATTAAGTTCCATTATGTCCTTTAGGCATTCTTGGCAACTTTCCACGCTCTTTGTTCTTTATTTGGCCTCTTTGTTTTGCCGTGCGTTCGGATAATGCGCCACATAAGCTGATATTATCGCTGACCCACGCCGGGGTGTAATTTAATAATATCCAGCCAACTTTTTATTATGCTTTCCTCCTTAAGGTGTATGAACCTGTAATGATGTCGGCATTTTCTTTTATTTATATTTATATGACCAAAGTTAATGTTTCGCTGCGTTTTTCACGATTCTTTCAATTATTTATTCCTTTTGGATTAACATGCGTCACTTTATAGAGCGGAATGGTGGATATGGTCGAGCATACATATATTCTGTCTTTGAAGTTTCTTGTAGTATATTCCAAAACTATCGTTACATTCACGGTTTATTATCAGGTTCTTTATGAAATTAATGTTTATGTTCCATATAATTGATAAATTTGGTTTATTCTATTGGTTTCTAAAATACTATTTATGGTACCAGGTCTTCCTCTTAGTCTGATGAATAATTCTTCTTAAATAGCCTTCTATATAAAAACATGGTCAACAGTTGAGGAATGGAAAGAAGTAATCTCTCGGTATTTCTAAAATATGCTAATATATATATTTAATATATTGAAAATAACTTAAAACTAAACTTCAGGATTTTTAAAGCTAGATATTTGAAATTTTCCTTGAAGTATACTAGAAGTAGATCGAATAATGCATTCAATCTCAAAGAGAGAACAAACATACTGTTTAAGGATTATTTCACTTATGGGGCAAAAAGGATTCTGCAAAAATTATCAAACGTTAAAAGCATTTCAGTGATATGTCCAAAAAAATAACTGAGTTTTATTAAATCGAGTATAAAGACGTTTTCGTTAAAAGATTAGGGTTTAGCAAGACTTCACATCGCATCGGAATTGCAGCTCCGAGCAGACCAATTGATATTCGACGATATGGCTCGAACCTGTCGACATATCGATTTTTGAGTTAACCCCTTCCGAGCACGAAATTTGGAGCACATAATATTAAATACGTTTTTAATAGAAATAAAAAAATAGGAGATTTAATAAAAAAAATTCTTAAAATTTAGAAAGATTTCATTTCTTGCGTAAATTTACTAGAATCTCTATGATTTTTCTTTTTTTATTTAGTTGAGTTAGTCTTTCTCCCTTCAGTCGTCTATTTTTATTTTCTCTCTTAATATTATCTCTATATATTATATGGTAATGATGCTGAAAGTCACTCATCATTCCCGTGGTACTTTACGGTGCAGAAGCGTGGACGATGTCAACATCCGATGAGACGGCACTAGGAGTTTTCGAGAGAAAGGTTTTGCGGAAGATTTATGGTCCCTTAAACATTGGCAACGGCGAATACCGCAGACGATGGAACTATGAGCTGTACGATTTATACGACGACATTGACATAGTCCAGCGAATAAAAAGACAGCGGCTACGCTGGCTAGGTCATGTTGTTCGAATGGATGAAAGTGCTCCAGCTCTGAAAGTATTCGATGCAGTACCCGCTGGTGGAAGCCGAGGAAGAGGGAGACCTCCACTCCGATGGAAGGATCAGGTGGAGGGGGACCTGGCTTCGTTTGGTATAACCGATTGGCGCCAAACTGCCAGAAGGAGGGATACGTGGCGCGCTGTTTTGGACTCGGCTATAACCGCGTAAGCGGTGTCTACGCCAGTCAAGAAGAAGAAGAATGATACTTTCAAAATGACCATTTCCTTGTTACAAGAAGTCGTGTCGTGCTGCCTAGCTGTGAGAACGTTTCGACTAAAAAGTGATTCGTTGATTTAATCTTGACTTGTAGTTGTAGTTAAAATATTATTCGAGAAAGAGTCATGAGCTTGTCTGTTGTTTAGACTGAACTCTTTCATTTTTCTCTAAGGTCGTCGGTCCGATTGGTGTAAGGAGAAGCAATAATAGAATCCATATAAGTCAATAGATAATAATGAACTACTCAGGAAAGCTTTTCTTCGTTGAACTTGCCCTGAAGAATAAGTAAGGCAAGAAAATGATATTCACTGAAACTTAATCTAAAACGAGACAATCTAAAGTTATTGTGAGAGATTATTGAATAACGGTATGTAGCACTGTAAGCTACTGTAGAATAGCCTTCATTGAAAACATTCGTGAACTTCTTAAACTTCTCCTTTCCAAGTGATCCTTCCTCATTGGATTGTTTTTTTAATTTAGATTCATTAGCAATTAATTGAATTAAGAGTTGATACTTAAAATCAAGAGAAATATTTTGTAGACAACCATTTCCACACATGTTTAGCTTACATATGTATAAAAATTGAAAACAAATTTTCGTGAAGGGAGAGGTGAACTAGAATGAATTACAGATATTTATAATCGAGTCTATGATGTATAATAATAGTACATATTATATGTATTTGAACATACTGAGCCCTTTCCTTTATACTTGACTTCATACCCAACACAACTTTTAAGGTATTGGATCATATACTCATACGAGCGCATTTACGAAATGAATTCATTTGTTTCCTTAATATTTATTTATTTTATCAATAATAATAAATTTAAAATTTCGAACACACATCCAGCGACCGTTTTAAAACGTTTGACAGGCATGAAGCTATAAACGAATTTAAAGTCAGCCGCACACACACACAGGCACGCTAGATAACCGTTGGTGGCACTTAAAATGTATTGGAATCGAAGCACAGCGAATTTGTGTCACTCAATTAGTTCGAATGACAATATTGCCAACTCGCTGATGCGCTCGTGCAAAAGTCAACTTGCAACGAGGTGGTTGTGAGGGGGTTTCCATAAACACACAAACATATACACATAAGCATGGATATAGAAGACTCATGCTCTAAACACCCCAAACTGAGGGATTTGGCATTGCTTTGTTACTACTTGAGGCTGCTACCTCAGCAAAATGTCATATATGAGCGCATATTTATGGTTCTCGAAATGGATGTGTGTGTGTTTGTGAGTAGATCTCAACATATTCGCGTCCATTTAAGTTAATATGATTACTTGTAACGCGGTTCATCTTCGAAACCCCTAATAACAAGTGCATTTGCGAAAATAACCCACCACCAACAACAACACCTCCCCCTTCCTCACCAAAGCGCTGCAATGAAGCGTTCGCGGGGTGGCGTTGTTGAGCTGGTGGTGGTGGTGGCCCTCATCGCTTGGGTGCTAACCAGCTTTATGGTTTGTGCGAAACTAAAGCGTTGATGGCAGAATGCATTGCGAATGTCGCAGAATATAAAAATTCAAATGAAAATGTTTGGGTGTGTGTGCAACCGAATATTGACAACGCGGCGGTGCGGCGTAAGTGCGCGCCATAAATCATGCTAAAAAGGAGGCTGCCAGCGAGCGTTTTGATTGTTAATAAGTTGCAATAACTTTGCGAAATTCCCGCTGTTATTGTTGTTGCTGTTGTTGTACATGTTGTTACTTTTACGATGATCCCCTGCACTAATGCATGCGTTGAAGGTGGTGTAAACAATCAACCAGAAAACTTGCAACACCAAAGTACACATGCGATTAACGGATTTTCGTGGCAGGCGGAGCTTCGCCTCACTTTAATTTCACTAATGTAGCGTAATAGCTGCATTTATGGCAGTTCATGGCATTGTGTTAGTGAGGCCGAAGTTAAATTTTGCGCGCTTCAATGAATTTATTGGTAAATACTCACATGCTTACATCATTACTACTACATATGAGCCATAGTGAATATAAATATTAATGCGGCGCACTTTGTATGGATGCAATTGCCTGAGATTTGTAAATAGATTCTTATTGCTCAAGTGATTACCAACAAATGTCAGCAAAAAAAAAACAAAATCAATTGAGAAAAGCGTTCTCTAAAATGCGCTAGATAAGTGAAATGAAACGAATTACACATGAATATGATTAGATTTCTACATTTATCATAAATTGTTTTTTCTTTTTCATCATTCACCTCGCAGAATTAAGATACATACTTTCTAATCATGGAAATCTTAATCTCTTGACCTCTATGCAGAATCAATTCAATGCTCAGGGGTCAATCAATATACCTTGTAATGTGTTAAGGCTCATATTATTGATAATGACAAATATATGAAGTTATATTTGTCTAACCGAGCTTTCACTTTTGTGGTTATAAAAGCTTCGAAGACTCTTAACAGTGAAGCATTCTTTAAAACCAATGAAAATTAAAGTTTGATTTGAAATAATTTCAAGTTGATTTTCAACTTATATTTATGATTTTCTACAAACATTTCACGAAAAATTTCTACTTGTTTTGAGCTTTCATGAATTAAAAGCTTCATTGAATATTATACATTTCATAAAAGACCCTTTTGTGTTACGAATGATTGATAAGTGTCTACAGTACTAAATTCTTCTAAAAATGTTATCCTCCTTAAAACCTACAGAAAGCTCGAAAAACCCTTTGTGGGTGCAGATTATCAGTTCTAGTTTCAATAAATATGGTTTAACAGTCTTTTATATTAGGTTAGGATAATCTGGTCGGTCAAAAACCACACATAAACCAGTTTTGGTCCTTTGCGATACCAGAGATGCCGTCACGTAGTTAATTGGGAGTAATCATCCTTTAGGATGCGAATTTCAAAAGGTTATGTGGTTTCAATGACGAAACCTGTTCCAGATTATCGTAATGTGAGGCTTCCAAATGCTGAAGCTGTTGCCTTGATAATGCAGGACAATCACACAAGAGGTTCCATTCTGGTACCGATCTATCAGTCACCAGACAGTGACCAGCCTTTTATATTGATCGTGGTTTTGGTTTTCTTATAGCTACACTTCTATCTGCCTGTTTAAGGGGGGTTTACCGCTTTAATAGCAGGTTTGCGCAATATCTTTGAAATTTAGTGGCAAATAGGTACTAAGTACAGATTTTCCAAACACGGAACGCACTGTACACCGAATGAAATATTTAATTTTACGACGGATAAATTTCTCTTGTAAAAGTCATAGTGTCTGCAAAAGCTTCCAAGGTGTTTTCAAGATGTCTGGGATAAATTAGTTTGTTAAAAAAAATTGAAATGGGTTCCATTAATTCTTTTAAGTTTCAGGCCTTTAAGTATTATATTATAACAAAGCACTGTAAATTTGTCGAACTTATCATCGAACCAATAAACAGAGTAAGATCTAAGGATTAAGCTTGTTATTTATACTCTGGGGTTAATCGTAGAAGTTTTGGGCAAATTATGGTTCTTTATAATAAAAGTTCTGATTGATCACTGTTCGACTGCTATCCATGGCCCAGTATTTCACCTATGGTCCAAGCTTTGGAGTCCTCTTCTCTCCTCTGCATATTCTCCACTGAGCAATTTATAATAAAATTATTCTATAGTCTTTAGAAAACCATTGGTTCCCCTCGGCACTCGAGTTGATTCGCTTGATACCGATTTTTTATTCAAATCAGTCGTTTACTAAGCTTCACTAGTCAAATTAAACACAAACAAGCCGAAATACAACCCCGTTCGATACCATGCAAAAAATTAGTGTCTGCAAGAGTACTCAGCATTAAAGAGCGATCTGTCTTCGCAATACTTCCATGTTGCGATTTTCCCAAATTATTCATGCGCTACACCATTAAGCGTGTCAGCGATGTTCGAGGTACTGGAGTACTCCACCTAAAGCAGCTACCAAATAAAGTCAAAAGGAGAGCTGGGAAGCGGAAAAAAGTAGCGCAAAACAAAACATTCGCACGCCTGTAACGGAAGATTAGTGCGAAAGCTATGTGTGTTGAGCAATAAATTAATTCATGTGCTAAATCAAGCAAAGTATTACAATAACAATAACAATAGCTATAACTAATACAACAACATGGAAAACAATACACGGCCAACAACAACAACATTATTGCGAAAACTAGAAAGAAAAGAAAAGTAAAAGCTTTGAATAAGAAAAACTGTGTTGGGGCAAAAACAAAACAAAAGTTGATGAAGACGAAAAAGAACAACAAATACACACACACAAGTGAGCTGTTCGAATAGATAGACTGTAAATAATCCGCCACCAAAGTTCGAGCATTAAATCAATTCGCAACATTTTCGATACTTCACCAGAGAGGTGGTGGAGAGAGGCAAGAGGGAGTGGCAAGGTGGTAAGTGGAAGCCCAGAGTTGGGGCAACAACATGCGAATATAACTCAATTGACAGCCGCCTGTGCGCGTAGAGTGGGTAAATACTTTAGTTTTGTGGAAATCGAGCGTCTGCGACGGAAGGAAGGGTCAGTGTGCGCCATATGCAGGAAGCGAGCGCGCATATGTGTAAGTGCATACGTCACAGGAAAAACTTTTGAATATGAAAATAGTGTTAGAAAAGAACTACATCAACTACTAATGGACAGTACACACGTCCCCAGGATGGACAATGGTGGAATATTATTGAATATATTTTTTATATTCCGGATGATAGAAGATAAATATATTTTTTGTAAATATGAAATTTCTCGCAAGATTAGGAATTATGGATCAAATTTTGGATATCAAAAAATGGCATATAAATATTTTTTTTATTTTAAAAAATTTAACAATTTCGGTGTGTGTTTTTGTTTTTTGAAAATAAATATTTATTCATTCGTTTACATTAATTTTGTCGCCTTCAAAAAGGGTTTCCATTCGATAACATGCCCTTATGCTAGCGCTTCTTGCATTCATCGAAACACTTCTCAAATTCGATTTTGGGATAGCCTTTGGATTTTATAGTGCTAAATCACTTGTTATACGATCTTAAAAGTCATTAGAAACTAGTATTACAATCTATAAAAAATATTGTTTTAAATTATTTTTATTCTTAAATAGATATATATTTGGAACAACATTTGGTGTAAATCCTAATATCGATCATACTTAACATCTTTCCTTTCTCTGTTTTCATAAAAAAACCAATCGTTCCCTTTACATGAAATCACCCATTATTACCTAACACCCAGCCACTGTGAATCTATAAATCTATTTAGGTACAGTTAAACAAACAAATATGAGTGCAAGCATAGAATTCTTCATTAATTCTGATCGATGACCATAAATCCCTTTAGAAACTCACACATACACGTACACACACGGGCTTAGTGTTTGACCCCACGCTCCTCCGGCCGCTGCAATCTAACGTTCTTCATTTTGTTTCTGACAAGCGAGCGTAAAGGGCGTTCGCGTAGCATACTTTTGGGAGCGCAGCAGTTGCACAGTTGATTGAACACTCCAATGCTGTCGTCACTTCGCCAACACCAACACACGCACACACACATACATACACTGTGTTGTTGTTGTTGTAATTTGCTATTTGTTGCTTCTGATTGCTTGTCTTTATTTATACATAAATAGCAAATAGTAAATGATGAAAGGCGAGCAGCACAAAGCGGGATGCAGGAAAACAACTTGTAATTGGTATTTTTCAACCGGCTTTGCTCCGCACTGCTTTGGCCACTTTTCGCTTGAATTTCTCTCTGAAAGTTGCCACCGAACTGCTGGCGATGAAGTTGTTGCGCACTGAAGCGAGCTCATTGCTGCTGGTAATTCATTTACTACTGCCACACTGTGGCACAATAGCAGCAACGCCGTTTGTCCCCCCATACCCCTCACCTAACTAACTAACTATTATGCAGCAGCTACGCAGCCACTTCCATTCATTCATTATGCTTGTTATTGTTTTTACTATTATACTTCTTAGTCGCTGTGTAGTAGCTGTTTCGTAAGTCGCACATATCAACTCAACAATGTTTGCAAGTGATAAATTAATCGCTACATCAGTTTTTAATTCGGTGTTTCTGGCGATTTATCTTCATGTTGGCTTTGTCATGCAACCAAATGATGTATGGCGAAAATTTTGACAAATGCGCGAAATGACTCATGAGCGTGTACAAAATGCCAGCAACAACAACAACAAGTACAACACTCACACATACTCCTATAAAGCTCCATTGCCTTTCACTTGCACTCACATATGCAACACACAGAGGAATTAACGTGCGCCAGCTTAAGCGTGTGTGTGTAAGTCTCTGTGATCCTACAACGTGTTCTATTCGCTTTCTTTTTTCCAACTACTTACACATACAAGCACACATTCATAATCATTTCCTAGTTGCATTTATGCATTGTTTGCCTTTGAGTATTTAAGTACTTTTGCGATAAAGTAAAGTGTCTATATGTGCCTTCATGTGCTCTAGTGTAATCCATCATCGGTTTACCTTGTACTTAATAATTATATACAAACTTAAATTTACATATAATATAAATACTCGTATATAGTCATGTCTCTAAGTATGTGTTAATATTATGTAAAGGGTGTTTTTTACACAAATGTGATTTTCAAGGAAATACAAAACGCATATATGTAAATGCTATGGCCAAGAATTTAACTTCGATATTAAAGGGCTATACCAGTGTGACATATTCAAAAAATCGATTTTTTTATTTTTTGCTTTTTCGATAGTTTATACTTCCAAAAATATCATGTGAAAGCGGTAAGATCGTATCTTGAATAGCTTTTGAATGACAGCCTTTTAAAGAGCAAACGTTCACTGGTATACGCAGCTATAGTCAAAACTTTAAACGCGTTTGTCTCGAAACGACATTTCTCAAAATTGCTGACATCATAACTCAACGATACATTGACCGATCGGGAGGTGAATGAGGACAAGACAAAATATCTCCTGTCATCAAGCAAACAGTCGGCGCATTCGCGTCTTGGCTCCCACGTCACTGTTGACAGTCATAACTTCGAGGTCGTAGATAATTTCGTATACCTGGGAACCAGCATCAACAACACGAACAATGTCAGCCTCGAAATCCAGTGCAGAATCACTCTTGCCAACAGGTGCTACTTTGGACTGAGTAGGCAATTGAACAGTAAATTCCTCTCTCGACGAACCAAAATCAAACTCTACATGTCGCTTATCATTCCCGCCCTGCTTTATGGTGCAGAAGCTTGGACGATGTCAACATCAGATGAGGCGACACTAGGAGTTGTCGAGAGAAAAATTTTGCGCAAGATTTATGGTCCTCAGAACATTGGCAACGGCGAATACCGCAGACGATGGAACGATGAGCTGTTCGAGTTATACGACGACATAGACATAGTCCAACGAATAAGAAGACAGCGGCTACGCTGGCTAGGTCATGTTGTTCGAAAGGACGAAAACACTCCAGCTCTGAAAGTGTTCGATGCAGTACCCGCCGGAGGAAGCCGAGGAAGGGGAAGGCCTCCACTCCGTTGGAGGTACCAGGTGGAGATCGACCTGGTTACACTTGGAATCTCCAACTGGCGCCGAACTGCGACCGGCTATATCCGGCTAAACGGTTCAACGCCAATCACATACATACATACATACAATTGGGACCATAAATCAGCAATAAACGTTTTTCCGAAGTAAATTTTTACATTACAGTGTACAACACTCGGCTGAGCATTGGATCAAACGATGTTTTTCCGGTAGATTGTCTCATAAGTTAAAAAGTGTACTCTTTGATTTTCGAAATCGAAAAATTTGGATTCGAAGTTCGAAAAAAGGATTTTTTTATATTATTCTTAGTTACAGGAAATAAATAATAAAAATCCAAAATATAAATAGAATCGAAAATTTCTTCCTAAATCAATGGTGTATATAACTTTTTCGTCAAGCTCATATGAGTGATGTTATAATGGGACCAGTATTTTTCGGTATGAAAATATTTAATTTTTTCGAAGATATAACTTTTAGATTTGTGTGATGAATATGATGAAAAATGCAATTATATATAAATATTATCACAGATATTCTCGACCGTCGCCGAGGTATAGTGATGGGTACTATACTAGCCAGGGCATGGGTTCGAACCAACCAACTTGTTACTGTATTATTCATTTGGAATACTTTTTTTATTTTCAAAAGGGTACGTGATCCACATTTGTTAGCAACATTTCAGTAAGACACTGGAGCCTTACATTCACGCGTTCGAGTAAAAATTCGACTCTGAAATGCTCTTTTCTCGAGGAAAAAATTTCGAGTATTCGCCTCTTAGAGAGAGAGTGAGATCATGTGGTTTCTGCTTGTTTCTACAAATTGAATTTATGGATGAAATCGTATGAAATATGTGCATACGTTGCATAAATTCAATTTGAAGTTTTGAATTTATCAATAGAGTCTCTTTATGAATTTAAGAATTCTCCTGTGACGTTGACCTCAGTAATCCGATATATAATTTTGTCGAATCATTGTATGCTTGTCAATTTATGCTTACATATGTATGTCGAGAGTCATATGTGTACATTAATGCGATGATATTTTCAATAGACTCATACTTCAATTAAGAATTTATTTTTATGTAAAATAATATGTTTCCACAGCCCTCTGCAAGCGCTGAAAGCATTTTCAATTCTCATAGCATACCTTCTCAATTAACCATATTGTGTTTGGGTATTGTAAGCTTGTTGTTGCAACGAAACGGAGGGGGCACGCTCGATTTATTACTTTCCGCATAAATTTCCAGCATTCAAAGTTTAATCATCGATTTCCATCTAAAATTTCCTTAAGTGATGGACATTCTGGTGGTGGAATTTGCGCTGATCGCAGGGCAGATACAAAAGCGACAAGCGACGGAGTATCAGAGTTACAAAAGCGAACGCGTGGCGCATGCGCGCAGATCGCAGCCCTTGCGAGGAATATCAAATATTGCGGTTTGTGTGTGTGTGTGTGTCTGCTGACTTTTTTGTGACAGTCACGACAGTCATGCGGTGCGTCATGCCGTTAACAACTTCGATGAATTCAACGAAATGCGATTGTTAAATGCGCCGGGGAAGATGTGTCTGCAGAAGTGGCTTCTGTGCTTTAATTAAAGTTGATCACCTCAAATGGACGCGGAACACAATTGCCGCTAACATGGCAGGCAATTAAGGAAGTTCTGCTCGCTTTTATGCTTTTTCATGTCTATAAATATGCTTGTGAGTGTTTTTATTGTTGTTGTTGTTGTTGTATGTGTATGTGTACATGTTGTTATTAATTCGGCCACGCCGCGGTGTATCGCCTTCTATCCATATCGCACGAACGTCCAAAATGCAACCAGTGGCGGTTGTGGCATGCATGCCGTTGCAGAGCGCGGCCGCGTGTGGCAAGCAAAAGTTTTTCTGTGTTGCATGCATGTCAGTACATGTTATGTTGCATACATATGTACGCTCTCTGTGTATTTGTGGTTGATTGGCGCAAATGTCGCTTCGTTTGCTGTCGGCGTCTCAACGTGCAACAAATTCGTAGATACATCATGTCTACAAGCGTTTCCTAAATTGCCCACAATCGAAAAGCAAATAGCGCCGCGTCACAGCAGTCACCAAGCGACCTCCTGAATGGAACAAAATGAATTGTTTGCTTCGCGTGTTTAATAATAATAACTTCTTTGGCTTTTTGCTGTTCCTATACTCGCCGTTGTTGTTGTTGTTGACGGCGTTCCACCGCTTGCGATCGCGATCTTGAGCGGTTGAAGCGACGGCATTCCGCCGCTTGCCGCTGAACGTTCCCTGACCTCAGCGCGTTGTTATTTACCTTACCCACACATACAAACATATATATATACATATACATATATATATATATTCTAAATGTATATGCATGTGTATATGTGCTGTTTATTAATTCGTGTTGGTGGTTGTTTTTAACGCTTGACGGATTTTTTAAGCCTCGCCAGCAATTAATATCAATTGAGTTAAATTAGTGCGATGTGTTACACTGTCGGTGCCGTCGATGCCGTCGTCGCTCATCCTGTAGGTAAATGTTACCGCGGCGTCCATTAAAAAATTAAGCGTTTCTATGAATTTTTAATGTGAACACTTTTCGAATTATCGCGCTTAATTGTGTGGCATATGTGTGGCTTTGGTGTTTCGTATAATTGCAAGTAAATATATACATTTTATGCGTTGATATATCTAAAGTGCTTATTACACAGGGTGCTCACCATGTGGCAAGCGCGAAATGTAGCTTTTATCTTTAACTGCGTTTAGCGCTCGAATTTTTATGTAGATTAGAACATAACCTCATTTAAATATTAGTCATTAACAGCTAATTATTATGTGTCGGTTTTGTCATTCTTGATTCTTTTTTGGCTCGTGCTACTAAGTATTTTTTATAATTTACTGAAATTATTAGGTCTACAACTTTGCTTCCGCCGTTTTCCAATAGATGTCTCTAGGGTCAAGCACTGGTTGATTAAATCGATTAAATCGTTTTATATCGATTTTGGACATTTGTGTCAACATTAACCCAACAAAATATTTGTAGAGATCTGTTTGCATCCCAAACTTATTCTCAACTGAAAATGTCACTTTTTGAGCAGAATTCTCGACATTTGCGGGAAATTTTGCTTTTCTTTTTGAATTCCAAGAAAAGTGCGGCTGAGGCTCATCGACATTTGTAACCGTTTTTATACAAAAAAAAACTTAAATTTACAAAAAAACGGCGGAAACAAAGTTGTAGACCTAATATTTAAAAAAAAATTATTTATATTTTGTGAATTATCTAGAAATTTTCGAAAATATAAAATATGTATTTTTATTAAAATAACAATTATGTATCTACTCATTTGTAACCTTCGTTGCGAATACTGCTTCTTTTCCTTTCCTTTTGGTTGGTTCAGTTCAAAAGCTGTTTCTAAAGTTCATAAAATGATTTATGCAACATTATTCCTTCATTATGGGCTCTCAATGTGTTTTTAAAATAAAACACGGTCATCTAAGATAAGAATGATATTTATAATAGGCGTCTCGGCGATTGGTTTAAACTCCTTCTGAGCAAATTTTCTTTTCTATATTCATATTCTAGACACATAATATTTGGGCAATCGAATAATCACTAAAAGATCCCGTTACTTTTCCCTTGTTAGCATTTCACCATTTGAATGCAAAAAATTTCTCAGAAAGCATAATTTGGTCGAACAAAATACCAATACCAAGTCATTTCCGGAGTACTCTAAGATACAAGGCTCACGGTGTTCCAAGATCTGGAATGTTCTAAGACTTATCCGAGTGTATTTTTTGGTCATAACCGTTTCAATAATTCTTTATTACCAGAAATTTGCTTAATGCTTACCAGACTAGATCTGATCACTACTGAAGAAAATTATAATTGATGTTTTTCGGAACGAAGATCGAACCCTTGTCTTCCCAGTGGTATTATGTATATTTTAGTCGTTTATGTTGCGTAAGACACTGTCATTTGAAAATTATAGCTATATACTATCAGTACCGGAGGTTTTTAAAGACTAAAATGTTACCTTTGAAACTAAGTAATTACTGGGTTATATAATATGGGTATTAAACGGAAAATATTTGAAAATAAATGATTAGGGCATTATATTGGAATATATTAATGAAAGTCTTCCTAAATAATGTCGAAAAGTATATCCGATTACTTCGTCAATCCGCAACTGTTTGATTTGGAAGCCTCGGAGGTTTTAAATATTTCTTATCAATAAATAGCGGATGTTTTTTAGTCGTGTGAACCCGATTCCCCAATCGAAGACGATGGAACAGATGTTCCATTGCCCGACCGTGAAGACATTAGAATAGCAATTACCCGCTTGAAGAACAACGGTGGCGGGGGCCGATGGACTGCCGGCCGAGCTATTCAAATACGGCGGCGAAGAGCTGATAGGATGCATGCATCAATTTTGATTGGAACCTCAGTGTACTCTGCCCAATCCACAAAAAGGGAGACCACACAATCTGCCCCAACTATCGTGGGATCAGCCTCCTAAATATCGCATACAAGGTTCTATCGAGCGTACTGTGTGAAAGACTAAAGCCCACCGTCAACAAACTGATTGGACCTTATCAGTGTGGCTTTAGACCTGGAAAATCAAGAACTGACCAGATATTCACCATGCGCCAAATCTTGGAGAAGACCCGAGAAAAGAGGATCGACACACACCACCTTTTTGTCGACTTTAAAGCTGCTTTCGACAGCACGAAAAGGAGCTACCTTTACGCCGCGATGTCTGAATTTGGTATCCCCGCAAAACTAATACGGCTGTGTAAGCTGACGTTGAGCAACACCAAAAGCTCCGTCAGGATCGGGAAGGACCTCTCCGAGCCGTTCGATACCAAACGAGGTTTCAGAAAAGGTGACTCGCTATCGTTTGACTTCTTTAACCTGATGCTGGAAAAAATTATAAGAGCTGCAGAGCTTAACAGAGAAGGTACTATCTTCTATAAGAGTGTACAGCTCCTGGCGTACGCCGATGATATCGATATCATTGGAAACAACACCCACGCCGTTAGTCTGCTTTTTCCCGCCAGAATAAGGAAGCGAAGCGAATGGGTCTGGTGGTGAACGAGGACAAGACGAAATATCTCCTGTCATCAAACAAACAGTCAGCGCATTCGCGTCTTCACTTCACTTGGTATTGCCAAAAGGAGAGATGCGTGGCGCGCTGTTGTGGACTCGGCTATAACCGGTGTCTACGTCAGTCAAGAAGAAGAAGTTTTCAATGAAGCAATACCTTTTTCAGAATTGGCCTTTTTGACAGCTGTTAGTTGATTTATACTCAGTTTGGTTTGCGGTTGCATAATAAGAGTGGTCAAATATTGGATCCTCACCTAGAATTTATTCTATATTATTATTAATTTTTTCTTGAAAACCACATGCCTAAAAATACCCTTTGTAAGATAATATTATGAGAAATCTCGAAAAAGAAATACACTACATTACTCAGCTGATCCGTATCTTTTCAATTTTGCAGATTTCGAGCTTTTCCGATGAGTAGTATTTAAGAGCGTTGAAGATCAGAGAAACTCAGTTAAAATAAATCTTTATAGTTTCATAGATCAGGAATAGTTTAAGATTAGTTATTGGAATTTAGACTAACGCGCCTACACTTACATCTCTCATTGAATGTACTGTAAAAATTGGCTCAAAATATCACTCTAAACATCAGTCACATAAATCTATAATAAATAGTTTTTTGGCGATCGCGTAAACTAAAATGGAGCCCACGCATTTACAAAATAAGAACTAAAAAACAGAAAATAAAAATAAGCCACTTAAAAGCGCATAAATCGCAAGTTTTTCGGAGCGTTTGATTTTTAATTTAACAAGATTTGCGATTTAAAAAAAATCAAATAAATTCCGACATGAAATGCGACAGTTTGTTGGCGTGCGTTCGCCGTTAAATTATCGTCAAGTGGAGCGCCTTACAGTTTCCGCCAACAAAAACAGAAGAAGAAATAAAAAAGACGGCTCTCTTGTCGCCACATTCCTACGCGTGTGAGAATTATGCCGGCGCAACAGTGTGGGAGACGGCCGCGGGGAGACATATGTATTGTCTTCTGCGTGCAACTATAAACTGAATATGGCGAATATCCGCCTATTGTCAGCAGAGCGAGATCTAAGTGTGTGTTTGCGTGTGTGTGATTGGCCACTTGGCCAACGACATTAACTTCGATGAAATATTGGCTTCTGTTTATTGCTTGTATTGTTTATTCTGGTCGCTAGTGTTTAAGACTCTACTTGCTAACCAAGCAGGATGAGCCCAAGAGCACACACACACACATCCGTCCACACATATCTGCTCACATGCAAGCTGGTGGCATTAAGCTACTTTGCAAGCACGAGGAAAAGAAATATAAAATATTTTCAAATTGGAAGGAGTCTACTAAGCCAGCGACAGTGTCTACAAGGAAGATGCGCGTAAATTGTGTTTGTTTCATATTTGGCTGGAGAGTTATATATGTGTGTGTGTTTGTTCTTGCTTGTTTGCTGTCTTGTTTTGTGCGAAAAAATGATATATTTGACATAAATAAGCGAACATAAGTTTAATGTTTGTAATATTCCTCATTGCATATCCGGCGCTTATGACTCCCGCTCTCCCCGCGCGACTCAAACACACATACACGGTGGTAAGCAAATGAGTGCTAAGTAACTCTTAGGTGGCGTTGCAGCCCGGAAATAACGGCAGAATTATTATGTCTGGCTGGCAGTGACTGAAGTATGCCTCCTCAGCGATTTGTTTGAGCACATTTATGACATAATAAGCCTTCTCTTCTCTTATGTTCCATCGCCTTGACTTCTTTGAATTTGTGCATTTTTAGATTTCTTTGTAAGATTCTCTGTGTGTGTCATTCTTTTCTTGCAACTCATTTGCCCACACACGCCAACACTTGCGCTCGCATCCAAATTAGTTTGTTGAATTGGCCATAAATCTCTGTAAATTGTTTTCGATTGTCTCGCGTTTTGAGTTACTGCAAATATTTTGGCTAATTAAGTGGGCAACAGTTCAAGAGTTCTACCACAACCAGTTCGGCAAGGACATAAATGCAAAATATATTCAAAGCAGATTGAAGTTGTCGTCGGTTTAAAGCTTTCTTATAGTTGCTCTAATCAGTTAAGCTGAATAGAAAAGCCAACGATAAGTCTATTTTTGGTTTTTAGAGTCTATTCGGTGAACGTACTCCCCTTAGTTATGATATCTTACAAATTTAATATTTTTTCACTTTTCTAGAAATCTATATCGGGATAACGATTTCATAAACCAATTTTTCGTACGAACTTTATAGAAAAGACCTTACGACATGACACCTTTTCGGTTATTTCAACATACGACGTCATTCCAGCCTGAATTTATATTTTAAGGACGTTTTTAACAACATGGTGAATATCAAACGCTTGCCTGAGATTCTGTTCTGTAGGGTCTTCACTTATTCCAAGTACCGTTTATTATAAGCTGGGAGATACTTAATGATGATTAACGTAATTGCCTTAAGACTGGTTTCTTGCTTGGCTGGAAGGTTTACTCTAATACCAGGCAGGCTTTTGATGGATCTGGGTGTTGATTAAGATTGTATTCCTATATCACCAGACCGAGTGTCCATATTTCTTCGTCGGAGAGTCCAATTGTTAAAATTTTTTATTAGTAGCGTACTTATGAGCTTTCTGATTTGATTTTAGTTAGTTAAAGTTCGTACTCGTTGCTTGTTCGAGAATTCTTGGCCAAATCAATACTGTAACGATACCCCTGTATCTATAGTATTACCCAGATAAAACTCCATGTGACTTTTTAATATTTCCAAAAATAAAGAGGGTCTTAAAGGGCCGTCCTTTTACAAGCATATGAGAAATTGGTGAAAGAGCCAAAAGAGAGCCCAAAATCGTTTGAGACGTATTTCGACGATTTGAAAAAGGATTTTCCGAACTTGAGCAGGTATAGTAGGAACGTCTCTTCAAATTTTAGTAACAGATGCAGATGTAATCCACTCTCTGGGAAAAATGCGTAGTATCTAATGTGAACTATTTTAAAGGCGACAACATTAATGTAGACGAATGAAAAAATATTTTTTTTTCAGAAACGAAAATTCCCGTTATTTTTTTGAACACTCCTCATATTCTCACATGTTGTAGTAAGTCATACGCTGGGAGATTGGCGTAGTGAATCGTCTTTATTGACGCTTTTATATCCACAAAGAAGTAAATGGACTGGCTTGTTAAAGCGGAAGCCCATTTCGTGTATTCTGTTAATGAAACAATCTCGTTATGAAACTACTTTCTATGCGGATTTTCTCCTTAATACTTTCGTTAATGCTTAGTCTTAAGGAAATAATATAATAGGTTATTTTTATCAAATATTGGCATCTTGCCAGAGTTCAGTGCCATAACTGTAGGTGACTTGTTCTGAAATTCCTTTCCATTTCATAGTTTGGAAGCATAGATAAAATATGAAAGGGTAATGAATTAATTTAGTTCTAGCAAAGAACTATTACTCTTACAGTATCGTATGGTACCGGTGACGAAGTCCACTGTGTACATATATAAATCAGCGTGTTAAATTAAACGATAAACAACGACGAAAATCCCATGAACCGCAACAAAGAGGCGCCAAGACTTAACCTCGTTGAAATATTTAATAAACCGCCACATATACGTTTGTATCCATCTGTGCGTCGACATGTGCAATGTGAGTACTCCTACGCATTGTTCTCTTGTTCTCCTCCTGCACTGGTTAAATCACTTAATTTCGAAAATAAGTCAACGCTGTGACAGCAACAAATCATTCATCAACTTGGAAATAATAACTCTCGGCTTTAAAGTTTACCCCAAAACGGGGGAGCGAAGAGGGAAAGAGTTCCCCTTAACGGTAATAATGGCAGCGTTGACGCGGCGGTGACTTCAACAAGCCACTAACAACACCGCCGCGGACAGGCAGCAAGGCGAAGCGAACAGCAAACAGCGTGAACGGCATTGTTGTTGTCAGCGCTGCCACTGCTGCAGCTGCAGATGATGATGTCACCTACGTGGCATATAAACATGATCATAAAAATCATTAACATCTGGTATGATTAACTCCAACAACTGTGCGCGCTTTACTAACTTAAATAGCGACCATGAGCAACAACAACAACAGCAGACGAGAAGTAGCAACCATACAGCTGCCTGACTGCCTGCCTTGCAACAACAGCACAACGTGCAACATGCAACATTGCCGAATGACTGCAATGAATTTCGTTAACTCATTGCCTGTCATTCGTCGTTTCGTTGCACGCCTGTTATGGTTGTTGTTATTGTTGGGGTTGTTGTAGTTGTTTTTGTTGTTATTGTAATCGCTGCTATGCTATGTTTTCCTTTTGTTTTTCACACGGTATCGACGCAGCGCGCAAGTGCACTTTTCCACATGTTGCCACAAAAATGTCACCGCCGCCCGGTCGCCCCAGCGCCGCGACGCCACTGTCGCTGCCCCATCACCGTCGATTGGCCGATCGTTTTGGAATTTATGACTTTCGTTGGAAAAGTATTTTATAGCGCTTTTAATTGTGCGCTCGAACACACATACACATACACTCACGTGCACTCATACATGCCACGCACTGTGACAAGGGGTTCGCGCTGGCTCCCCCGTACATACACACTTGCCGCAAACAGTTTAATAGGAAGTGCATCTGCACAATTGCAACAGTGTTTTCGGTGTGTGTGTGTGCGGGTGTTGCACTGTTGCATGCCTCAGTGTATGTGCGCGGTAAATGTTGCACATAAACTCTTTAACACTCTTTGACGCAATTAAAAGTATTTCTCATTTTTCTTATTTTCTCCCCTACACCCCTCGCCTTCCCAGCCGCATCGACACATATTTATGTGCTGTTGGTTGTTGTTGTTGTTGCCACACACAAAATGTGGCATTCGCTTAAACTCCATGGAAATGTAATTGCAACGGTTGCATCATAAGCTGCTGCAACGCTGATGGCGACAACAACATCATCATTGTCAACGAGCGATTTTTATGTGCTCCTCCTCCTCGCCGCATTCATTTCAGTTTGTTTGTGTTTGCGTGCGTGGTGGCTGTTATTTGTTATTGTTGTTGCTGGTGGAGTGTTAGATTTTTGCCAGATGCGTTTTGTGACTCCAGTGACACTTGTGTTGTTCCGCAACAACAACAACAACAAACAAATCGAATGCACTTTGTGTGTGCTTTCAAGTCCCCCTCAACTCCTCGGCACTCGAGCGCTTGCCCCACACCACTTGGGTGTGTGTGCACTTGCAACGCTGCCTCATTTGTTTGGGCAATTTTATTGCTTGCTCTTTGTCGCTTCAAGTTTATAAATTAGAAATGTAAATCCAATGATAATGTGGGAAAATTCTTAGCAACTCGAATTGGTGTTGCCGGGCGAATGCCCTCAATCGCTTCACATCTCCATATGGCCTCATGTTTGTATATAAATATGTATTTATAAATATTGCTCAAATAAAGGGGTTAAGGAGTATGGGAAGAAAATGGGACAGCATTCTTTGTGTTCTTGGCGGTTTTAATGACGTTGTGGCAATTTAGGTTGTCAGTGTAGTACAATATTCTGTTTTGTTTGAGACTGCAATACCGGGTAATATCTTTACAACTTTTGAGGTTTTTTGGAATTTTGACCCTTTTAAGCATCTATCTATATCTATAATTGAGAAATACATATTTTGTGAGGTCCCTAAAAATCTGTCCGAATGCATTCTTTTATCTACTTAAGTAGTTAATGAGAACTCCTGCAACAAGCTAAATTTTAGACGAAGGCTTTAGAACTAACATACAAGCTATGATATATGTATATATCATAAATATTTATTGTTTAGAGATTCTCTAGAAAACTCTACTCGAAAAGTGCAGTCGGTAGGTTTTCTGGTTGTCTTAAGGCTTCAAGCATGATTCTGTTTGGGAAGACAGGAGTTTGTATTTGGACTCTCCTGTTGGTGTCGTCAATCAAAATTTCGATGTTATAGACAATATTAGAAAAAGTCTCGAAATAAAGTGTAGAATAATCTAATCGGATCGCTGCGGAATCTCTGCGAACTGCAGAGGTGATGAGTTCTCAGGAAAGGACTCCACTTTCTCTCTTTCATCAGACAGGGTACGTGCCGGGACTCCGTTGTGTTCTTGCTTTCCACCGCTGGATCAAAGGATATCTCACCAGCTCGCTAAACGCTGTTTAACAACCAGAACCTGTTCGGTTATGAGTTCCTTTTGTCCCAGAATGAAATGCCAGATGTCGCCTGAACAACTTGGTCTTAAAAAGGTTCACTTTGCCGCAATAGTGGGAGTACTCACAGGACACTGCGGAATAGGCATACATTGACGAGGTTAGGAGTCCTGTCGGACGCAAACTGCCATATATGAAGGGGAGGTGGAAACATCAAGTAATTTCCTCCTTTAGTGTCAAACGTTTGCAAGACTGAGATTGAAACTAGATAGCTATATATTTGGCGAAGAAAGCTAACTGGCCCGAATGGATATTAGCCACCTCATAAAATATGTGATACGCTGACAACGCTTTGGCGACATTTGAGGTTCTTCTTTTCGATCCATCTTACCTTTAGATGTCCAAGACGGATATATCGATGCACTTGTCGTGAGGATCAGCCTCTGAACCTAACCTAGTCGTAGGATTTGGCTTGTGAAAACTCTCTTCCGGCATGCAGCATGTTTCAAAACTTATATGTTTTATTTGTCGGAGTTTTGATGTCACCTCTCATAAATCTTATCAAGATCTTGTACTATATTTAAAGACTTATGTGTAGTGTTTTATGTATGTTATTTCCGGGATAAAGATAATTCTAATACCAGGGTTGTTATATTTTGAATGATCGCTTTTTTTTAACTTTCATTTCTTTCTCGTACCCTACCATCAAGTAGATTTTAATTAGTCGCTATAAAATCCAGTACTCTAAATGTACGAATTTTTCAATAAGTATTTACAATCTACATATGTATGTAGAACGTTCTTAGTTGTATAACAAATTTACGCTAATGATACTCCGTTGCTAATTTCACGCAGCTGTACATAACAGCACATTACTTAGCACACAGATCGTGCGAGGAAGTAAGAAAAGTCGCTGGCGACTGTCAAGAAGACACCAATGAAAAATTAACTTTTTGCGCATCATTAAAATCTTCTTCCAAAAAAACTGGGGAAATCCAAAAAAAGAAGCATAGATAGGCGCAACAGCACACTACTCATGCTAAGTGAAATAGTTGTGGCAACATATGGAAATGCGGCTACTGTGACAAATACGATCGAGTGTACATTCAAACATGCGGATATGTAAGTGCTCAGAAGTGTCGCTACACCAATACGCACTCGCTAATTAACACCATCTTAATAAAGTAGAAACTCTAGCGCGCCCTCTAGGAAATTTCTAAGTGGTTAAATGAGGTTATATAACACATATCCTAAAATGCTTATTTTTTTAAAGTTTATGTTTAGATCCTTCTCTCCAATACTCAGATTTATTTCAGGAATCGAACATGAGCATTTTTTTGGTATTTTCAGAGAAATCTATTTATGTATTTATATTTTCAAAATCTGAAATCGGAAAATTTCGTACTGGGCATGCAATATGCCTCTGTCCAATTTAGCTCCCTCACTTTTTGTGAGAGAAGTAGGCGCTACCTCTATGTTCCTTTATATAGAAACACTTAGTGTGCCTCGTTGTGTTAAAAAATTGTTGAAATTTGTGTAGATCAAAATTAAAACACGAATTTGTCAATTTGTCATGTCAATATTAATTAGGCAGTTTGTTTTGCTGTCTTCAGGTTTTTGTTTATTTTTTATGAAATATAAAATTTTGTCTCAAGTTGATATTAGAATTATAGAAGCTGTTGAAGTTAGATCGGCTTTATTTCTTTGATTTTTTGATAATGAATCAACAATGAAGAGCTGCTTCATTTTAATAAATTTGAGATGACTCCGTATCGACTATTCCAGATTTGGGATATGAACCAGATTTGGGATATGAACCCTTAGGGGTTCACGGTAGAGCCTAGTATATGAAATTAATTAACCGTTCCCCAATTCCTTCGAGATCAAAACCCTGGCAGACACTGTTTTATGGAAGACATACTTCCGATTCCAGATTGCCTTTCCATATTTGGTGGATACATATATAGTAACTGCATGACCTCGATGTTTAAATGTTATTTTTCTTCTACTTTCTTCCCACCAACTAATTGCTAAAACTTTATTTCCACCAAAATTTTTTGAACCTCGAGCATAAATGAAGTCAAGCGACCTTTTAAACGATATATTTTAGTTACACAGTTGCATTCGGTAACCTCCACACCACGAATCTCGCACCGAGCAACTCAGCCAGTTCGGAGCTCGCGGCGAGAGGGCAATGCAAGCAATTTTCTGCTATATTTGCTTCTTCGGTGCGTTGATTAATAACTTCAGTGAAATTGAAAATTTTTCTAAAACAGCAGAAGCTTCGGAGAAAACTAAATTGAACAAATTGAAACTAATTTGTAAAAAAGAAGCAGGCAGCAAAGCGAAGATGAACCAAATGGAAGTGAAAAGTAAATAAATTTGAGTACAAGGAAGAGCGTCAAGATTGCACGGTAGCAAGAAATGGGAACCCTAAAAGTGGTTGGGTGTTAGCGGCGGATATCACTTGCGTCGACGCGGCCCACCTTTCATGCTCGAAAAGGAAAAGGAAACTGTGAAAACCGCGTAGCAAAATTGTTGAAGAAAACTACTTGCTGAAGAACTGAAGAACCGAAAGAAAAAATCATTTTCCACCTAATTGCTTTACTGTGATTAGTAATATTAAACTTTTTCATTTTCCCTCGACAGTTCAGTTGCGTCCGCGCTCGGCTCTTCCACCAAAGATTCTGCTGATTTTTAACGTGTCTTTTACATATTTTTTTCAGATTTGCATGGAGTGAGTACACTTTTCGCTTGTTTTTGTTGCCTCATTTCTCATTTGAAGCTACCATTTTCATGGGAATTTCAATTTTTTCAAACAAATACACCCGCCAAGGCAAGTTGCAATTACAAGGATTGATTGCGTATGAAAATGTTTGAAGGCACTATGAAAGAAAGCAAAAAAAAGAAACGGAAAGATTAGAAAAGAGTGGAAAAGTTTCAAAGTTCTCAACTAACAGCAAGAAGGTGACTCATTTTTCATGCGGCGACCGCTCGCGAAGGAAGAAAAAATATTAATTTCCAGGCAAAAAAATGGAAAAACGGAAAACCTCAGCTGCCGCAGCGCCGACCAACATCGGCCGCTCAAATTAATGTGGAAAAGTGTAAAAGTTGTATTTGAGTAGGAAAAATGCTGTTTAACACTTGAATAAATAACGAATTTGATGGAAATGACGCGAATGAGTGCGCCCACGGCAACTAAGTGGTTAGACAACGAGAATCACCCCTAAATAACGGTGTGACAGTAGCAGTGATTATTAATTACCGAACGCCGCAGCATCTCCATCAGACGCGGCCGAACATCACGCATCATTTGATGTGACATTTTGACTGCTTACCGTTAACCAGCGAGTGCCTCAATGCACAAAATCGACGAGAAGTCCCCGAAAGGCTCACTCAAACCGATTTTATGCCTAAAAATTATCAAAAAAAATAATGAAAATGTATTGGACGCGTGTTGAAAAAATTAATTTTAATTTAACGTGTCACTTGCGGCGCAAAGTAACTGTATTTCTGTTAGGTAGTAACAAATGTAGCCGCTGAGCTAACACGCTTACGTTACGTAAGGCAAATAATTTTTTTTTCATATTTTCGTTTTAATTGAAGTGGATAGCTGCTGTTGTAGCAGAAGCCATTAAGTAGGCAATTTTTTTGAAGATTTACTTTTGAACGGGTAAATAATTGCCATGTCAATAAGGTCGCGTGCAACATTATGAAAGTGAAATTTGAAATTATTTACAGTTATATTTTGTTATTTTCTATACGAGTGTTTGTATACATATATTTGAAATTTATATTAAGAATAACTGTATGCAAATTGTGTTACGAAGAAAATCAAGTGTTGTGCAAAGAAAGAAAAGTAGTCTGTTGACCTAAGATTTAACCACCCTATAGACATATGTATGTATGCCTATTAAATAAATAATGTGACTAGCTAATAATTTTGACCAATCGATATTTTGTCCATGAAAATAGGTAAAATAATTCATAACCACGCCCATCCGCCGTAACGAAAAAATACTTCTTTACAGTTATTTTGCGGTTGTGATGTTCAAGATTGTTTCTTGCTAATTTTGGAGTGCTAAAACCGAAAATGTTAGTACAATTTTCTTCATTTTAATTTAGATAACGCAAAAATTCGAAAATTTTCATTTTTTAGAAGTTTTGCGATCAAGGGGTCAAACAACCTCCAGTAGTCACAAAGTTTCTTTATATAACAGCATCGTAATATACTTTGTCCTACTTCACATTTAAATCGAATTGCTAGGCTACTGCTTGTTCTAGCAGGTTATGTCTGTGCGTTGTGGAGGTTTTACTTTTGTTTTGACCTTGGTCACTTTCACGTCGCCAAAGGACTGCATTAAATCGAACAAGCTGATTTAAACGACCTAGTAAGAGATCTTCATTTGTCAAAGGACTATGCTGAGCTATTGGGTTCAAGACTATCACAGTAGAATTTACTGTATGCGATGGAACATTTTTGAATTCAAATTCGTAATCAGGACACCTGAAATACCCTCACATACCTCTTAGCACATCAATCGCAAATTTTTTCTTCATATTTGTTGAGTAGAAACGAAAAACGTCAGAATGACTATATCTTATAGAAAATATGTTACAGAAGGGCTGCATACAGATTAGTATAAATGGTGGAAAATAGACGTGGTGTCGGCCACTATGGATCAAAAACTGTAACTCAGGAACTACTCGATCAATTTCAACGAAATTTGGTGCATTTTATTCTATGGGACATCCAATGAGTGAAATCGTTTTTTACCATGTCTACTTCTCATATAACATAATTTTAAATTTCATTCGCTCACTTTACAATGTATAAATAAAGCTTACGGCTACATTTGCACAAACACAGCATTGGAGGTGCTCCACAATTCATGTAAAAAGATTCAGATCGGACTATAACTTTTAATGGTCCCAATTATCGAACATGAATACCTCAGTGCCTGTGGCGAATTTTTTAACGAAAATATCTGTAAAACTTTCATATATTCTATAGAAATCTACAGGGAATTTTTCATTGTTTGCTATTCTTTAACTCTTGACGTCTGTATCCTAAGCCTTTCTTACATGATTTATGCAGTCCATAAGTGTAATATTATATTTTTGTTAGCCTCCATACGATATAGATGTACTCTTTTAAAATTCTGCCTCGAAATTTTAAATTTTGTATTATACCCTTTTCGAAAAGTTCGATTGATGGAATGAAATTTGATTTCTTAAAGCTATTGGCAATCCAAAAGTTCGAGTTATTGAGATCTTCGAGTTATGGAAGTTCGAGTTATGGAAGTTCCACTATATTCATATTTAGTAAAGGTAAAATTTTGGACATAATGTAGCCAGGTTGTGAAATTTATTGAAATCGATTCACATTCGGTTCATCCATATGTCATATAAAAGGATTTTCTTCTAGTGATATTTTTGCCGAATATATTATATATTATCATAATAAAAGTAAATAAAGAATATAAGATGTTCGGTTAGGTCCGAACATATCTCTTCCCTATTCTTTATTTATTAATTTGTATCTCAGGAAGCATACTTACATATACATAATATTTTTCGAGAAACGGTTGGAGTTTCAAGAGAAACATTTATATAACCATACTCAATTCTTCCAAATTTGAAAGCAAAGGGTCAAGTTGTTTTGGAGTTTATAAGCAACAAATAAAAGTATCCAAAGGATTGGAAAAACACACGCATCTTTCTTATCTAAGAATTAATTTCGTTTAGAGAGAATCTTTGATAGATAAATCTATATCTTTTGCTAGAGTTATTTTCGATTTTTAATTTATACATATACATACATTTGTATGTGTAAATTTGTTGTGTCGTCGTTAATACTTACTTATAGAGATAAGTTAAATATGCTAAGCCATAATTTGCTTAGGGGTGATTTCAATATCACTATATAAATACAATTATGCATACATACACACAACTACGCTCTTAGTAGTTTGTTTACGTTTTTAAGGTTAGAATTATTTCATTAATATCCTTTAGATAGGCAAACAACACACTTCAAAAAAGCAATATCCTTAAAAAGTACAAGCACAGCAACAACAACAACTGCAGCGCATTGACAGTTCAAGTGGCCAGCCATTGAGCAGAGCGCGGTGAGTGGGAAGAGTGTGAGAGGCGGCGGCGGCAATTGAGGCTGCATTGTGTGCGCGTTTGGCGTGTTGCACGCCGTTGACGCCCTTCTCAAGAGACCCGGCGGCGAAAACATCATTTCACACATACACGCACTCACGATTGCAATTGCAGCGACATTAGAAATTCATTTTGGGCACAACAACAGCGCGGCAATCGAGAAGACCACTTAGCAGTGATGATTCTCGAGTGCGTGCGCACACAAACACACACACACTCACTCACCCGCTCGTAAATAATTTTAGTGCAACGTCCATAAATAATTCATTTTTTTACCCATTTATTTTTATACTTCATTACTAATATCATTTACGTCGAGGCGTTGTTGTTGTTACTGCCGCCACCGCAGCCAAGGGTTGTCAGTTGCAGCGGTAAAAGCATTTAAAGCGAACGCTCATCGCCGCTCTTGTCGATGTTGCTGTGGACGCACGTGAGCCATCTTTCCTCGTGTACAAGCACCGTAATTACAACAATCACTTGATGAATACTATCCTGACAACAACAACTGCTCGCTAACCTGCCTTAATTACACGCTCGCAATGGGCGACGCGTGCAAACTGTTCGTGGCACTCCTGTTGCCGCTCGTTTTTCTCACTGACAGTCACTTTCGGGTGTGGAAAAGCGTTCATTTGCAGCGTTCTGCCGCATCATGTAGCTCAGCGGAAAGTCACCTTGCCAATGCCCATAGGAATCGGCGGGCAGTCGTCAGTCTTACCACATACACCGTTGTTTTTGTTGTTTATCAACTGCGAAACTGTTGCTGCTATTGTTGATTTAATATTTGATTAAATTAATACTTGAATGTACAATTAATAGGCTTCGCGTATTCCCAAGTCGCTGACTCTTCGCGCTTAATGTGGGAAAGCACTCGGACTGCACTTGTTCGTGTTTGAGGGAAGTTAAACTCAATGCATTGTTTCGAAGCTTAAATTGTGTCTCTTTTGAAAGTTCTCACGGTGTTTGATGCTGTTTTTATACTCTAACAGTGTTTAACAGCACTAAAGAGATGTCATAAATCTGTTTAAGGTGAACTAAAGAGCTTCAGTGGAATTTTTTTCCCAGAACTGAAGACTTCGTAGAAATCGTTATAATCTAAGTATTTATGCAGAAAGGTGTTTAAGTTGTGTGATTTGGAGTCGCTGTAGTTGAGGGTGTGCATGTAATTAAATAAGATCATTCTGAGGAATGAATTGGGACCTTGACCCTCTAGGACAGGATTGCGCCTAATTTGAGTGGATAGCTTCAGAGATCTTTTTCTTTAGAATCGATAGCAGATTTATATGGATTTTTTAGTAAATTTGATGTAATTGTTCTCGATCAATTTGTCTCCAGCCTCTATATTCGTCAGACATGATGCCGTGTGACTTTTTTCTATTTAAAAAAAAAAGAGAATTTCACAAGGTCATCGTATTACAAGTATACGAGAAATAGTTAAAAGAAGCTAAAATAAAAATCGATTTTGAAAAGTGGACGAAGCGCTGAAATGGGGGCTATTTTGAAGACAACAACATTAATGTAAACGAATGAATAAATACATTTTTTTTTCAAAAACGAAAATTCCCGTTATTTTTTGAACATACCTCGTATACTTCATAATCGATTTGGAATTTTGATTTTTTTTAGTATATTTGATGTAATTGTTTTCGAATCCCTAAATTTTTTACACTTTTTGTGGTATTTAAGCTCCAATCGTGGTCGGATTAGTTAAGACTTTCCTAGTTGAAGTTAGATTAGATATAGTGGATGACGGGTCGTCTTATAGGCTATCACAAATTAAAGTTAGACTTGCACAAACTGGTGGATCGGGAAGAAAATGTTGACTTGATTTGACCTCGTTTAATTCCAGACAACTTACTCTTCGTATAGACCATAGGTTATGTTGTGACTTTTTATAAGAAAAAATTGATGAAAATCAGAAAGGAAGTTCGTTGAATTATAACGAAAAATGTTACAGAAGAGCTCTAGAACCGCTATGATTTAAGTAATCAATGTTTTTGAGTATGAAATACTGCAGAGGTTACAGAAGAGACACTAATTTTTTATGAGCTTAGTGAATCTCAACTCCTCAAATGAGTCACTCCTTCTTCAGACAATCTATAGGAACAACTCAAAAAGAACTCAGGGTATATATTAAGAATTTTACAAAATAATATAGCACTCACCAAATACCGGAAATATCTTCCGTCAACCAGAATTTCGTGTTTAATAAAATAGTTGACGGCATTGAAAAATTCATTCATAATTATACAAAAATAAATATTAATTTAAATGTGTATCTACTTAAGTGTAATTACTTGCTTTCATTAGTGTGTCGCTTGAGCTTACCAAATGTGAGGCCGTGAACAGCCATTTGCTCACGCTTTCGGGCAGCAGAAATTCATTCATTCATTGAACAGACACAAAGAATATTGGGCAATTCGCCGATTTGATGGCGATATATTTGAGATTTGTGGGCGCGACGGTAGAGAGGTGAGGGGACAAAGGTTTGTCGCACATGTGGCATAGTTAAAATTAATTGCTGTCTCTGTGTGGCAGCAAACGCCATGCAAAACTCATAGGTGACAGAGCGCTGGGGCTTTTGGCGCTGCCGAATCGCCAAACGTCGCAAGGCAAAAACAAAAGCAAAAACAGCAGCTAACTTTACTACTTAAGCGAATTATCTTATGTAACTAAATGTATATTTGTATGTATGTGCTTTTGTGCTGATGTGTCAATGCGCGCATGTTAATTCCGTTAATTTCGCCGAAATGGCGCATGTGTTCAATTAAATTAATAGTTTTCAATTATTTTCGTAATTTCGCGGATATTTCTAAGCCAATCTGCCGTGTTGTCCGCGCACCACAAGAGACAGATGTACATTTACATGCACATTTACACATACATACAGCTGAAGACGAAGAAGCTGTTGCTAGTGTTGGGGCTACACACAATTTCTAAATGCTCGCAGATTCTTTCTCAGCGAAATTGAGGTAATCTTCGCATATTCTTTATTTGCTTATATTTTTGCTTTTACGGTACACAAATGAATGTCTGTCCGGCTGTCGTAATTTAGCTAATCTGAAGGCCCAGCAGCGCCATTTCTTGGCAATCTGCACGCGTACACACACTCACATGTGTATACAGAGAGCGCAGAGGGGGTAATCAGCAATTTTTGGTCAGCGCAAATTTCGTGCCCTGCCTCGTTCGCTGAGTTCTTGGTGCAGCGTAGTAATTGGGCGGCCGGCGCTTTTGGCGCCACTGTCTGCCACTATGTCGGAAGTGGGCCTTCCATTAATTGGAACACATAAATAATCGTCTACAGTTAGTCAATATTTTGTTGATTGGCGAAATTTTATGAAACATGTTGGTGTGTGGCGCAATTTCTTAGGTGAATCTTCAAGTGAAACAATTTGCTTCTTGCTTTCTGCAGGAAATACCTTACATGGAATACCTTACATGAATTGAAGAATATACATATGTATGTATAAGTAAAATGAAAGTTGAGAAGACCTTCAGTCATCATAGGATGCTTATGTTTCTACAGAGTAGTTCGTTTTAGCCTCATTTCATTTGCAGAGATTAAAAGAGATTTGAAGACCGAAATATCTGTTTCGAGAGTATTAGGGAAAATGAAGACTTGAAATCAAGATTTATTTTTCAATCCTATTGAATTTCGATATTGGAAAATACAAGTTTTTATACTCTCGCAACAAATGTTGCTAAAGAGAGTATTATAGTTTTGTTCACATAACGGTTGTTTGTAACACCCAAAACTAAACGAGTTAGATATAGGGTTATATATATCGAAGTGATCAGGGTGAAGAGTGGAGTTCAAATCCGAATGTCTGTCTGTCCGTCCGTCCGTCCGTCCGTCCGTCTGTGCAAGCTGTAACTTGAGTAAAAATTAAGATATCTTGATGAAACTTGGCACACTTATTTCTTGGCACCATAGGAAGGTTGCTTTCGAAATGAGCAAAATCGGACCACTGCCACGCCCACAAAATGGCGAAAACCGAAAACACATAAAGTGCCATAACTAAGCCATAAATAAAGCTATGGAAATAAAATTTGGTATGAAGGATCGCACTATGAAGGGGCATATTTGAATGTAATTTTTTTGGGGAAGTGGGCGTGCCCCCTACTAAGTTTTTTGTACATATCTCGCAAACCAATAGAGCTTTATAAACCAAACTTTCTGCAATCGTTTTTTTTAGCCACTTTCTAATGCAGTCCAAAAATAAAAGAAATCGGATCATAACCACGCCCACCTCCCATACAAAAGTTAGGTTGAAAGTTACTAAAAGTGGGTTAACTCATTAACGAAAAACGTCAGAAACACTAAATTTCACATAAGAAATGGCAGATGGAAGCTGCACTCAGATTTTTTTACAAAATGGAAAATGGGCGTGGCGTCGCCCACTTATGGGTCAAAAACCATATCTCAGGAACTACTCGACCGATTTCAATGAAACTTGGTTTGTAATAGTTTCCTTACATCCCAATGATATGTTGTGAAAATAGAGCTTTATAAACCAAACTTTCTGAATCGTTTTTAGCCACTTTCTAATGCAGTCCAAAGTTACACGGAGTCATATCTGTCGAATAGGACGACTGGGACATCATTACAGTATTGTCTGTGTCCAAAAATTCACGAACAAGCAACGAAGTGTGAGCTTTTAACAAACGAAAATCCCCAAACTCAGGAAAAAAGTCTAACCACATTTAGGAAGGGGAAAAGAAGGCTGATACAATTCATAGGATATTTTTAAATAAGATGAAATCGTAAAAGCTTAGCTGAACTTTCTAGTTTCTAATATATTTTCTAAACGTCTGAAAACAAAGCAATAATTTCCAGATTTCGAATGTTGTATTATACAAGCGAATTACTTTGGGCAAAAAGATAACGGGAATTTTCGATTTTTGAAAAAAAAATTATTAACTCGGCTACTGTTTGCTCCAAAATAGTTCTCATTCGATATTTCGACTATAAATGTATGACAACGCTCCTACCTTTGGCCATTTCAGCGGTTTCTCGTATGCTTATACAATGACGGATCTTTAACGGTCTCTTTATTTTTGGATTAAATGAAAAAGTCACACGGAGCGTTGTCTGGTGAATATGGATACAGGGCCATCGTTATAGTTTTGTCTTTGGACAAGATTTCACGAACAAGCAACGAACTTGGAAGCGTAGTTGGACCTTCTAGAAGACTCTCTAGAATTTTCAATATACATATACTTCCCCATATCTTATATAGTAGAATGGTCTTAAATATTCAACGTTCAATATATCAAAGTTTTTTTTGGAAAAATCAGTAACTTAATCATAAAAACGAAGTCAAAAAAATTAAGTAAAAGTTCATTATAACAACGAGCAACGGTTCATAAAGTACGTTGTAAAAAAGTCAAGAAAACCGTAGGAAAGTATCGAATATCGAACGCCCGTGAAACACGTTCGCAATCTTTGAGTCAACGCATAACAAGCTCAGTGATTTGCCGCAACATAATGTGCTTTTAATATGTTCGACCACTGCGGCAGGATAACGGCTTTTGGGTTGCTGCCTTCCTACGCAGCACGTAAGCAAATACCTATCCGACTCACATGTATTCAAACTTACGTATGCATAGCGGTGCATAAGTATGCTGGCATGTGCTTATGCGCCTGAAAGTATATTACGTTACTTTTGCTTTACGATTATATTTTACTCCAGGGAGCTCGTTATAAAAAAGAGCCAGGCAGCAAGATGCGTAGCACCGGTGCGTGGTATCAGTGCGTTAATGGACAAATGCAACAACGTTATCGATGCGAAGGCTTCGATTTCAACTCGCATAGCCAGCTATTGGATTGTGGTTTGAGCCATATATATATGCCACCTTGGAGAATTGCCACTCGATGCGTGTGGAGTGTCGTTTGCCACCTAATTTTCATGTAACGGCATGTGTAAGCGCTTAATGTTGATTCGAGTTGCTGCTGCGGCATGAAAAATTCATATTTATTGACCATTAAGCATGTGCTACCTTATGCTCTTATCGCCGTTGCTTGAAGCGCATTTGCTTTTGAAGTGAAAAAAAAATTTGTTTTTGCAATGAATTATGTAATTTTATTTGAGTGATTTCGTGGAAAACGTTGGCGTGGAATTCCACAATCAAATATGAATTATGACGTAAAAGAGTAGCCTTTTGCATGCCAATTCTTTATGAAAAATAATCTCCAATGTATTGTATTTAATTTTTTTCAAATTATTTGATTAAAATAAAAACTCTCGAATTCATGAAATTATTAACTAACAAATTGGCGTTCCGCTAGATTTAGCACTTGAAAAGTCTTTCTTCTCGGAAATCACCGTTCATGTTATTAATGCGCGAAATGTGTTTTATGTTTTCATAAATATCCCAAACACTCATAATTTGAAATTTTCTAAGTGTAATTGAGTACATAAATCTCACGCGAATTTCCAGAATTTCATTATAAATATGTGGATTGGTAAAAATATAATAAAATCCTAAAATTTTATTCTTATTTTTTCTTTTTTTTCAAATATGTGGCATGTTGTTGTTTTTGTTATCGTGTACGCAAATATAAACATTTAACGCATTGTGTGGGGTCAGTTGCAGCAGCTTTCAGCACTTCTTACTACTAACGCGGCCACACTTCGCTGGCAGTGTGCAAAAAATCAAAAAAGGGGTCTTCCAAAATGTGTGCTGAAACTGCTTAAATGAGCAATAGTTCGGCAAATGGGCCCCTTAATTGCAAATATTAAGTAAATTAATTCTTTTAATTTTCCTTAAGCATTTCATAGATGACATGGGAGTGCATAATCGCAATTTTAGTAGAGACGGAGGAGGATTCACATATACATTTCAGGGTATCATATTATGGAGTGGCTTAATTAGACGAAATTGTTTTGGGAAGGTAGGCCACGCCCACCCCATTAATTAAAAACGTCAGATACTAAATTTCATAGAAGAGATGGTAGAGGAGAGCAGCACTCAAATTGGTATAAAAAAGGGTGTGGTTTCGCACACTTTTGGGTCAAAAACCATATCTCAGGAACTAGTCGAACAAATTTTATGCTTAATATTAGCTTGATATCCTGATATTACAGTTTGACAATGGGCTAAAACGATTTAAAACCGGTCCTACTCCCCATTTAACTCAATTTTGAATTACATCTGATTCGTTCTCTTTAAAATATAAAAATCAAGAACCAGTTTTTTTACTAAAATTTCATTAGCGTTGACCCACTGTGCTCGAAAATTTAGTGAGTGCCGTTTAGTTTACATTTTCAGATTTAATATTTCTAAATGATTGCGCTTAGCGGAGGAAATGTGCATCACTTGAAATAAGCGTGGTGCTGTATTTCGTATTTCGGGAAATTCCGCGGAAAGATTTCTGCGTTAAATTTTCATAAAATTCAGAGAAAAGGTGCACAAGGCAATACACTTAATATTATATACGAAAAACTTGAATAGACCAAGTAAAAAAATAATAGCTGTTTATTTCTAGATACACATACATATGTATATGTATGAGTGTGCCTTATGTGCAAATGGGCGTAAATCTGCCAAGAAGAAAATTTGTCGAGCAAACTATAATTGTCTGCTCTTCCGTGCGCAAAGCCAATGTGACGCCAAGTAGGCGCCTGCAATGCGCCCGAACTCAGCGCTAGACAAGACAGCTATTAGGCCGCTGAAGCGCTTAAGCATCCATCAGCACCGCAAGACGGCTGAAATTGCATTCAACACTTGACGTTTTGGCAAGCGCTACCTTCGTGGCCGCGCAGACAAGCTGCCACTCGTCGACCGAAGGTAGCAACACCGCTGATGGGGCGCGCACACCTTAGCCGCACGGCCGACCGCCGGTTTGCGGCGCGCTATTTGTGTCACTTGCTTAGCTGACAGGCGGACGCTCGCCTGGCATTGCCTCATTTCGGCGCACCGACCGCGGCAATTGAGGAAATGCCTGTCGCTGAGGTGCAATAATGCATTGTGCCGAGACAATTCGGTGGCACTTCTCTTTGCTTGGCACTTGCACAACGTCTACCTGTTGGCAGCGCCTGCTCCACCCATTCACCTTCCACTGCCATTGCATGTGGCACATTATTAACGGCTGCGCCTCATGGCGTTGCATAGTTTCGCTAATTTTTCGAATGTGAAAAATCTCTAGCGTGCCATTGCGGTCAAATTGCCGTTAGTTTTTCAAATTGTTAGTTTTGTTGTTGCGCTGGCTGCTAATTTAGACGCTGTTCAGAATACATACATTGTTGTACGGATCGCGGTGTTTCGACCATTTGACCAAGAAAATAGGCAATATATGCGCTCAACTACGGACCGGTACATATAAATTCGTAGTTCGCGAAGAAATCAGTTTGACGCCAGCCTGAATTCGCTACAAAGGTTGCGGTCGCCGCAGAGTTTGCTCACCTCAAGGCGCGCTCACGTCGTGAAAGAGTTTAGAAAAAATAGCGAAAAACTTTAGTTCTAGTCTAAACTAAATTAATTAGCCATACAACGCTGAGGCTGTCGCCGCAATTATGCAGACAACATGTCGTCGCGCATCGTTCGCATTTATTTTGGCTCAAAGCGCACTACTATAGAATTCTACAAGAATTAGGCGCCACGTTGCCACAGAGAAAACTGGGAAGGGTGACCATATTCAACGAAAATATTTGAGGGCAATCGGTCTGGGACTTAAACATAGATTTACTAATGGTCTATAAATAGTTTTTGATACATTTCTGTTATATTTTTCTCGATGTCACCTCGCGAGAACTCATATATCCAAGAACTATCCAAGAACAGATTGACTTATCTTCGTCCAATTCCATTTTTATTTAAAACTACCTTAACATGATTTGGAAGTGCTGCCTTCTGCTTAATTGGAGCTAAATCGATTTATAGACGCCACTAGCTCCCTGCATAATGATCCCAAATTCCCTAATATGATAGTTTCAGTCCGTCTAATTGACTTTTCTGTGTATAAATTGGTCGAAATGTTAGATTGGGTTATGATATGATCCACAGTCTGAATTTACGAACATTAGAAGAGATTATATATCTCCTTCTAATCTGTGCCCATTCAATTATGCCAGTATATTTCATTTATACCAGATGTTTGTTCGATTCGACAAAATTCGGATAGTTGCAGATATTTTAGAAATCCTTAGAATTAGCGAGAGTTTTCTCCTATGAGAGACAGTTCGGTAAAGAACTGTTAGGTCGATTGAAGTTATGCTTTGGAGCATCAGCTGCAGATTCAATTGTAGAATTTCAACAGAAACCGACTACAACTTTCATGGTCCTCACCAAGTTCATACGAGACTTATAAGAAACTTACTTGCTTAGTAGCTTTCTTTTTCACTCGTTTAATAAAATCTGCAACTAATATTTTCTTTGTTATATTCCATACCACATATGAATGGATATTTGTCTATAATTTTTCTTTCGATACCAAAATGTCAACGCCAATATAAACAAACCGTTCGTCGACATCTGGCTACCCCAGCGATGCTGTGCGACGTTTATTCGGAGTTCATTTCGCATTGCTTATGGCCGTAAGTACATAGCGCATTCAGATTTAGTGTCTAATTAAACAAAAGGCAAGTTGACTGAAGGCGGAACGATTGATGACTGATTGATTGATCGATGAACGATTGTCAATCATTGCTTAAGCGGGCGGTTCGGTTCGGGGAGCTGAGTATGGGAGAATTTACGACTTGGCGTTCGGTTGACAGCGATGACAATAGAACTCGAGCCGCGAGCCTAAAACGGCACAATGCAAATAGCAGGCGGGTAACTGTAAATATAGTATATGTAAGTCTGTGAGTGTATGTGTAGAGTCATCTCTGTGTATGTATTTCAGTGAAGGCGCGTGAAGTGCTGCACTCCTGCGCCGAATTGGCGGATGCGGTAGACTTGATGGCGCAAATATAAACACATAAAAGTGCAAATGACGCTGCCACAAAGCAATTCCATAATTTATAAACATACTGACACACTTGCACACACGCACTCTCACTCATGTTGGGCAACACGTTTGTTATGGACAATACGTGACTTTTCGCTGGTAGCCCAATTATGAAATGCGCTAATGAAATTAAGCGAAATTGCGCTGAGCGCTGCAACAATTTCGGCGGAAAGTAAAAATTTATGCTACTTCGCCGAATTGGCGAAGATATTGAATTTATGCGGTTTTAAATGAGTGCGCGCGCCAGTGTGGGTGTGCGTAGGCAACACTGTTGCACGGAGCGCAAATAAAAGTATCGAAATTCACTAAAAACCGTTAAGTGTTTTAATAGTGCGTCTGCTTATTTGCTTACGCACTTGTCGGCGGAATTGCGAAAATACACGAGTAACGGTAAAAAACGAAAACAAATTGCAGTCAACGAGTGCTCACGCAGTCACAAGTGCAGGCGTCACCGCCGTGGCGATCGTGGTGAATTGTCAGCAGATTTCGCGTCGCTCATTCGGCGAATGTGTGCGCACAAATTATTTTACGATCATTGCGAAAAAAATTTACGATCGCTCGTAAAAGCTAAATGCCGCGTTGCACCGGGCCGCAGTGCCAAAGTGGACTAGAGTTGCCGAGACATGCCTGTCCATGAGACAAACATACATACATACTCGTGTGTAAGTTAGTTAAGCGAAGGTATGAGGATGCGTGGAGTTTGCCGAGTGCGCTTCCGGGCGGTCGTGATGGCTCGTCACTTTCTCTCGTCGTCGATGCGTAAAAATTTGTGGAAATTTTACTATTTACCTTTGAAATTTGTAGTTTTTATTGGCGAAAGTGTGGAAATTGCGTGGAAAATTGTGAATGTGACTAAGCGGAGGCAATGTGTGGAGTAGAGCACTTTTGTGATGATTTATTGAATTTTTTAAATTTGTATTATTTTTCTTCATAAATATTTCACAACTATATACATATATTGATAATGTGTAAGGTTAATTTCAAAAGAGTTTATTGATAAGTAAATAAGTATAAGTATACCTCAGCAACCTTTATAGAAGTGACAATTAATTCTGATCGTAGAGCGGCGATACTTGCCTTGAGTTCGTGGACTGCGTGCTCAAAGCTGGTTAAGGAATCTGGTTAAGTGGTCAGGATGCCTGGCCACAGTGGAATAGCGGGTAATTGTAAGGCTGATGAGCTTGGAGGGTTAGGCACATCTATCTCATCCACAGTAGCATGGGAAAATGTAAGTGCGTCGCTATCCCATTATGGTTTACTACTAGACAGTTGTGACTTGGCTGAGCTGGCCAAACGCTGGTCTGTCACTAGCACTTGAGTAGTTACCAGATCCTTCTGGCCAAAGGTGAACTGCAGGAGGTCTACGGAGCTTTGCAAAGTTCATCTCTCCTCAGTCATAATGCTTCTATCTGGCCATTGTCACGCTGTTGGGTTTAAAATTTTAGCGGATACTAGCCGTAGAAGTTACCTCAAGGAGGACGAGATGGAATAATCTCCTCATTTTCTTCTGGAATGTCCCGTCTTTGCGAAGTCAAGACAAAGGTTTCCTTGATCTCGCTTTCTTTAACAACTTTAATCCTGGCTTCACCAAGTGCGATTCCTTCTGGCGAATAATCATGCACCTTAATCTAAGCTTAAGTCTAATCTGAAAGAAGAAGTTAATTATTTAACGATGGAATAAGAAAGTGAAAACAGATAAAATGAAATAGGGTAGAGAAATACTTGGATGTGTGCTGAAAATTACATTATGAAATAACTGCCACATCTTTTGTAGTTAAACGACGGTTCTAGGTTAGGTTTTGTCATCTTCATCCATGCCTCCTTCTTCTTGACTGGCGTAGACACCGCTTACGCGGTTATAGCCGAGTCCACAACAGCGCGCCACGCATATCTCCTTTTGGAAGTTTGGCGCCAATTGGCTATACCAAGCGAAGCCAGGTCCCTCTCCACCTGGTCCTTCCATCGGAGTGGAGGTCTCCCTCTTCCTCGGCTTCCACCAGCGGGTACTGCATCGAACACTTTCAGAGCTGGAGCACTTTCGTCCATTCGAACAACATGACCTAGCCAGCGTAGCCGCTGTCTTTTTATTCGCTGGACTATGTCTATGTCGTCGAATAACACATACAGCTCATCGTTCCATCGTCTGCGGCATTCGCCGTTGCCAATGTTTAAGGGACCATAAATCTTCCGCAAAACCTTTCTCTCGAAAACTCCTAGTGCCGTCCCATCGGATGCTGACACCGTCCACGCTTCTGCACCATAAAGTAGGACGGGAATGATGAGGGACTTGTAGAATTTAGTTTTTGTTCGTCGAGAGAGGACTTTACTTTTCGATTGCCTACTCAGTCCATAGTAGCACCTGTTGGCAAGAGTGAGTTCTACAAAAAGTCAGTAAATTTATTGAGATAACAACAAAATTTGTTTGAATTCATTTGATGAAATTGTGAGTTTGAAGTTCCTTGAGTGAGTGGGTGTTGATTAGGAAATCCTTCTTTTCCAAAGCTTTCAATGATCATCTCTGGAAATCTTGCAAATCGCAATTTCAACGACTTTCCCCCAATCTTTTGTATTATATCGTCTGAAATTTTGTCGAAAGTAATACCAACATCTTCATTATAAATAGTAATATAGTTAACTACAGCAACAAAGTCTGGATTTGAAAGATTTGTTGAGAGACTCGTTTAAATATGGAGGAACACGTTTTTCAGTTTTCTGCACAGCTTGCACTCATTTAAGTGGTAGTTAGGCCACAAACTGTATTTTAATAAAAGTGGATATTTCGTATGGGCATAACTTTAGAATTAGGCATACATACATATATACATAAAGACATGTGTGTATGTAACCACTTGTAATTAATATACGCACAGATTTGCATTGAATTAATTCTGTAGTAAAATTGCGTGGTTGAGGAATAATTTAAAAGTGAATTTATGAGCGCGGCACCAGCTATCAATAATCGTAAAAATTTTGTGACTTTCCCAAAGAGATACATATTTTAAATGCGTTCGTGCGCTGAGCACTTGCGTATCCATATATAAATATATGTATGTATGTAAGTGTGTGCGTGTGTTTGCAATTAAATGTATTGAAATGCCACAAAACAGCTGCCATAATCTCAATACGTTCAATGGCAATCGAGTGCAGAGTATTCACAAAATCACGGCATTCGCGTCTCTCGGCCGGCGGCGGCCGCCTTGTAATTACAGGCGATGCGCTTAATCTTTGTCAGGCCGCCACTAAAAAGGATATGAAAATGTTGTAAAAATATTAAATACATTTGCTGTAAAGATTATTATTTTATTACCGTTTTGCAATGACAGGCGTCGTTTCGATTTGCCTCGACGTCACTCTCTGACACTTTTCTTTTTCGTCGCTCTTGCGTTCGGCATTGTGTCGTAAATTTTGCCATTGAATGCTTAATGAGTGAGCAAACACAATCGTGTACACTCGTGTACAAAATTACAAAACTAATACGAGTGTGTGCTCTTTAAATGATGTACCGTTAGCCCCGTCGCTTCATTTCACCTACGTGCTTACCCATTTGTTGGTGTTTTAGAGTGTGTTTGCCTCCTTATTCTGGACCTAAACAGTAGTACTAACTTCATTCTGGTACTAGGAACGATATGTGTGGACTAGTTATCGATATTGTAATAACAAAGTATGGATGGATTATAATATTTTTATTTCGAAGGATTCGAGGTTAGTCTGTGTTGGGAACCATATTATCTACAGTGAATATATACTACACCTTGAACTTATTTAATATATATTTTTCGAAAATACCAACAAGAAACGATTCGATTATGTTCGTGACAAATTTTGACTTCTTTCTCTTTTGATTATTCCAATCCAAATAATTTAGCTCAAATTCATTGGGTCTAGATGAGTAAGTGAAGTGTTCCATGGTGTTCTATAACTCGAATATGATCTAAATTGATCCACAAAAATGGTTGTTATTCATAATGCGACTCTGTTGCCAACTATCGGTATTGAAATATGGCAATAATCTTCTTACCGACTGCTTAGAAAGCACTCTAACTTGTGCTTAGGGATTTAAGGTGAGCTACTACTTACTTCCTAACTAGTTTCCAACCACATTTATTAAGAACCACTTCGTCCAACTGCAGAACAATTAAAAGCGCTTGTACTCTTTTCCACTGTACTCCCATTCACTTCAGCCCCAATTGTGTAGATATGTAAATATGTGTTAATAAAATTTTAATAGATTTGTGTTTGTACTTATTTTTATAACACACTTGAATCAGTGATAACACAAACTGTTTTATACTTTCTAATGCATAATTCAAATTTGTATGGAATTCATACTAAATGTTGCGTCGCCACTCATTTACTCCTTTTTATGAACACTTACTTGTACATATATTTATTTACCACATTTGTGACATTTTATCTGCGCTAACGTTGATCTTTTCTATGGCCCCATAAAAACCTTCAATCTCCGATACGGAGCTATTTTTGTGGCATGCCACAATAAATTTTGTATCCGAGTATGTGATGAGCGTGAAGGTTTGAAGCTGTTGACATTTTCGTTTGTCATCTGTTTGCTCTCGCTTAAATAGTCGATAATTAATGAAGCCATAAAAACTCAAATCAATTAATTAAAAATGCATGCATGAAACTAGTTCACAGGACCTTGATGCCCTGTAGGAAAGTTGTAGCAAATTTTTTGGAAATTTGTTCTTTGGGCTGTCTAGGTATCAAAGGTTGTTAATAAAGGTTCTGACGAGCGTTTTTTTAGAATTGTGGTTTTTAAGAAATATTCGGGAAAAACCGATATTGTTTAATATTCTGGACAAGAATTTAGCATTATTATAAAGATGAGGGTTTGTCATTATATTTAAAAACTACTTTCGGGAAAGTAACTGTCCCAGTTGGCTCGAATGAATTCCAGCCGAGGGACCCAATCTTCATCACTTTTTGCAGCAACACCCATTGTTCCGGAGTAAGTCTGTTCATTATGAAATGGCAAACCAAACTCAGTATAAATAACATTAACAGTTTGAAAAATGCATTGGCTTAGTCAAAACCACAGGTTTAAAAAAACACCAGTTATATTGATGGATGATCTTTAAAATTATGGAGTAGTTATGAGGTCCTCTTCAAAAAAATTCAATGTCTTTGAGATCAGCTGCCTAATATTTAAGTTTACAAGTCGATTTATGAACTCAGTAAGTAGAACAGTAGATTTATACAAAAAATGTCCTACTGGGCTACTCGCTGATTCTATCCTGATGATGCACGAAATCCTTTTTTATGATTACACTTGAGTTCTGCTTGCGTATCACATGTTTTGTGTTAGCGAAGAATATGTGTGTCCTTAACATAACACCCTCGCAATCCAAATACAGTAGAATAACGGTATTTTTTAATGACCAAGAGCGGATGAAATTTTCTAAAATACACACTCACAAAAACAATTTCAAATCAATCAGTTTGCTGTGCATATCGATATCTACCACAATATTCCAAAAACAAAGTCGCATGAGGATTCCTTCGCTGCCAACTGAGATATAGTGTGCCTGGACATCATTGCGGTTCATTGACAACTGAGTGTTCCCTTGAAGGGGTTGCACACAACACACACATGCCACACATGAACATCTATCTCCTAATCAAGGACTAGAAGGGGAGGGGAGCCAACGCCATTTGCAAATGTTGAAATGGTGGAAGTTATAAAACGTCTTTGTCAATGAAATACAATAAAAAGTATTGTAAATAGTATTTTTATTTGTGTCGTAAATGTCAAGAGTAATTTAAGTAGATTTTTAACTGGAACGCTCAGCCGACGAAGAAGTCGCCGGCGCGTGAGTGAGAGCATGCATGAAGTGCTGCCACGAAGGACGCGAGGTCCAGTTTGGCCATTGCCAGATGCCGCCGTGGCCACTCAGCTGATGACTTTCAGCGTGTGTAAATACAGTTAGATGCGCGCATAAATGTTTCATATGTGTGTTAAATCATTAATGTTTATTGCGCAATTTTATTGCTTTGTTTTGTAGTTGAAAAGTCAATATTTTTTAATGAGAGGAGCGCAATTCGGGAAAGCAAATGATTGTTGAATTTTATTTTTATTTTTGTGTTCGAATTGCATTTAAAGGTATGTAAATAAAGGAAATTATCCACTAGTGTATGTCAATATGAATGTACAATATCTTAAGCTTATAATCAAACTCTATAAATAGAGAGCTGATATTATTGCTCATGGGTATTAGTTTCATTTCTAAACACATTTTTTTGGGGTTATGATATTACAAATTTCGATAGCGGGACAATTTCATTATAATTTTCCAATTACATATACATATCGCTCATTTACTTGAATAGTGTCACAACTCAAAAAAGTCGATTTTTCAGGAGAGCGATTTAAAGTTTTTAATTGTCTCTTATTCAGCAAATATAGAAAACTGCCATCAGTTTATTGACAAATCTAGTGGCCTGTAATATATTAAATACAATGTTGAGCATAAATGGACCAAATAGAGTGTACTAATGCTTTTTCTTGGGCATAAACGTGACCCATTTTGAATTGTGTCGTTATTTGTGAAAAAAATAATTCAATTTCGCCGTCATAAGTCAAATGTGTCGTTTTTGTTGAAAAAAATCAATACGAAAAATTTAATTACGTTTCACCAATATCGTTCCAACACAAAAGATGTCGTTCTTTCTGAAAAGAAAACCAAATTCACTCTATGACAATATGTGTTGTAACACAAAATATGTCTCTCTTTCAGATAAAAATCCATGCCTAATTCTGGCACAACTGAGAAGTGTCGTTATTGTAGTTAAAAAATAATCCAACATAACAAGTTTAATAACGGCACATTCTTATTTCACGGTTTATTTTTCTACGCATTGGAATGAAATTTTTATACAATATGGACGCTGAAATTGTGCACATTTCTGCATACTCAACTCAAAAATCGTGTTTTTTGAGTTGTGACACTATTCAAGTAAATGAGCGATATATTTTTTTATTTGAATATTTTTCTTTAAATGCAGAATACCAACAAATATATACACCAACTACACACCTGCATTCGCCGAAATTACTCTTCTGATAGGCGAATTTCAAAATTTCTTAATATATTAAATACTTTTTCCTTTACACGTTCGCCGATTTCATTCAGCAGCGTTTATTAATTAGTTGAGATTCGTCTGCGTCACTCAGCGCGTTTTTGCATCCTCAAAGTGCAACAGCTGCTGCCAGTAATACATACATATCTATCCTCAGACTGCCGCAGATACAGATATATTTACATCTATATAAATATATATATTTTTGTTTTTGTATTAACATAAATACACTACTTGTGCTGTCGCCACTGTGCTGTGCAAATTGTTGCCATCATTTGTGGCTGGCCGATGGCAGCGCGCTGTACAAATGAAATATGAACTATTTAACGCCTACTAAATTTATTTGCTCCCTTGTTGGTGTAGAACTCAGCGAAATATAAATTTTATTAAATTTACCGTTACTAAAGTATCAAGCAGTGAGAAGTGTTGGAAATGATTATATGTATATTTAATGAGTGTGCTATTGGTTTGAATTTTTATCTGTTATTTAGCTGATTTTTTGTTTAAAGTGAGCGTCATTTTATATAAGATACAAAAAATAAAAAAAACAAGTAAGGAAAGGCTAAGTTCGGGTGTAACCGAACATTTTATACTCTCGCAATTTATTGAAGAAATTTTATTAAGATAACGCACAAATTTACCCATAAATTCGGCATAAAGTTTAATAGAATAACGAAAATCGTCCTATATAGTGTATGAGGGCTGAGGTAATTCCTGAACCGATTTCATTCAATTTCACCAGCAAGGAACACTATATCCAATACTATACGCTCACTTAATTTTGCTAAGATATATCACATATTAACCAATACATATATGCGTAATAAAGCCCAACGAATTTTTGAAAAACCTTTAATTAGGTATATGGGAGCTAGGAGATGTTGTGACCCGATTTAAATTATTTTTGGAACAGAGACACACTATTGGAAGAAAACAATTTCCTCTGAATTACATTAAATTAGTTGAGAGATTTACCCATATTTTCGGTTAAAATTTAACCTTAGGCGCTGAGTTCAACATGTTCGATATCTGGGGCCTTGAAAAGTTATAGTCCGTTTTCGACAATTTTTACACAAGTGATGCCACAGATCATATATTGTATTTGGGTAAAGTTTTATTCCGCCATCTTCATTGGTTCCTTATGTATACATTATAAAGTGAAGGAATCAGATGTAATTCAAAATTGAGTTATATGGGAAGTTGTCGTGGTTATGAACCGATTTCATCCATTTTTCACATGTGTAATCAGTGTGTCAAGAAAGTATTATATACCGAATTTCATTGAAATCGGTCGAGTAGTTCCTGAGATATGGTTTTTGACCCATAAGTGGGCGATGCCACGCCCATTTCCCATTTTGTAAAAAGATCTGAGTGCAGCTTCCTTCTGCTATCATTTCTGTGAAATTTGGTGTTTCTGACGTTTCTCGTTAGTGAGTTAACGCACTTTTAGTCATTTTCAACCTAACCTTTGTATGGGAGGTGGGCGTGGTTATTATCCGATTTCTTTCATTTTTGGACTGTATAAGGAAACGGCGAAAAGAAATGACGGCAGAAAGTTTGGTTTATATAGCTTTATTGGTTTGCAAGATATATATAAAAAACCTATTTGGGGGCGGGGTCACGCCCACTTTTCCAAAAAAATTACATTCAAATATGCCCCTCCCTAATGCGATCCTGTGTTCCAAATTTTATTTTCATAACTTTATTTATGGCTTAGTTATAGCTCTTTATGTGTTTTTGGTTATCGCCATTTTGTGGGCGTGGCAGTGGTCCGATTCCGCCCATTTTCGAACTTAACCTTCTTATGGTGCCAAGGAACACGTGTTCCAAGTTTCATTAAGATATCTTAATTTTTACTCAAGTTACAGCTTGCACGGACGGACAGACGGACAGACGGACAGACGGACAGACGGACAGACGGACGGACGGACAGACAGACATCCGGATTTCAACTTTACTCGTCACCCTGATCACTTTGGTATATATAACCCTATATCTAACTCGTTTAGTTTTAGGACTTACAAACAACCGTTAGGTGAACAAAACTATAATACTCTCTTTAGCAACTTTTGTTGCGAGAGTATAATAATCTTATTTCTAGTCTGCATACATACATACATATGCACATATGTATTTTTATTCAACTTAAAATCGTAAGAAATTATCTATGAAATGTATTCTATCAGACATATGTAAATTTTTGAAATAAATGAAAAAGAAAACTTAATGAAATGATTAATATTTTGAACCAGTTGCTAATATGATGATGATGAATATTGATCTTTAATGGTTTCATGCAGCCTGTAATATTTCCAGACACTTGAGGGATTGATATTGACTTAAGGGACAAAATATCGTGAATTATTTGCCTGTAGACCTCACCATTGATTATAAATTATCTTTGAAACCATTTTCAATGGATAATGTTCTTGACTTGCCATCATATTTGTCGGTAAGATTTACTCTCCAATTAATTACACAGCCACAAAAACAAATAAATTTCTTTCATAACCTGGAGCCCTTACTTACCATATGACTTCAGATTCGGATTCAGCGACACCAAAAACATATAGCACACATAGTAAGAGCACCAGGTCATGACAACATTCTTTTTGGGTGTCTGTTTGTTTTAGTTATTTGATTCCTAATGCATGTTAAAATCACAAAAGATCAAAATTAACTTATTTATACATCATATAGTTCTTTATATATGATAAAGTTTATCTGGATTGACAAATGCTTTTACCAAAGCATCCAAGTAAAATTAGTCCACCCAACAGTTTTTTGTTAGTTCAAGGCACATTTCTTTCAATATATGGTCAATCTATAGGTGCTTTTTAGTATTATAAATCAAAAATATAGAACTATGTTTGGGCGAATGTCGTGAGCTGTGGGGGTTTTTCTACATAATCCAAGTATTAAGTTTTGGATATATTATCAGATCTATCGATTTTATTCGATTTTTTTTATCAATTTCTCCATTTTTTATTTGATTAAACATACTAATTTTCTATATCGCAGAATAATTTAAATGTTCGTCGGTTTATATTCTTTTTTTCACAGAAGAAATGATAGTTTAACAAGCATATTTTTTATTAGTATTTCAAAAAAATTTAATTTAGTACAACAATTTCAACAAAATCTTCAAATATGTTTCTTATATGAATTTGATACATATTTTTATGCCACTATAAAATCTTAATTTTATTTGGGTAAACTTACAAATCTTAAGTGTATATACAAATCTAAGGCCACAATTTACCTTGAAATATGTCACAGCAGCTTAGCCCCACATATTACCTCTTTTCACCCAAATTCATTTAACTCCCCTCCGCCCCTTGAAACCCGCATTGGCTACCTAATAAAAATTATTGAACGCACACTCCATTACCGGAGTTACCGAAGATTACCTTTCGGACATAAACTGCAGCTGTTCCCAGCGCCCTCGGCTAGGCCTCTCCGCCAGCATCCAACAGTCACTTTGCGGCGTTTATCTGCGGCACTTGGCATATTTTCATATTTTCTTCCTCCTCCCTCCTGTTGGACCACCTTTTCTCGGTCGATTGTTATGCTGATGTGGCTGCCACCGCTGCTGTCGCCGTAAATGCTCGGCGTGTATGCCGGCAATGTCCTAAATAAATAAAAATATGTTTATGTGCAAAATATTAAACGCAAATACACAACAGGCACTCAACTCAACGGTTGACAACAAGCCTACATCCACACTCACACAAATGCGTTTGCATAAATTTCGAAAAATAAACCAAAGACAACAACTACTGGGGCCCACAGCAGCAGCAACGTTGACTGACTGTCAATGCGCCGGTTGAGCGAGGGGGTGGGGGTTGGTCGAAGATGTGCATGAAGGCCACTTGAACTGTCCATCGTGCGATTTCACCACTTAACAAAAGGACACAGGACACAACCTGTACCCAGGTTGACTGAATTTTGCTTACTCGAGCATTTTGCCAACACTCACACACACCCACACACACATGTGTAAGCGACGTTCCACATCCACACTCGAGTTGATGTGCGCATAAAAATCATAATAAAATGTATTTACCCTCGGATCAAATTATGAATTTCATAACCGAAAAAGGTGTTCTGTTCATATGCCGGCACAATTTCGGTTTACCAACTTGGAGCAGGATCTTCGTGCGGCTAAGATGCTGGCGCAGCGAGTATGCTTGTGTAAGGAATGCCAAAAAGACGAGATGAATAAACTTGAAGTGGTCAGCCGATGCTTACATTAAGGACACAGTTGGCGGGCTAAGGCCTGAGGCAGAGAGGGGTGGAGAGGGAAAAGAGCATACATCTATTTATGAAATGTACACTATTGTGTGGGACAAAAGCGGCGAGTAACTGTAAATACACATATGAGCAGTCGGCACACACACATTCAAATATAAATATGTATAGAAGTGTATGTGTCCTTAATGTATGCGTGTGGTTGGGCGAGAATACCCTTAGTGACAATACCTTTTCGCAAATTGTTAGCTGGCGCCGCCTGTTTGTATGCTTCATTATTAAGTATGCACACACATGTATGTGTGAATTCGCTGCAGACAACCCTGAGGTGTTGCAGTACGCTTATGGAGTATGTGTGAATCTGTGTTTCGCTGCTGAAAGGTATTTATTAAAATGCCTATGTGTGTGTGTTCAAGTTTATTATTATTATTATTTTTCTTCATTTCACTTTAGTTGGACCTTTTTCACTATTCCTAGGTGTATATGACCGCATGCCCAGCGGGAGTACGACGCAAATAAACTCATATTTGCGGGGATGTGTCAACATATGGTTGGGTACTGTGGCGAAGTAAAGGTAAATTGTTGTAAGTAGTAAAAAGTTATTTCTGAGTAATAAAGTTAAAAATATTTTCTAAAAAAATTATTTTTCATATTTATTTTCTTATTTATCTAAACCTAGATAAACTATTTCAAATAAAAGTAAAATTTTTTTAATTTTTTTATAGAATATTTATGAAAAATTAAATAAAATATTAACGAGATCAATATTTACAAATTTTCCAGTAAAAAATACGATATGTGAGTGAAAAAATATTTTATCAAAATGAACTCTCCGAAGCATTAGATTATCTATTCCACTAGTTACTACATCATCCACAAGAACCTTTAGTCGCTACCTTTTCAAAAGTTGTTTTAAAGTTAGATCCCCAAACTTTAAAAGGAACAAATTGTCCGAAATACAAATTTTAGTTGAAATTGCCAATCGTAAAGAATTAGGTCGACCATTTACGCATAAAATTGAATTTACAAACTTAAAAAGTTCACAAGTTTCCCCCTTAACACAAAAAAATATTTTGTCCTTACGTTTTCCTACCTTCACTATCCACCATTTACCTAGCCATATGGTTTACCGTAGCGCTTCAAGACATCTGTCGCATTGCTAATCAAAACAAGACACGCGCAGGCATGTTTCGTCCAAAGTATAGCATACCCAAAGGCGCAGTGGCCCAGTGTCACATATGACACGCAACTTAACGTGTAAATTAACAGAGCAAGAGGTAGGCAGCGTGTACGGAGCAGAAAGAAGCATAAGAGAATAGCAAATAAAGTGAAATGGTCTACTTCCGAACTGGCCGAATATTACCTTTGTGCAAATTTCTCTGCTACCTTCTTAGAAGGAAATTCGCAAACGAGTCACGTTGCATTTTATTAGTCAATCAAAGAGTATACGTAATGAATCTCATTACTATCTCGTGCTGTGAGCACATTGGTATGAATGCGTTCAAGCACTGGGTGTTTCCAGTTTTTGGAGCTGAAAAGTATGCAATTGCAGGCATCAGTAACTCTCTTGGGCCTACCTGTTTTACTTTTGCAACGCTTTTATTTTATTAGCTCGGCCTCTAATGGGAAATTGACACTTTGACAGCTGTTTCGATGAGTTCAATTAAGAGAGTGTATGTTAGATCCTAAGAAGTTTCATATCTTAGCGCCGACACCGTTCAATTGGTCGATAGTTTAAGAAGCCAACTGGTTTGAGAATTCAAAAAAAGTAAAGTAAAGTAAGTAAAGTGAAGTGTTGCTTCGAGAAAATTGTCGTTCTGAAGAAATTGTTCAAATCTTGGGAACTATTGTCTCTTTAATAGGCACATCATTTTGCGATGATCCCGAGATTTTTGGGATCTCATTATTATAATCCCGTAATATCTCTTAAATGAGTAAAATAAACTTCGTTGGAACCTAATATATTATTAATAAAATTCTAAAGATTTAAAGAGACCATGTTTTGACACAAAATCTAAAAAAAATAGTAGTACTCTATATGATAATTTTTGTTTCGAGATTATTCTAAACATTTAATTCATATATTGGAGAGTGAGATAAAAATTATGTTTTCATAGGTGAATCTCACGGAAATGTTTGTAAGATGTCTATTAGTCCCATATACATACATATGTACCATTTCTTCGCCCTTCACTTCGATATTTTATTTACCTTTCTCTAAGTACATATTTTAAGACCCTCATCCATAAGGCAACCCGTCTATTTAAAAGCTTTTATAAAGTCTGAAGACTCTCATCATTAAAAGGAGAAATACTTTTTCTAAACTTTTGGTCTTTTTTTAGTGTTCCCAAGCTAAAATCATGAAACCATATAATATATATATATAATATTGGAAATAAGATAATATTATTTAATTCACTTCCTCTCCCGCATCACATTACTAAAAGCTGTCGTAAAAATGAAAAATGCTAACCCAACTACCAATTTCAGAGCACTTCGTTGGTGGGAAATTCGAGCGCTCTCAACGGAAGCGACGATGCAATGCGAAGGTCGATCGACAGCCGATTGCTCTGCGCTTATCACAAATGAATATCAACGGAAATTTCGCAATTAACGGGAGAGTGAAACGATTGAAATTTGTTGTCATAACGCTTGTCATCGTAAATAATACCGAAGAATGGAACGAGCGAGCAATGAAATAATACGCCACGTGCAAAAACAAAAATAAGAAAAGAAACCGATAGATGAAATGCGATGCGATGAGATCAGACGTTGGCGAAAGCGATGCGTCGCGAACTGAAGCAATGAGGCAAGGTTCGGCGGCGCATCGACAGGCAGACAGGGATTAAGGTACGAGTACGGTGGCGGCGTGTGACACGGTAGTGCGTGAACGCGTTGTAACGGGTCAATTGCGTAACGGAGGTCACCGATTTGGGTGAGGGTAAAAAGCGGCGATGTTTTGATTTGTAACCAATTTATGTACGACAACAATATTAAATTGCTTGTCGATAGCGAGGAATTCGCAAGCATGTCCATTACCATTAGAACGCACTAAATACTTAAGTGAGCGCCCTGCTTGGGTCTGCGTGTGTGTGTGTGTGGGACTCATAGAGGGTGGTCGTTGCATTCGCCTTTGTGCTGTAATTCGATATGGTTGTAATTGCGAAAATATCGATGAATGCGTAGCGGCGCGCGATGTTGTTGTAGCGCGTGTGACCGTTATCTAGTTCGCAAAAATAAAAACAATACCACCGATATCCATAAAAAATATTGAAGCGCATCACAAATTGCAACGCTGCCACTTTCCGGTCGCTTCCACAAGCGGCATGCCACCACCAAACCGCGTGTTTTTTACGCGCCCTCTCGCTCTCCCTCTCCCTCACGATTAACGGCAATCGGTGCTATCAATGCTTCACTCTCTGTTTAATTTCTGCCTGCTTGTTGTTGTTGTCAATAAAATAATTCCCCCTCAATTGTGTTGTTGTTGCATTGATCACTCTAATGGTTTTATGGCGTTTTGCGCATTCATAGCGCTTAGTAAAACCGTGTCGTTGGTCCTCTGAGAGCGCAATTTCTGACAATTATTATTATTTATGAGTGTGGGAAAACAATGTTGCCTACTTCAGGGCGTTGCGACGCTTGCACGGCCCAATCACCGCTGCTGTTCTTATTTGTTGTTCTTTAATTTGGAAAATTGTTTTCATTTTATTTAAATTTGATTTGCTGCCTTTTTGTTGCTTTTACAGTGGCAATAATATATCCTGTGATTGCCTTGTGGCGAATTTGTTGCTTGCCACTGCAATCTTAATGGTCGCGAACCGTTTTATTGTCCCTACTCTACCTTCATTGCGTCTATGTTTCTTTGCCTATGGCCAGTTGGGTGTCTTTTGTCTATTCTCATTTCAACAAATGTCAAATTTTTGGTTGAAAAGAGTAAAAATTAGTTCGGAGCCGTCGAAGTTTGGAAGAAAAATGTGTGCCAATTTAGAATTGTGTCTGTCTTATTCATAAAATGGTATGTAAGGGAGTACTGTTTCCGTCCGAAATTTAAAATTGTTGAGGTTAGAAGAAAAGTCAAGTCACCTTAAGGTCCGTGACTTCGAATTTTTTTTTCAGCTAACGGTAGTTAATCATGGTTGACTGCTATAGGGAATCTTTGGAGCCAACATCGTTCTTAGCTTAGAAGCCTAGAGGCTTAGATCTAAGCTAACGTATTCATTTCTAACTATCCTAGTATTTATAGAGTCATTGTTCGATATCGTTATACTCCTTACTTGTGCGCTGGTTAAATAGTCACTCTGCGATGAAGAATCCAATTCTCAACCGTACCTCACTGCCGAAAAAGCAGCAACGCACAAATACACCACCACCCCTCAAGAAGTTCTAGCTTCGCACTCAGAAAGAAAGAGCTTCTGTTATTAATTTTATTTTTGCAGTTATAAGACGCATAAGGCAGACTTCTTGTGTTACAAGGCACTTTTTCTTATTGCCAGCTCCATTGCCGGCAGCGTGAAATTTATCTTTTCGCCCATTTTCAAGAATAAACGTAGAATCCTTCGTAAAAAAAAAAGAAAACGAGCGCATTGTGAGTGGCTGCTTTTCTTGTTTTTGTTTTTGTATTGAATCATTTGTAAGAAAAGGGTTTAAATTGCAACTACATTTCTTTTCTTATTCTTATTATGCTGTCTGAGCCACTCTTTGCCGTCCGCCGAAAGTGTTGTTTTAGCTCTGACTTTCAACTGTCCAAAGCAATAATGGTCCTTTTCGTTAAGGCGGAGGTGGTGAGTGGCAGCTACTCTCGCCGCTGTAGCTCAGGGTTGTTGTGAATTCAAATTAAAAGTATACAAATCTATTTAATAAGCTCCATTTAAGAAATGCCTAGCCTTTGAGCGCTGAATGAGCGAGTTATGCGAAATGGTCAAGGGGGTGGGGGAGTTGAGGAGCAAAATTTTTGCTTTTTACGAAATGATTTGCTGAATTTTGAATAAACAATTTGAACGAAAAGATGCAGAATTTTTTATTTTTGTTTCATTTTATTTTCTTTTTATTTTTAATGAAAACTACATTTTCTTAGCAAAAGAAGAATATTCGTTACTTGCACTTACTGCAAGAGATAATTTAATTATGAATAAAGCTATTTAGTTGCATTTAATGTTTTGCCTTTATGTCTTAAGTGCCAGAGAAGAGGTTAAGTGCAAGCTACAAATAATTACTTTATTAAGTTAAGATTAATTTTGTAAGATATCTAGTTTCTTACAAATATGCTGGAATGAATTGACGATATATTTGAAAATAATCTGAGTTGTTCCTTCTGAAATTTATATGATTAGATTCACATCAAGCTGATGTCTTATGTGACTAGTGAATTTTTTAACTATTTCAATGAAGCACTCAAAAGAAGAAAATAAAATCCTATAATCAATTGGGAATATCGTATAATAAAATGAACTTGAATTATTTGGGTGTGAAACCGTAAGATCTAATACTTACTTAATGCTGGATAATCATGAATAGAATTTGTTTGCTTTTTTAAATCCTTCTTCAAAATTCAAAAAACACTGAAAGTATATCCAGATATAAATATATTTCACGGGCTATTTTTTGAGTGTTCTAAAAGTTATATTATACCAATATGAGGAATAGATTTCAACTGCATTGAAGTGCTTTATAGATACATTACGAATATCTATACTTTCTATACTAATATTATAAAGAGGAAATGTTTGTTTTTTTGTTTGTTTGTGTCGAATAGGCTCCGAAACTACTGAACCGATTTGAAAAATTCATTCACCGTTGGAAAGCTATACTATCCCTGAGTGGCATAGGCTATATTTAGTTAAAAAAAAAATAGGGTTCCTTACCAAAACTCCGATAATGTAAAAAAAATACTATAAAACTTTCTTTAATCGCGAATGCTGCGAAAACGATTGAAGATATAACAAAGTGATGTACTACAATTTTGTAGAACTTATCATTATCTACAAAAAACGTCGGGATATCATATCTCTAACTATTATAGTTTTGTCACAATAAGCGATTTTATATAAAAAAATTAATTAAAATACCACTACTTGAAAAGGCTCTTTATTTATACCTTAGTATTAATCCTTATCGAAATAAATGATTGATGATGATAATAGATCGCTTCAAAACCTTTATATAACTTTTTGAATTATTAGATTCTGACATACCATTCAAAAGATATCACGAGTTAAAAATTTTGAAATTTTTGAATGGTCCTGTGCGGAATTAAAAATAATTGTCGCTTGATAATAATATGATATAAAAATGAATTGCTGTTCGTTTGTGCCGCAAAAAAACGAGAACGGCCAAACCGATCTGGCTAATTTTAGTCTTGAAATATTCGTGGAAGGCCAGAAAAAGATTAGAAAGTGAGTAAATATGAAAAAATTTCGAGGAAGATAATAATAAGAGAATTTTATTCGAGTTGACAAGAAAAATATAAAAGAGAAAACAAAAAATTACAATTTGCAGGTTGTCATTGTTGCTTTGTTAAAATATTTTTGTTATTGTTCAATTGTATAAGGTTGTGTCGATAACCCAAAACAATTTGTAACAAGTAAGGAAAGGCTAAGTTCGGGTCCAACCGAACATTTTATACTCTCACAATTTTTTTATGTAATTTTATTAAGATAACACACAATTTTACCTATATATTCGACATAAAGTCCAATAGAAAATCATCATGTATAGTATATGAGGGCTGTTGTAATTCCAGAACCAATTTCACTCATTTTCACCACCAAGGTTAACGGGAATAGGGGCGACTTGGCACCTGTTAGTAGGCAAACATACGGCACATTCGGCCTTGAAATTACTCCTAAATTGCAAATGAACGAAACACCAGTCAGCAAAATCGTCAAAAATAGCGCTTTAACGAAAATTTTCCAAATATTCAAGAAGTCGTTGGAGGTACTGCACAGGACTTTAAAAGATCTTGATTGTCGATAAACGTTTTTGGTGGGGCCAGGTGATTTACGCCAGACTCTTCCAATTATTCCTGGATCAACTGTTACTGACGGGCTAATCGCATGCCTAAAGTCATTTAATTTGTGGCGACACATAAAGAATCGCCAATTAACAACTAACATATGAGTGTTTTTGCAACAATACCAAATTGCGATTGTAGAAATAGTTGGCAGTTGACACCTCGATGGATTAATAACATTTCCAACAGATTTCTGTCACTTCATTGACTCGAAAGAGAAGTTTTCCTGATATGATAACCATAAATGACTGATTGAATGACCTATATTGGTGGTAAAAAAAAATATCGATGATCTTAATGCGACAATTTAGAATTTCGGTCCAAGAGAGTTGACACAGCTACTAACCAGGATGACGTAGTCAATTATCCCAAACTATTTAAAATTGCCTGTACTTTGCAATTAAAAGTAGTGTGAATTGTAATCATGCTGTGTAACATAAATCGACCTCGAGTAATCAATATCGTCGCCGAAGCCAAGATTGGACCAACTTAATTTAATGTATACCTTAGCCACAAAAACGTGTGGCCGGGTCTGCTAGTCTCTAATAACTTAACAAGTGGCAACCTTCCTCAAAAATATTCCTGACTTATCCATATTAGAGATTCAAATTTACGGATTCGTTCGATCCGTTTCAATGTATCCGAAAATGTTTTAAGCGGCTAGTCAGTGTAACCCATGAAAAATTAGTCCCTTTTCGAGATTTTTTTAAAACACAGTATTCGATAGAATGTTTTAAAGTTTTTTGCACAAAATATTGAATATTTTTAGTTATTTTTTAAGATTTTTTTTACACAAATTAAAAAAAAAAAAGTTGCATGTTTCCTTCGTAGTAGCCAAAAAAAGTTCCCAAACTGACATGATTGGCCGAATGAGTTGCTGAAACAGAAAAATAAGGTGACCTACGATTCTAAAAAAAAGTGTCGTTATTTGGGCAATTGATAGTTTTCAACCAATCAAAAAGATCGTAGGTTATTACATAGTAAATATATCCAAGAATAATCAGTTTGTAGCGGATCCGTCAATTCCTCTTTAAGTTATGATGACAGCAATTTTGAAAAATATCGTTTCAAGATCAACTTGTTTAAAGTTTCAACAATAGCAATTTATATCTTCAAGCGGCCTCTCATTAGAACGCTACCTTTAAAAAATATACAAGATACGTTCTTGACGCTTTCACGGAATATTCTTGAATCTATAGATAGTGTATAGTAGATGAAAAATATGCCTTCTAAAGCTGAGAAACAAACAATTGCGGCAATCTCAAAAAATTAAATACTTTTTTCGTATTACAATATGAACATTATATAAGGGTGATTTCATATTGGCATAGCTGTGGTATAGCGAACTATTAAAGGGAAACAAATCATGCAAAGCAACCTTATCAGTCTAAAAAGCAAAATTTTGCAATGAACTGTGACGGCTGTTTCCTCGACACTTCGCCGGGTTTTTGCACATTCGCAGATAAAAAACCTTTCAAAAAGTATGGAATGTGGCGTAACTAATAAGGAGAGCAAAAGGTAGATTCTGAGCAGAAATTACGACAGTAAAAATTCGTCTCAACGCAACATAAAATGCAAATCAGGAAAATAGCACATAACATAGCACAGACATAGAACAGAGACACAAATTAGTTATGAGCTACGCACACAATGCCGCAGAGGTCGAAAAGGACCTCAGTAAAGAGAGTTTGTGAAAGTGAAAACTTATAAAAGTGCTCGCTCTATTGTTGTTGTTGCAATGCTATTGATAGTGTAATAAATTTTATAAGCAATTCTCTATGCTCCGGCAAAAATAAAAATGAATGAATGACTGAGCGACTGAAGTTACTCGAAGACACTTTTGTTGTGAGTTGGAGGTTAGGCAGCGTTGAATTAGCATACGGGCAGCACCCCAATTCTAAATTTGCGCTACACTTTGAGCAGCAAAAAGACAACAGATAGTACTTTAACACCCTCCATCGTCTCTACGGCCTTACAACCGATTATGTCAGAGTGTTTTGGGTGCCGTTCGTCGGCCGTCGACCGTCCTTTTGTTCTTTGTTCGACGGCATTTGAGTGTAAAGTAAACGATGTTGCCTTCCGGCGAGCGAGACACATTTCCGGCATTGTATAATTACCGTTATTTGTGCAGCTAATTAATTGCTAATCAATCATTAGGCCTACTTACAACGACGACGGCAGACAAAGACGACCCATCTTTGACACTTTTTGTAGGTTTGCGCAACGCTCTTTTTATGCCTCCGCCATTCTAAGGTCTCATTCTCATTCTTCTTCCTGTTGTTTGTTGTAATTGTAAGCCTGTTGGCAGAGGCGAGGCGAGGCTATTAATAGGCAGTGTACAATAATTATCATTGCAATCAATATGACACTTTCGCAGGCTGTCTCTTGCTTACAATATTTAAATAGCGTTATGCTGTTGTCTGTTCGAGGACAAAAAAATAAAAATAAAACAAAAAAGCTCTCAGCAAGATTGATTATTTTGCGGAGTGGTCGAAATCGTTCTTCTTTCATGAAGCCTACTGAGTTCAAGCTCAGCGTGTTACGAGCGAATTGGGTTCAACTCGCAGCGAGCTACTTCCCTCAGCATCTTGTGTTTGAACGACAGTTGGGCATTTAGTTGGCTGTCAGCATATTGACTGACACTTTTTGTATCCTTTTTGGCCGCCGGCGTCACCTGCTGTCGTACTCACGGATATTTAGTGGATCTCTAGAGCAAAATGCAAATGACTCCGGCGTCGGAAGGTGTTATGAGGAGGTGCATGTTTGTGTGTCTAGTATAGCTTAGAATGGAAATTAAAAGCGTTGTAAAATGTAGCTGTCAATGATTACGAGCGGGTTCGAAAGGTTCTTTCTCACCTTAAATGACGAAGACGGATTATGTCAACGTGAGAAGATTGGCAAGATGTGCTAATGACGGGGATTACGTTCGTGAATGATGTTTTTTGTTTCAAATATAAATATTGGCTACTTTTTTGTTTTTTTAAATAACTTGTTCATTAGTGATTTCAACCCTAACTCAATTGGTATATATTATATATTTTAATTAAATTTAAAAAATTTAACAATATGGGCTAGTGACAATTCCGGTCTTGAAATATATAACAAATATATGTGCGAGCTTCTCAAGCCGACTAGTCTTCTGCTATGGTTATATTGTAATTCTAGTAACTTCAAATCACCATCCTTCCCTAAATCCACTTTTATATTATAAACATATATAATTTTAATTTATCACTCTTTTTGCTTTCGTACATGTCTTAAATGTAAGAGAAAAGCTTAGTAACAATTTAAAGTGCGACATAAAAATCAGCTTTATGTTGTCATATTCGCACTTCGGCCCTCGAAAGTTCTCGCCGCGGTTGGTCTATCATTAGCGAAATTGCTTTTTCGTGCGCTCTTAGCATTACTTTTATGTCTAAAATAGTTGAAATTCTTGCGTACTAACTTGTGAATGTTGGTCATTCCATAAAACAGTAATTTATATTAAGCTTCTAAAGTTAAAGGGTTGACCATTTCAATAACGAGGAATAATTTTTAAGGATTTACTGTTTACGACACTGAAACTAAGAGTTAATCGGCTATCATTTGAATGACTCGAATATATTCAGATTTCTAAGAGTGCCCAATCGAACAAATAACTGATATAAATAGTAGATATAGCATGATATGTGGTTATACCACTTCAGTATGGAATTCATCGGCTCTCTTGCTTTGAATCAAACTGGTTTTTCTTTGTGGTTGCATTCACAGATGATTTTTTTTAAGAATAACAAATTCTTTTGAGAGTGTTCTAAGTGCTTTTATTTCGTGACAGCCTCCATAATCAATACTTTCTCTTCAGCTAGAATGCATTAATTCTTAAATATGGGTCTTAAATTATATTTAGATATTATTTTCATATATATTATTTAAAAATATTTCGTAATTTCATAATCACAGCCTCCTCTTGGTTCACATAATAGTCTAATGTCTCTCCATGAAACGTTTGGGTAGAACCAAAGTCCTAAACATAACTATTGAGTATTTCATATAGGCGCTCGCTGTTATGCATCAACTTCTTCTAGCTTAAAAGCTGATATATCAAGCACTGCTGAAAAGAAAAGAACATAAGCGGAGAAGACTACTCCAAATCAAACGTAATAAATATTTGTAATAAATATTTTATGGTGAAATTAAGATAGAATTTAATGAATGGTGAGTGATATAAATAAATTTAATAATAATAAACATGAATTTAAAATAATTTAGTAAATTTCAATTTCCAATTATATTTGAAAGCCCCTAATGCCCTTCTTACGTTTAGTTTGGAGCGATCAACCAGTGTATATCATAGTCAAGGCCGCAAAACCGCATAAGGATCTCTTAACAGACCCATACACGAGACAAACGAATTTTGTGGAAAGTTGGAAAACTAAATCCACTCAAATTAGATTAAAAATAAATTCATTTATACCTTCGAAGACCTGTAAAAAATAGTAAAGATTATTAGTGGAGAAAAAATTTAGTTTTCCAATTCTCCTGAAATATTCGATTGTCTTAATTAGGCGGTCTAAACTATGATAAAGTTGAGTCGTACCTGTGACAAGCATTGAAGAAGTCCTGCTGTAGCGGTTATATATATGATCCTCCTGGTAATCCCGCTTGGGTTTAAATGCTTTAGTGAACTCCTAGCATCAACGAGAAATATCTCGAGTCTGGAGTATCTCGATCTGTTAACTAGAAAACTTCCACTCTCGAACATTTTGTTATAGCTGGCTGTTTTGTGCTTCTTAAAACTGAATTGAAATTTGGCCTAGAGTGCTACGCTTTTATAGCCAAACTTTATGCACAACTTTTATGAAATTATTAAGGGTTTAAGGCCGAATTTTCGCACGAAATTTTGTAAATGTTTTAGTAGTAGTCTAACTTTCACGTCGAACTTACAACTTCGAATGAAAAATGAAAACCGCAAGCGATTATTTAAAGGCGAATATAACACTTACATAATCGTGGGTGAAACAAATTAGAAAACCGCTACAAATCTAGTATTTAGAAGGTTGATCTGGAACAAATCTCATTGGATACAACTAAAATTATGTTAATTTTACGAAAGTCTGATGAGTAGAGTAAGAGAGGCAGTGTGTTGCAGAGTGAAATGTTCTCTTAAAGACCCACAACATGCGATCCAAATAAGCTACTCTGTTTGGAGGTGTTAGACACCACTGGGTATAATACTTGGAATCTCTTTGAATGTCTTTCATTTAAAAAACTCTCTTTATATGATTTTTTAGATTGGAAACACAAAAAACACTGAGCTATGCAAAAATGTGTGCGCCATAATAAAAAAGCTCATATGCCCATTGCCGCCAATAAACGTGGTGAACCAAAGCAATAAACTAATAAATTTGTTGTAAACTGCGAATTGGTTTCTATACTTCTATGTCGTACATTCCAGCATTAATATGCGACCATATCTTTACCATAATTATTTATATGCGAATATTTACAACAAAATTTGGCGATTAATGAGCGAGAGAGGGCGATTAAAACAATTGCCTAGGCTGAGAGGCAGTCGCATAAACATATGCCTTGAGCAGCCACAGGAGGCACTACACATACATACATTCATATTCATATAGAGATATATATGGATTATTGCAGTAATAACTCCTAAAGTTATTATGCGATAATACACTGGCTTGTAAAGCCAGGCACACACACACACACACACACTCACACAGAGGCAACTAAATGTACATAATTCCACGATGTTATAAATGAAATTAATTCGTTTAATTGCCAGCGGAAAATATGTTCTTACTTACATATGTAGGTATGTACTGAGTGTGTGTGTGTGTGAGCTTGAATTAAGCGGTGGCCAATAAATGTTTGTGCCTCATTTTTATTTGCTCATATGCAATAGACTATAAACATATATGTATGAATGCGTGTGTGTTCTACAAGTGTATTAGACAGACATTAGGTCGAATGTGCGTGCGTTGCTTCATAAATTCTCATATTTCTATAGAAACTTTTTGTTTATGTATAAATATAAATATATGAAAATATTATTTGGGCCATTGTGCCCCCCCCTTCAGCTGCCCTGCTAGCACTCACTGAGTGTTCAGCATTCAATATGAATGTTCGTGGATCTACCATACATGTGATGGTGGTGACCATGAAATCTGCTTAATCACCAAAATGCGCTCCAATATTAAAGAAGTAATCATAAAAAAATATAATCGTACATATAAAGCAAATGAAAGCCATATATTTTTGGGCGTTGTGCGCGTAGCTGGCAGGTTCACTTATTTATTGCGCCGCGAAAGTACAAAGAGTTGGTGCTTTCGATGTGTGTGTGTGTGTGGGCTCATAACCTATCCGCTTAAGTGTGTGATTATGTGGGATGTGCAGATGCCACAAAGTATTTAGCTGCCATACACAACACACACACACACATACACATTTTAATTTCATAATACTTCATTGCTTATTCGCGCACTTCATTTGGCTGTCTGTTTTCAATATTAAGTTTACTGTGAAATTATTTAATCGCCATAATAATCATAAAGCCAACATAATTTTTAATAATAAATTAAGTGTTGTACATAAACATTTCGTACATAACGGTAATAATGTGGCAAGTTTCATAGTAGGAAAGTGTGTGCATGTACATACATATGTATGGATGGGGAAATATGTAAGACAGAGGATGTACTGCAGAGAAGTTGATCACAAAGCTTAGGGTAGGGTCACTATATGCTTATATGAAGCGCAGTGCCTTAACGTTTTTATGAAGACACATTTTCGTCTCTACCAAAATATTCAGTGGGGAGCACACCACCATCAGTAATTGTTCTTAGTTAGTCGATGGGTCCCGGAACTTACTTCCTTTTCGGTAGTAACAACCGCGCCGTTTGTTCTGCTTTTTCCAGACTAGATAAAGAAGCGAAGCGTATGGGTCTCCTGTCATCAAACAAACAGTCAGCGCACTCGCGTCTTGGCTCCCACGTCACTGTTGACAGTCATACCTTTGAAGTAGTAGATAGTTTCGTCTACTTGGGAACCAGCGTTAACAACACCAACAATGTCAGCCTTGAAATCCAACGCAGAATCACTCTTGCCAACAGGTGTTACTTTGGACTGAGTAGGCATTTGCAAAGTAAAGTCCTCTCTCGACGAACAAAAATCAAACTCTACAAGTCGCTCATTATTCCCGTCCTGATGTATGGCGCCGAAGCGTGGACGATGACAACATCCAATGAGACGACTCTTGGGGTTTTCGAGAGAAAGGTTTTGCGTAAGATTTATGGTCCTCTGAACATTGGCAACGCGAATACCGCAGACGATGGAACGATGAGCTGTACGATTTATACGACGACATTAACATAGTTCAACGAATAAAAAGACAGCGGCTACGCGCTAGGTCATGTTGTACGAATGGATGAAAACACTCCAGCTCTGAAAGTGTTCGATGCAGTACCCGCTGGAGGAAGCCGCGGAAGAGGACGACCTCCACTCCGGTGGAAAGACCAAGTGCAAAGTGACCTGGCAAAAAGGAGGAACGAATGGCGCGCTCTGGTGGATTCGGCTATAATAGCTTAAGCGGTTTCTACGCCAAATATATATATATATATACTAATGTCACATTTGCATTGGAACTATGGAAAAATTGAGAAAAAAACTCTCAAGCTGACGACTGCCTTACAAAAGCAAAAACTTCCTTTTCGTATTTTTTTGAGGTGGTAAGATTTTAATTTGGGAAAGAAATCGGTACAGTGGATCTTGAGAAATCATGAATATAATTTTGAAAATCAGAGTATCGAAGAAAACGCACTTGCATCTCCGAATCGTCTAGTTGACATAATCTTAAAAAGTTAAATTGAAAATATGAAACAAAATACTTTTGTACTTCAACACCAGAATACCTCCTTATTTATTTAACGTTTTGATCCATTGGTTCCAAAAAGGTAAAAAAAAAAATCAAAAAGGTGAATATGCTATGGAAGAATACTACGATTTTTATGTGCCTATACAACCGCAGCCAACTTCGCTCACCGCCTATTAAGGCGATATATACCCTAGAAAGTTTTTCAATTAATTTATTATTTATTTTCTAAAAATCCTTAGTAATCGTCCTGTTTGTTTTGTCTTTAAAATTTCAACAATATTTTTTAGAAAAGGGACTCATGGATTAGTACATGAGGCTTAATAATAATACAATTATGTTTCTTTCAAAATATGTGAGAATTATTAGTTCCAGATGTGTTTTATGGAAATATTTTCTACTAATCTTATTCCATACATAAACATAAGTATCTGAGTACCAAAAACATATCCTAATATATTCTCAACTTCAAATATTCGATAACAGTAAGCAATCTGGCAAGCGTGTGATCCATTCAAAGTCGTACTTATTTCATATTCTTTTAATACCCCTTCCTGTTTATACATTAATCGTAATGAGATACAAATAATTTAATATTTGCAGTAAAATTTTAATGATTACGTCATAATGTTATAAAGGGTGATTTTTTAAGAGCTTGATAACTTTTAAAAAAAAAAAAACGCATAAAATTTGCAAAATCTCATCGGTTCTTTATTTGAAACGTTAGATTGGTTCATGACATTTACTTTTTGAAGATAATTTCATTTAAATGTTGACCGCGGCTGCGTCTTAGGTGGTCCATTCGGAAAGTCCAATTTTGGGCAACTTTTTCGTGCATTTCGGCCGGAATAGCCCGAATTTCTTCGGAAATGTTGTCTTCCAAAGCTGGAATAGTTGCTGGCTTATTTCTGTAGACTTTAGACTTGACGTAGCCCCACAAAAAATAGTCTAAAGGCGTTAAATCGCATGATCTTGGTGGCCAACTTACGGGTCCATTTCTTGAGATGAATTGTTCTCCGAAGTTTTCCCTCAAAATGGCCATAGAATCGCGAGCTGTGTGGCATGTAGCGCCATCTTGTTGAAACCACATGTCAACCAAGTTCAGTTCTTCCATTTTTGGCAACAAAAAGTTTGTTAGCATCGAACGATAGCGATCGCCATTCACCGTAACGTTGCGTCCAACAGCATCTTTGAAAAAATACGGTCCAATGATTCCACCAGCGTACAAACCACACCAAACAGTGCATTTTTCGGGATGCATGGGCAGTTCTTGAACGGCTTCTGGTTGCTCTTCACCCCAAATGCGGCAATTTTGCTTATTTACGTAGCCATTCAACCAGAAATGAGCCTCATCGCTGAACAAAATTTGTCGATAAAAAAGCGGATTTTCACATTTCGAACCGAACACTGATTTTGGTAATAAAATTCAATGATTTGCAAGCGTTGCTCGTTAGTAAGTCTATTCATGATGAAATGTCAAAGCATACTGAGCATCTTTCTCTTTGACACCATGTCTGAAATCCCACGTGATCTGTCAAATACTAATGCATGAAAATCCTAACCTCAAAAAAATCACCCGTTATTATGAGATTCATAATGTTGTTTATTCATTTTCTGTAACGGCTTTACTGTCTTTCATTTATACAGCTCTTGGATTTATTGGAAAGAATAATTGCTTAAAGTATAAAATCATGTGTATGGTTTACCATATATTATTTGTGCCACAGTTGAATAAAAATATGTTTAATATATATGTATGTACTGCTCTAGGGCATCGAGTTTTAATAAGGCGCCGATATTATTGGAATATCTTTTATATATTGTTCTTTTGCGAAAGAATTACAATTTCAATAAATACTAGAATTTCTTTCTATGCGATAGCTTTTATGTGTGATTTCATAGCAGTTGTTTGTTCGATTCAGCACTCTCCAAGTATTGTCAATTTAAAGACTACTTGTAATAGATAAAACTGTATATATTCACGATACATTAAAGGGCGTGTATAGGCTAACGAAATGCATGTTAAAAGCATTACTTTTATTGAGCTTATCCCAGAGGTGCATTAGGAAAAGCACCAGCTAACTAGCGAGCGCTTTCCTGGCTAAAATTTTACGATGTGTAGGTATGTTCACAACATATTTTTAATGGAACCGAACATTTTACTAAACAATAAAATATCCATTGCACGAATCACACGAAGACAATACGAACACAAAAAAAAAAAATCGCAAACTTTTATGAAAGAGTCTATGTGCCTTTACAAAGTCTTCGAAAGAGAGTATCTGCGACGCATGTGAGTGCTGCACAAAAACTTTTCTTTCAAACACTTTTTATAGCTTGTCAAAAACCTATTTAACGCATTTGATGAAAATGATTTTTATAGCGGTACTTTTTGATTTTACGACCACACAAGAAGGCGAAAAAGTGGTGCAGGGAGGTAAGGTGGGAGAGCGTAGCAAAAAAGTACCGAGCACTGTGACGAAAAGTTGCACTCCCGCCAAGACGTGGTAACACGGTCGTAAAAAGCCGAGCGCAAATCAGGTGACACATCAGAAATTGCGATTTTGTTTTTCCCGGCAAATCGCATTTGTTGCGGTTTTGCTGCCAGAGAAGAGACTGTAGCCAATGTAAGTTGTAATGCATGTGGGACTAATGTGGAACGGTGGTGTGAAATTTAACAAGAAATCTGAATTTAATACTTTTATATAAATTTGCTGCGCTTTTTATTTAAATTTATGCATTTTGCATGCTTCGCTGCTTTTAAAGCTCGTAGTACTCTATTTTCCAAGGATTATCTAAACCATAACAGCCGTTCTGGCTTCACTCCTAAATTCTCTCATTGTCAAATTATTTGACAACTTGGCAATGCTGACAAACTGCCTGTTACCTTAAATTTTACTAAACTCAGCCAACCAGCAGCATAAGTGAAGCCCGCAAGCTAAATGGGTTCGTAAGGGAAGGGAAAGGTAAAGCACTTCCGCACTAACAGTATATTGGTAATCGCCTTGTAGAGATATTATCGGATATTATAATGTTTTCTAGAACATTGGTGTGTGATTTCAAACCCTTACTTGCCAGTTCTGAAGCTTGATCCAAAGCACATCTCGTAGTTTGATTTCAAGACCCATAAAACAATTATGGAAGATGCTCGGTTGAGTATCTAGTACTGATTCAACGTTTTTATGAACCACCTCTTAATGATTTCGGGTTTCCAACTAAGTTCTGGAATACCTGAGCCCTGAGCCCCAGAACTTAACGGATCTCTATCGATCTAAAATTACTTTTGTTAAACTTAAAACATTTCCTACTGAACCTCTGTACTAAAATGAGGTCCATGTAAACTCGTGTGTACGAGATGAGCAAAGCGGTGCATGGCAGGCACACCAAACATGTCTCATTGGTATTATGAAAAGTGCATATGTGGTTTCTTGTTACCTTGCCAAATTCATTTGACCAGAAACTTAAGTTTCATTTTGGAAACCAGCCAATTGGTAAAGACTTCGGCTAACATTTACACACACACTCACACGAAGGCACATATGTGAAATTGCAGCGCGTAACGTGTGCAACGCATCAATAGCTCTCTGTGTATTGTCTTCCAGTGACTTGGTGCTTTTAGGGGCCTCGCCGTTAATTTTTGCTTTTTTATGGATGGATTTTCGTGAGACAAAAAGCTTTTGTCCATAAATGTACACACATCGGTGAGATCAATGTCAAAACGGTACACACGAGTGCAAGTGTGTGTGAGTGCTGACATGCAGAGAAGTCTACACTCAGCTCTACATACATTTGTGGACCAATATACTGCCCTCCGTGTTTTAGCTCTTTACCTCTGTCGCACAAATTTTGTTTTTTATGCACTTCGAAATACGATTATGCACAAGTTATAGTGACACTGTATCCTCTCAGTCTGGGTTACTAAAACTATGGATTGCTGGTGATGGTAGTCGTAATAATTTAAAGACCAAAGAAACAAATAATGCAAGTATTATTTTTTAATAGTGAGAGCTGATAGTTTAGACCAGCTTCCGTTCTCGTAGTGTAGGAAGCTTCATTACTGGAATGGACCTGGACTTTCATCGCAGAGTTGCCTTAAAATCTTCATACCACAGACCATATATGTAATGACCTTTGTACATAATTGTTCTTGATAACGATCAAGACGTTTAAATTCTGAGAGCTGCCATCTTTGAAATTCGGCCTAAGCTCTTGTATTTAGGTTTTTAAGAGTCCACTTTTAATAAAAAAGAAACTCCTTAGATGGACACGATCTCTTAGAGCGGTGGAGAATAGACTAAAATGAACCTCGGTTTGTAAAACCATCGTGTTAGCAATACTCAAGAATAGTTGAAAGGTCAAAACGGGCTCCAATACGGACAATAGTTCCACTTTTCAATACCGAGGCGAACCTTAACTAGTATACTAAAGAGTTAGCGGAGTGAGAATTGGAGAACTTTAACAAAAATTAACGAAAAAATTCTTTGCTTCCTCTTATGGACAATAGACCAAAATAATTCATTACACTCTGTATCTCCCTTTCCATGCATTTCGAAAAGAGTGTTTTTTATCTTTCGAATGAAATGACAATTCAATCACAATTTTTTGTTTCATTTAAAAAATTCTAATTTATAAAAGTTTTTTTGTTAGAATAACGCAATAAAAGCAAAAATAAAAATTAAATTTAATAGAAAAAAGAAGGAGAGTAAAAAAGTTAAAATTTACGGGAACTTCGACGAAATTCGATTTCCAATAAAGCTTTTAGTCAAATAATAAATTCCAGTGCTGCGATGGACATGATAATGGAGCATATTTTGAACTTCCTGCAATTCGATGTGACTAGCATTTTTGGAAAGGGCAGCGAGTGTGGACTCTGTTGCATGAGCCTCTCGCGGCCGCAGTTTAGTGCGTCTGTGGAGCGTTGCATTGCAAATGTATACGAGCCACGCCCAGAAATCACAAATGGCGATGAAGAGATGGCATGTGACGACAATGACAGCTTTGGTGAGAATGATCTGCAATTGGAGGCATTCTGCCGGCAGCTGGATGAAGCGGAAGATGAAGAGGAAGATGATGAAGAGGAGGAGCAGGAGGAGGACATGGATTCTCTGTGCTGCGAAAGCAGTTTGAGTGAGCAGCAAGAGAGTAGTAACGAATGTTTGACAGAGAGTAGCTGTCTGTTGGATAATCTCAAGAATGAGCAACGGTGCGGTGCGCCGAATGAACAAAACTCCCGGGATGCCGCTGACGAGTGCACCTGCGAGTTGGTATGCAAGCAAGTGGTCTCGAAAATCGCCGATAAGTGCTCATCGTCCACGTTGTTGGAATTGCGCAGCATTGAGGAACGCGCCAATAAGTTGTGGGAGGCGCTCAATTCGAATGTGCGAACCAATACTTGCGCCAAAATGCCAAACTGGTGGGATATGAAGACGTGGCAGAAGTTGCCGTTCTACTGGGCGGCGCTGTCCAATGACATACTCTGCGAGGACCCGTTCGAGAACTTCAAGCGCTTCTACACGGGCAGCAAGAAGTCCAACAAGCGCAGCGCCAAACGCCAAATGGAGCGTATGCTCATACTGTGGCATCGACTGTGCCCCAAGCAGCGACTGCCGTTCATCATGGAGGCCTTCATCAGCAAGGTGGGTGCGGGGAAGGTGAACATCGGTGATGAGCACGAAATTCAGCGCATCATCTGCGATCTGCAGAACAAATGAGCTATGGGACTCCAGCTTTTCCTCCCCCTCTTTAATGTATGTGATGTGTCAATGTGTTTGGTCCAAATATTTTAATTTAAATCGTAGAAGTGCTTGCGGGTTCTAAATAAATATGTGCATTTATGTGATGTGTAAAAATAGCGCGTGTATTTTTTATTAATTCTCAGCAAGCTTCATTGCTTTGTCAATAACGAGTGCCTTTGTGTTGTTGCTTGTGATCGCTCAATCAACACCGCGCGATCGCTGCTTGATCAACAACATGTGGTTGGCGATTGGTTGATGGCACATAAAATAAACAGCAGATGGATGTATATACATATTTATTGGAAAGCAGCCTGAAAAGACAAAAAATAAATAAAGCTAAAATTCAAGAACATCTATGAGTAAAGAATACGTCCGACAGAGAGGCTGTAGGACGACTGTCGTAGATATATCGCACGGACACTTAAGTCTTCCAAAGAATACGAGAGCGGAAGAAGACTGCCTCTTCTGCTTATGGAAGGACCAAATGGAGAAGATAACTTGGTTTCGACTTGAGTTTTAGAGTAATCATGAGAGATGCTAGATACCTATTTACAAGGTTCGGCTACCACTAGCTTAGTCGACTACTGGATCTTCTGGTAAAAGAAGAGATGAATCTCCCAATTCACCGGGTTTTATTAAATGCCACTTGTGGTCGAATAAAACTGAGGCAACAACAAAAGAACAACAATTTTTATTAACTGAGGTGTATTCACCGCTCTGTCCGTCTGTTCGCCCAACACTTGATGGTTTCTATTGTTGTTCCGTGCCACGATGTCTCAATTATTTTCCTTAGACTCGGTTTACGAGAAGCAGATGTTGTCCAAATGTTTTGGTGGCTCTGTTGTTGTTTGCACTGGCGCTGTTGATTTGAATATTTTGCTTTAGAGAAATCTCATTAATTGCCTTCGAAAATTGGCATTTTTATTCCCGTGCGTCCAACACATAAATCTTCCATACACTCATTCTTCAGACCGTCTCCCTTCGCCTCCACTTGGACATTTTGAATTGTGTGCCTTGTATTGGCAATGAATGCGGTCCGTTCGCCTGAATTGACAGCCTCTTCACTGGCGCACGGGCATTTCACATCTTCTTTGTACGATCCATAATAGAATTCAAGCTCCCCTTCACCCTCAGCCAGAAGGCTGCTGCGGTGTTAATATTTAATTATAAACGCGTTGGAAGAAATTTCGCGTACTTGAACTACATTTCCAATCGAAAACAGGCCGAACAATTTCAGGCCAACACACTGACATATTTACGCGCTTGTGGTGCAGGAGTATATTAAACGCGATTACAACAAATATAACAATAATATTATTGAACATAATGAAAATGTGCGCGGAGAAATGGTCCAAGTGTTGTGGCAGAAAATAGAATAACTCAATTAAATGCAAAATTGAGTGCGAAAAAATGGAAAATGTTGTTGTTGTTATTTTATGGTGAATCGTTGATAGTTGCATAAAAAAATCTGAAGGTCATTTCGCGACGTTAAATTGGGTCAGTAGGAAAGTGGCAGATTTCGAGGTTCCAAAAATGATGGATTATTTTTTAATAAAATAAATATGGAATAATGAGCCAATTTTTCGGAACATGTGTCAATATTATTGTTTTCATTTTATTTCATTGTGAATTGTGTTTATTTCATTAATTTTAATTTATTTATTTGTTATTGGTATTTTAATTAATAATGAACACTCGTCGTAAAAATTTCTCTCAGAAATTTCTTTTATTAAACAGATGCTGGATGTTGAAATAACTCGAAAAAGAGACCATGTAGTATACTTATGGCTCGCTGTTCGATAGAAGATCTGGAAGATCTTGTTTTAAGAAATATCTTGCTCAATCAACTGTTCTCCGAAATTAAACTATAGAGAGTGTTTAGTTAAATGGGTCCCAGTGACTCTTTATTGTAGCCTTTAAAGCTTCAAACTGTGCCTTTAGTTGTTCATCTGAAATTTAATTTAATACGCTGAAGTCAGAATCGCTGAACTCGGTTGCTTACAAAAAATATCAATAATTGATGCAAATTCCGAATAATCTAGAGAACAAAGCTTGAATAGAAGGTATACAGGCAATAAATTTGCTTACCAAAATCGAATATAAAGTCCTTAGATGCTTTATGTATTTGGATTATTTAAGAGAAAAAACAAGGGAAATACATAAATATACATATATTAGGGTGGTCTGTAAATATAGAAAGATATCTTCTATAGCATATTTTCTAAATACGTCTATGTCTGATCAATCAATTATCAAGTTCAAAATCTGTCAATCAGTGATCAAAGCTCCGCTGGTTTTCATTTCTGGAACAAAAATGTATTCAAATGCTATCACTGGATATTAGAAGTAAAAATAATATATCCTTCTTCATAACATAAATTAAAATTTGATCTCTGTGTAACATATTATAACAAACAATCGGAATCAGAGTTTATGAGATGATTGGAGTGGGTAACCATGAACAAAAACTATGTATTAGTGAACCACCCTAATGTATACACACATGATCCTATATAGTATATAATTTATTTATATCACTCAAGCGCCTGAAAACTCAAAACTTCAGCAATTTATGTCCGTCCGAAATATATTGCCACGCATACGTACTTTAAACGGCAAATATACGAGGCGCTCACAATGAGGTTATGTATGTTCAAGCATTGTCGTTTGATTGTATCCATGGATTTGCAATATTTAAGTTTACAGTTACAACTTAACTGCTGATTTTTACAAAATCTATGTGCATAAATTAGCAATAAAATTTTATGTGTTAAATTTCTGACCGTAACTGTATGGGAAAAAACTTTTTTAGCCTACATGTCTGTTTTTTATCCAACGGTAAAGAAGAGCCCTTGATTTTTTTCAACTCTGTGAAGTTTAATAAATTTGCGTTGAAAGTTGTGAATTGCTGATGGCGCGCTTCACCCTTTAACTGGCATGATACAATTATTGAGAGATGGGGTAGTTGGTTGACAGTGGCGAAACAATAAAATCTAGTGAGAGCAAATCTCAATAAAAAATCAAATCAAATTAGATGATAAGTATCGATGGCGGTACAATTTTTTGCTGGAAAACAGAGGCTGAGAGGAAAGTGTAGGAGGGTAACTGTCATCTTCTGGACTCGTCGGCATATGCATAGGTATGAACATACGTAAATATCAAATGGAAGTCACCGTGACTCTCCGCTAAATAGAAATTATGGCGGGTTAACTTAAACCAAAGCAATGAGAGTGACTGTTTGAACGCTTGGACTTTGAATGAGAATCTTGCATGATTAGAGAAACATGTCATTCACACTCATATTCGCTCTTTAAGGGGGTATTCTGGTGTAGAAGCGTAAATTTTAGGTAATTTTTGAAAGGTCGTAAAAAAAAGGCAATTAATATTTTTACTATCCATTTTTTTATTGGTTGCTTATTAACATTCAAAGAATAAAGAAAAAAATTAAAAACTAAAAACTGTGAAAAATTGAATAAATTATGACGGAGTGGGGGCTTTTGAAAAATTTTCACGTGACCGTACCCATGATTTCGACCCTCCTAGCAATCTGAAACCAAAAAAAAAAAAAATTATTAATAAAGAATAATGTCGCAATATCCGGAACTAGGGAAAAGTTTGAAAAAAAATTTATAACAAAATAGCGACTGTTTAAAATAAAAAATATTTTCGACCACTTTTTTTTGACTGTTTTGAATTTTTTAAAAATAGTAAAAATGAAAATTTGGGGATGGGCCTAGTTCCAGTTCTAGAAAAGCCAATAAAGAAGAATCCATAAAAATTTCAAGTAAATCGGTCCAGTAGAACCTGAAAAATCGTGGGTATCGTACCGAAAAACACAGTTTTGAGAAAAACGCGTTTAAAGTTTCGGGTAAAGTTTTTTATAGTCTAAGTTCCGGCCGAACCAGATTATGCCAGGTCAGAAAAATGCTTATATCTCCGAAAATAATTTAAATTTTGTAAAATCCTCTCGTTAATCCAACGTTAACTCTTGTAGGGTTATGCGAGCTAAATTTGTCCGTGATTGGTTCCACGAATTCAATTTCACCGTTAGAAGGAGTTAGAAAGATATACGCGTGTGTGGAAAATGAAAAAAATAAAACACAACAACAAATTATTGATGCTGAGATTGACTTTTTATTGCCGCCATTAAGCTGGCCAAGAGCGAAGACCGCATGTCGTTGAAGAGCAGCACTAAGTGAAGAGAGCCCAAACATCCATACATATCTACCATTCACAACTTTCACTTTTCTTCTCATTTCAAATTCTGCTGCTTCAAGTAGTATTTTGTCGACAGCTCAACGCTTTTACGGATTTCAAAGCGTGTTAGCGTGACAAATTTTTACCCCTATCCCCAGTCGCTGAGCTGCCGCTGCCAATGGCAGGGGTCTGCTTTTTATGCGTTTCACAGATTTCACTATTTGATATTCCGCTTTTATTGTTTCGACCTATGTTTGCACCTCAATTTGTCTTCGTAAATGCGAAAAATGTGGAAATTAGTTGGTTGTTGTGTTGTTGTGGCGCACGCGTGTGCCCTGTCATGCGATTCCCCAATTTTATTGTTTTTGCTGTTGTTTCCTCTGCTCCCTGGTCGCCACATCCGCCTATTTGTACTTTCACATCGGACTTTTTCTGTCTTCTTTGCTTGTTTGTTTGTTGCAATCGTCTGGTTGTCGTTGCCGTTTTGTCGTTTCGCTTGACACGCTTCGGTTTCAACTGCTTCGCTTTCATCAATCACTTCAAATGTCACACCTATCCGCGTGTGTTAGATAACTCTTCACACAGTCTCTCATATACGGGGATGTCAAAAAAGTGCTGAATTCCTTCGCGAAGTAAGTGTCATTAACAGTGTACCCATGGCGAATTAGCTCACTGAAAGTGGGCGGGATTCATTAAAGAAAGGTCCGTTGGAAAAGCGTTTTTGCATATATTACTAACATTTTCCAATATAAATTAGATGCTATGGTGTCTTGTGTATTCTTTTTGTGAAAGAAACCACTTTGAATGATACGTTCTAGGTGTTAACTTGGAGAAAGGTAAACATTATTCCTGAAGGGCATCTTCATATCCATGTAGGACTGTCGATACTCTAAAGCATGACATTAGAACTAAATTACGTAAATAAACCATGATTAAAGGGTCGAATATAGCAAGAAGAACTGAGCAATCTTAGTAGTAAAATTTGTTAAACTATCCCCACGATTTTTTGTTAGCAAAATTTGTTCAGGAAAGTGACATTGAGAACCAAGATCGGCCATCTCTTTGGTCTTCTTTCATTATGAAAAGAGAGCAACCTCTCGACCAATTTCGAACACTGTTTGTTTGGCTAAAACCAAGATACATTTTGGAGACGTGAATCCGATTGCTGTGGTAAAAAGACTCAAGCCCCCGTATCAATCGAATCACCTATTTGTATGTTCCCTCCGTTTCATGGAACATCCGTTAAATAACTGTGATCTTTCCTTTTTAGCTAGGTTCCAGCACATCAAGATTTTCAACTTCGCACGAACAGTATAAAACCTTATAGTTGGGGGAAAATCAAACCACGATATGAAAGCCTTACTGAAATTTAAATTAAAACAATCACAGAAAATAATTAAAAGTTAAAATTGAATTGCTGTTTATTAGTTTATTAATTTAATTGATTACAGATCTGTAATTTGGCTTTATTGTTGTTTTAGGGTTCCAATACTTGGTGGATCATAGTAGAAATTTTTACAAAATCGCCCAAAATTTATGTTCTCCATCTAATCGTCTTAATTGTTTCGATCTTGAATAAAAATTTCTATTCTTCGGACGATAAATAGATATTTTTGAAGTGTTCTGAAAACTTTTACTTAGGTGCTAATGGCAATTTTAGGATATTTTTTTGCGTTCTATAAATCAAAAAATTTGTTTCAAGTTCAAAAACAGTTGCTTCGAAAGGAAAAATTTTAGGATTTTTAAATATCAACCACTCTCGCTCCCTCTGCTCTCAGTATTTTTCAAGTAATTTAAAATAAAATAGGTAAGATGCTAAAAATCTTCCTGGCGCCTTACAAAGTGTTCTATATTTATAACTATACGGAATACTGATCTGTAGTTAGTTTTCAAAACCACAAATTTTCAAAATCTCTTTAGAAAATACATATTTGGTTCTAGACAAAATTATTTATATGCTATTGAATCTCGAAGAGCTCAGTTTTAGTTTAGTTTTATTTAGAAGTCTTTGAATTTTGAAGTTATTGATGACACGCGCTTAATGATTGAAACGAAATTAATGATTGTATTTAAAGGATTCCCAACAAACGCACTGTAATTCAATATTTTTAATGAACGCAATTCAACAATTGATTTTCTATGTTTTTTTGTACTCTTCAGTACAGAAGAACATTCTCTTGAACACATTTATATATATTTGGATGTGTGTAGTTTTGAGAACTTGATGCCATAACTAAACAATTTGTTAGTACGATTTTTCATCGCTTGTCACATCTGCTTGTCCAATTTGAGGATGTCGAGCGATCCAGCACTACATACATGTGAGTACACATATGTGCGCTCGTCGGCGACCGCTTTGCAACGGTTGCCAAACATTTGTTATCTGCGCGCTGACGAGCTGAATTGTCAACACAGTTGTTCTATTGAAACCGAAAAAAATGTGTTCGAAAAAAGTGAAAACACCGATTTTGTGTGGAACGGAGACTTTAAAATAAATAAGGCAGACATTTGAAATTAATCGATCTCGGACGCTAGTTCATTAGTCAAATTGGCATTAGCGCAAATGTACTTAGGCGAAGATGAACTTATTGGTGAACATGCAACACATGCAACATACACACACACACTTTAACAGTTAAGTGTGTGCAACGCCTCAAAATAGAAATCACTGCTGGGGCGGAAAATGCAACCGACAAACAAACAGGCAATGCACATGTGGCATGCCTCAGTGTGTGTGAGAGAGTGTGTACGTGCAACCATTTGCGGCAAGTAAGGTAAAATGCCTAATTAATAAAGCAAACAGCGGCACATCCGATCGATCGGTGAGTGAGTGCGCGCACTTGAAACCCGCCTTATTGTCCAATTAATCACAGCCAGTGAGGCGCTGAGCGGCAGGGCTGTCTTCCGCTGCGGGCTGCGAGAGCCGCGTAGCAAACTGATGGCAGATCAAAAGTGAATTAATCAAAAATTGCGGGGAAAAACGAAACACCGCTTGTGAAAATATTGTCGCTGGAAATTGATTGTTGCCAACGATGTTCGATGGAAATGTGGAAATATGAGGCATGCAGCCTCAAAGGACTCATACAAGGATAATATTTGTATAGAGGCGCACACATAGACTTACGAGATGGATACAAATATTGAGTTATTCGACAATTTCTATTTTTCTCTGTACTCCTTGCTGTCTTCACCGTAAATATTTTCGTCTATGCTCGTCTACATTTGCTTGATTTGGTTCGGAGTTAATTATGTGGAACACAGCTAACGGTCGTCAATGTCGTAAGCGCATGATAAAATATTCTTTGCTTCAAATGCCATCTCGGTGTGTGTGTGTGTCCTTATGTCATTGGAATTCAGCCTACGCGCACGAATTCGAAATCAATTCAAATATTCTCAATGCTTTGTTCAATCTGCTTTCTCAGCCTCCGAGCCATGCGGAAGAGGATGCATGCCGCCAATGCATGCGATATCTGCCGTTGACCAACTGACCAGTGTTGCCCGGCGGCCGAAACAAATACTCGCTGTCGCTGCTTTATTTAAATGTGTGTCGGTGTGCATATCCTGCGCAGCGTCGGTGGGCGTACGCGCGTGCGACAGGATGTCAATTGTGTGCTGTTTTTGGGCTCTTAGCTGCCGCCCAACCCCCAACTACCGGCTACACACTGACCCTGCTGACCCTGTTCTTTAGCATGACCATTGCGTTCTTTTTTTTTCTCCTTTCTGTTGAGTCAATTCAATCTTTGAATATATTTATTTGTTTATTCAAAGCAATGCAGAAAATATTTACTATCCCATTGGCGAAATAATTATTGTTATGTTAATGTTGCGTAGTAGTCTTGGTCATCGCCGCATTATCTACCGTTAGCGCAGTGGGGTGCTTCACGCTTGACAACGCCATCGCCCAATGCCACAGACAAAAAAGATGCGCTAAAAGCCAACGGTACTCGGGCGAAAAATTTATGAATGAAGCTGTTATCGAGCGTTAATAGTTAAGTAAGCTGGAAATATTTATTTGCCCAAATTGAAATGTTAACCGGGTGGTGGAAGCTCTAAATTATATGCGTTTGCTTTGTATGGATTGACATGCCAAATCGGAGGCAGCACGGATGGTCAATATATGGAATATATGGAAAGTGGGGTTGTAGGTAGGTCGTAGCTCAATGAAAGGAAAACTGACCGTAGGAACAAGTCTTCGTTACTGAAATTTACTTCCCTCCAAACCAACCTCTATTGAATGCGTTGCTCCACTGAAGCTGGATAAGGAAAAGTTGAGTCTAGTGTGAAACTTTTAACTTTTATTTTAGATATAACATTGCCTCATTTTTTCTCGAAACATTTTTCAAAACAATCCAAAAATATTATTCCAAGAACGAACATGAACGAAGGCTATTTTCGCAAAAAGATTGGCCATCGCGCTCCAGGCATTCACTTCTAAGAAGTATGTTAGCTTAGACTTGGAGGCCAAACAGCACACGTAGACCCGTTGTGGACCATAGCGGTGCTAGACGTAGTGCCGTCACGTAGACCATGGTAAGTATCCTTTAGAATTCCAGCGTTTGACCCGATTTTTCAAAGGTTATGTGGTCTCTCTAGGAATACTTCGTTTCGTACTGTGTGGTCTCTAAATGAATGAAATGTCGGCTCTAAAATCCAACGAACCTCAACGAAGACCATTTCCCCAACTCGTTTGGTCATGGCTCTCCCGGCAATCGCTTCTAATATTTAAATTAGGTTAGGTTAGTCTGGTAGGCCAATAAGCCAAGCATAGACCCATTGTGGTACAAAGCAGTGCCTAATGTAGTACCATCACGTAGTCCATGACAAGCAAATATGCCTCCCTAGGCATACTTCTCCATAGGCAGACTTCGTTTCCAAATGATTGAAATGTTGCGATGCTCCATTGTCACCTTACTTTTTATATTGCCTGCAGTCTTCATGATCTGTCAGCCCCGGGTGGTCGGCACCATAAGACTATGGCCAGTGAGTATGCTAACCATGATCCTAGAGTCCCTACTATGGATTGACTGTAAGAATTTCGTGTCTTTTTGATTTACCGCTTTACACATGACCTTATCGGTTTGGCATCCCGGTAAATCCTTCTAACGCGATTTAATCCCCCTTGCTCCTGTCTAGATCATCGTACAGTCAGTGCATGGGTTTGTCAATGTTAGTCGTGTTTCCAGATGATAGCTGTACACCACTTTTACTCTTGACAATTCCGTCTACTATCTGGTTACCCTCACCCAGTAGAAGTGAAGCCGCTTGTAACCGATGACACTCTCTATGACCGTTATACAAAACAAGGTTTTTGCTTGATTGCTTTCTAAGCCTTATTACTAAAATATTTTTTTGCATGATATTCTTTATTGCGTGATATTCGAAAGTAGAAGCAATTGGATGCATGTAAAAATTTGACACTCTGAACTTGGATCCACTTAAAATTACGCTCCCTCTCTCTAAACATTTAATACTCAATTGTAGAAGCTGTAATGATAAGAGTTATGCGCAAAAGTGAAATGCCTCCAACATGACACATACGAACGCCCAACAGATGCGCTGATGCTCACGTTCACCTAACCAAAGCTCCGTAGCAAGTCGGGCATAAATCTTAATTTTAAGTGTTTGATTTGGATTAAATAATTTCTTTTCGGTTAACACAAATCCAATTTGCGAAAGCACAGAAAAAGCGGCGAAGACACGACAGATTTACGAACGCGCGTACACGAACTTATTTCTGTGCGCCGCAGTAAAGTGTATTTAAGGATGAAGGCGTACGGGCTGGCTAATGCTGTAACGGAATTGCACTAATAAGCCGCCACGTACGTGGTCATGTCAGCCCCAGCGAAGGCAGGAAGCGCGCGCCGAACATTGGAGAAAGCGCTTGTTGGCAGACATTTACGCTCGCAGGTCATGCCGCGCTCATAAATATCGTGCCACATCCAGCCTGACACACACACACACACACACAGACGCACTTTTTATGCATTATATTTAACATAGTAGAACACATGCCATTCTGGAGGTCGTGACAACGTAAATCCCGCACGCTGCTGCGCTTTGGTCGCTCCTGGTCGCACGAAGCTCAAACATGGGCCATAAATTTCGCGAGCACACGAGTCTTGAGCACGGATTTACTGTGTAACGGGACGGCAGCACGAAAAGTGCGGTTAAGCGCTGCAGCTGCGAGTGGTGAGAGGAGTTGGGGTTGTGGAGCGCGCGAATCTTAAGCTAGAAAAAGCGAGGAGCGAAGAGCATACCACAACCACTGTCGTGCCAGCACATTTAATCTACTTTAAACTTTGTCGCCTTTTGCGAAATGTACAAGGATTGCATTTGAAATGCGCGCCAATGCAGCACTGGCTACATACACACATACTACGTAGTAGCGGACGGTGGAAAGTAGTAGCGTTATATAGATGTGAGTGTTTTGCTTTTGTTGGGTCCATTGCCATTGCATACTTTATTATTTTGCGTTGAAGATAAATATGTAACCGCAGAAATATCCTTTATGTTGTAGTTCAACGGAGTTTGCAAGCTTTTCGCGGGCAAATTATGTTGCTTGTTGGTCTTACACTTATAGGTAGTATAGTAAATGCCCTGCAGGAAATTCTAATAGTCCTGTTCTAGTGACCTTCATTACAATACTAGTTCGTATCATGCGGTTCAATTATCGATCCAAACGGTACGAATTTGATGAAGTTACTATAGTTCTGTAACTATTTGGTCCAATTTACGATTTCCTAGAGGGTATCTAAGTCCGTTTCAAGTACAGTGTGTTGCTAAAAGTACTTTGGCATTGAATTAATTGGAACTGTGTCTTCAGGGAAGTGGGATTAGTGTCCTCAAATCCACTATATTAAAATTATAATAAAGGCTGAGACTGATTTCAGCTAAATGTCCTAACTGTCATCATCTGCGGATTTCGATTAGATTAGATTACGATTTGACATAAGGTACTCGTCGCATTAACAAAGCTTAATAGTGTTCAAGGGCTGATGGACGCGATACTTATCTTTGGGGATACAGAGCTCCTCTTACCTAAACTATTTTCCTCGCGATCACTGGACAGTCAAGGAGTAAAATCTGATGTGTATCCGATACTAGATCTGCGAATTCAGTTTTAGTCCAACATTTCGGGGAGGTTTCTTCTTTTAACTGATCAGTTGGCTATGTAATACCTACTTTTCCTTGAAAGATTTACTTTTTGAAATTTCAATAAGTTTTTTCCTTCACTTCATCCTTTAAATTTTTGCTCATTTTAAATAACTGCACCACTGTAAGCTGAGTAGCTCCTATTCCGACAAGTAAAAGTGTTGCAGCCGCTCCTCATATAACAGGCAATCCACTTAATATTTTTTATTGCTTGTACTCTTCTTTCTTTCTGGGATTTAACAAGTTATGGCCACTACAGGCGGATGCCACTTTAGAATTTACAAGCAACTCGCAGCAAATGAAAGAGAAATAGGAGTGAAAAAAGCACTGAATAAATATTTTTCTAGATTTATATGGATGTTTGTGACTATCAAATGGCGGTTGGAAGGTGCTTTGCATGCAAAGGACACAATTACACGTGTAGCTTGCAACAATGTAGAGATAAAGCACTGCTGTAGATGCCACCAGCGCGAGAGAGAGCGAAATTTAATATATTTTTCGAACACATTGTCACCACCCAAAATTCATTGCCACCATATTGTTGAGCCGCAAACTAAAACCGAAAACTATGAAAAATTGGAATTGACAAACGATCTAACGGAACCGCAAATTGCCAGCTTGCATGCCGAGTTGCCAAAATATTTTTCGAAAAATTTCGAAAATCCAAGAGCAATTTGTGTGCCTCAAATGAGCGCGCCACAAGCGTTTGCGGTCGGCGGAGCTGACGCTAACCACACAGACAGCTGACAAAATATTATATCATGGTCACAGCGCGCAGAAGAAAAAAATGTAAAAAATCACAGAAGAAGCTGAAAATAAAGTGTTTTAGAAAATTTGATTTCTCTCAGGTCTGGCACTCGTGTCTTCCACTACTGCAATGCACCTCAGCACGCCAATTAGCGTGGATATTGCGCCGCGACACGCAAGCGGTAAATTAGCTGCTAAAATCCAAAGATCCATCTATGCGCCAGGCCGCGGCATGTCACACCGAGCAACGTGCCACAGACATGGCGCGTAACGGTAACGGCATGCCTTCACGCCGAAGGTGAGTTAAAGTGAATGCTTGGGCCAACATCAGCCAAAGTCTCCACCGCTGCTGCCTGGCGGCGTGATATGACGCGTCTGGAACAGCTGCAACATGTCCGAGCACTCATAAAGGTATTAATTAACTTGTTAATTTTGCATTTGGCGATGAGGAAAATTTGCCAAATGTGGCAAGCAGTCAAGTGCCATGTGACATATTCGCACACGCATGTTGCACATGCATTCGCAACGTGTATTTGTTGCATGTACCGCACATTAGTTGCGCCGCCATAATTATTGTGTGAGGTGAGCCAGAAGCTGAGTGATAATTCTGCTGATGGATAGCAAGTGGCTCGCGGTACACAGATACACAGAGGGGCTGTGGATAAATGTTTGCTTAAATTGTAGACTTGGAGAGTGGCAAATCGAACATGCAACAGATCAGATCTCTTACAAAGCGATACCAGAACAGTGGCGAATCGAGGACGTCTTAAGAGGTGCAAATTGGAGATGTAAGAAAGACTTGTTCATTCCTTAGTTGTAGAGTGAAGAATCTTCAATAAAGCCCTAACGTTTCGAACGAGCGTCTAGTAGGGGGCTTGGTACCCCCAATACCACGCACAACTTGGTACTCTGCTAATTGCACCTGCCCCAATTATGTAGGCAAATACTTAAAATTCACGCAAGTAAAGAGAATTTGCCGCATTGCGGACGTTCCATCGTCGAACGCTCATAATAAATAGAAATGTGAACTCATACGAACAGACAGGCACAACTTGCATTGCACCTATTTGTATACAAATAGCGCGCGAACGTGCTTCAAAAGACGTTTTTCAGCGACGGTTCAGTTGGCGCGCGCCAAAGAAACAGGCTCACCCCCCAAAGGCCGCCTGCCAATTTGACTGCCTCATCAATGCTGAGGCGACGCGCGCGTTTACATTGTTGTATTTCGGGGCGCAACACCTTCTGTGCGCATACCTAGTGCGAACATGCCATGCATCGATGCACCGTTGCAGCGCGTACGATTGCTGTTGCACGAACACAATCTTTTTGATCATCGCGGGCAGCTGACTCCAATGCACAACGGCGCGCGGTGGCGAGTGTTTGGCTTTTGCGGTTAGTTGAGTTGTTTGGCAGACGGGCTGTCCGATTGGCCAACTGCTGCTACAGTATGGTGCGCGCACGTCAATTTGTATTACAGGCCGTCGCAACATTCACATACACTACGCACAGCGCGTAACAAACAACGCGGTACAAAGGTGTTGTGGCGCGCGGCGGGGACCCACAATTATGCAGAAACTGCAACAAGAGATCATAAACAAATTCAAATGCGATTTCAAAAAGCCGATCGATTGCGTTCGACGCTTCCACACCTACAACGCCGTGTGTATGTGTGCGCACCGTCATTCCTCTACAATGAGCGAGCCAATTGACGCGCTACACCGCTACGCACACCGCGCTGCCTGAGACGTTGGCGCGCGACGGATGTTATGACTTATCAAAATTATGCGTTGCTCATAATATTTTCCAAACAAATTGCTCATCGTTTAGTTGTACGCCTGCCACACTGTAGGCACAGACCCATCGCCGGACGCCGCGCACCTCCGCCCCACAGACGCACACTTGTGCTCACCTTCTCGCCGCGCGCGCTGTGTATCACTATGCGCTGGTTGTATTTCTTGGATTTTGGTTAAAATTAGCCGCGACGATACGTGCCACACCGTGCGGCGGCTGGCGGCTGGCAGCATTTGTTTGCATTCCACATTAAAAAGTACGACTCGGTCGAGGCGTTGGGGAGCGCGCGGTGCCGCCGCTGTGTGTGATGTTGCATTTGCTCGGCATGTTGGCGAAATAATATTTTACTACCTGGCAGAAATGATGTTTATTTGTTGTTAGCATTTTCACAAACAAGCTGGGGTGCAAATTCGCTTTGGAGTTTTCTATTTATGCTGCGCTTTTTTCTATTTCTTACTTGTTGTTTGTTGTTTGTGTGTGCAACTTTTCACGTTGCATGTTGCACATTTTTATGATGAATTTCCTTGACTTGTCAGTTGACAAATCGAGCAAATTTGTTGGGCTATAACGCAGGCACATTTATCATTCCGCCTAGGCAACGCGCTAAAGCGTTTTCCATAAAATACTCAAAGTGACGTTATTACGATGTTTTCGGACAAGTGGAATTGATGGAATCGGTACAACGATACATGCTCACGGTACATGTGTAAACAAATTTGTTAATGAGTTTTGTTGTGTACATAATAAATGGTGAGTGTGTTTACAGAGAAAGCAAAAGAGAGATACCAAAAATTTGCGTTTTTTACAGTTGTCGATTTCTATTTATTAAGAGTATCTGTCTGAGTTTCACCCGAAGTATGAAGATGCAGAATTAGAGCTGATCCGAGCTAGAGAAGTATATATGTAAAAGTATTAGTGAAATCTCCAGAACTCGGAGGCAGATAACTACTTTCCATTCGATTTTGTTTCATTATAGCCGAGCCTCAATTTCAAGACACGACTCCGTAAGGATACGAGTTGTTATGGAACATTGTTACGAGGGTTCTCAAAAGTATTCTAAGTTGGATATGGATTCCTATCCAAATATTTACGTTTTAGTATACAGCTCGAGGCTTTGTTAGGATCTGTGTATTATAATGGAGGTCTAACAAAAACTGCTTGGGACTATGTAGGTATTACAGCCTGACTCTAACCCATCAAACGTTTTTTCTTTCAGAAATCTCATCTTTATTGTTGTATAGAAGAAGCTTGGGTCCTAAAGTGGTGGAAACAGTAATACAATACTCAGATTTTTTCTCGCGGACCTTAGGTTGTCTATGTGACGTCGAAAATATATAGTTTTCACCCCGGAATAAAATAGTTCAAGTCAAACTTATTCAGTAAAGTATTCCTCTATAAGAAATAGCGAAGTTCACACTTGAGTCCTTATGCGTTTTTGCATTTTTCGTCATCATCATCAAATCTGTGAGAGCTATACCTCTATATTTGTTTCCATAATTGTAAATGACCCACAACAATTTCGGTCCGTTTCGCTCCAATGAGTATTATAATTGTTGTTGTACACAAATATTTACATTTCGGCAACATTTCCAGTGCTCATTTATGGCCGCACAGTCACGCGAGTACAAATTAGAAATCATTTTATTACCCATATTTTATTGCCAATAAATCAATTGGACAATGGCAACTATAAACTCACTTACAAGCACACACAGATATATATATATAACGGGTGATTTTATTGAGGTTAGGATTTTCATGCATTAGTATTTGACAGATCACGTGGGATTTCAGACATGGTGTCAAAGAGAAAGATGCTCAGTATGCTTTGACATTTCATCATGAATAGACTTACTAACGAGCAACGCTTGCAAATCATTGAATTTTATTACCAAAATCAGTGTTCGGTTCGAAATTTTTTTATTGACAAATTTTGTTCAGCGATGAGGCTCATTTCTGGTTGAATGGCTACGTAAATAAGCAAAATTGCCGCATTTGGGGTGAAGAGCAACCAGAAGCCGTTCAAGAACTGCCCATGCATCCCGAAAAATGCACTGTTTGGTGTGGTTTGTACGCTGGTGGAATCATTGGACCGTATTTTTTCAAAGATGCTGTTGGACGCAACGTTACGGTGAATGGCGATCGCTATCGTTCGATGCTAACAAACTTTTTGTTGCCAAAAATGGAAGAACTGAACTTGGTTGACATGTGGTTTCAACAAGATGGCGCTACATGCCACACAGCTCGCGATTCTATGGCCATTTTGAGGGAAAACTTCGGAGAACAATTCATCTCAAGAAATGGACCCGTAAGTTGGCCACCAAGATCATGCGATTTAACGCCTTTAGACTATTTTTTGTGAGGCTACGTCAAGTCTAAAGTCTACAGAAATAAGCCAGCAACTATTCCAGCTTTGGAAGACAACATTTCCGAAGAAATTCGGGCTATTCCGGCCGAAATGCTCGAAAAAGTTGCCCAAAATTGGACTTTCCGAATGGACCACCTAAGACGCAGCCGCGGTCAACATTTAAATGAAATTATCTTCAAAAAGTAAATGTCATGAACCAATCTAACGTTTCAAATAAAGAACCGATGAGATTTTGCAAATTTTATGCGTTTTTTTTTTTTTAAAAGTTATCAAGCTCTTAAAAAATCACCCTTTATATGTAGATCAGAATGGAATGACTGTTGATGCAGCACCTTTAACAATGACAACCAGCCAGTGAATATTTATGTGTGTATGTGTGTTAGCATTTGAGCTGCATGGAAATCGTGACAAATTTTTTTAATATACAACAAAATGTTGCTAAAACAAAAACAAGTGGATTTATAGGTGTGTCAGAGTGTGCGTCCTCGCTAAATAAATTTATTGAAATTCAAAGCGTAGGAAAAACTATAATGTTGCACGCACAATTGGCGTTGTATTCAAATGTTGCACAGACACACACACACACATGCGGGGCAACATGTATCCAGGGTGTTGGGCGACATTTACGATGAATAAACACACGCCGGTGGCGCAACGAAAATTCAACGCCTGGTACTTACTTTCACGCTACTCTTCAACAGCTGAATAGAGGGAGAAAGCAGCACATCCTGCTTGAAGCACCCTTGTTCAGCCACACACACACTAACACACTCGTAGAGCATTTTGGTGATTTTGATTTTGGAATTGCACATTTTATTGAAATTCAATTAAAATTGTATTTCAATAATTGGTCACGCATGGTGCGCATATCCGAGTGCGCTGCGCCTTTGTGTCAACAACACATAACATCCTCTGCGTTGGTCGCCCTGCTTTTCAACAGTGCGCTCTCTGCCTTATTGTATGTGTTTGTGTGTGAGTCGCTCGTAGAACAAACTGATTTAATTTTATTGTGAAAATTTATGAGTTTTCAAATTTCCTATCGGCACCAAATTTTATTGTTCACGTGCTGTTATCCATTTTATACGCTGGTATTTTGTTGTCATTGTTGTTGTTGTCTCTTGCAAATTTTTTCCGCTTGCGCTTTATGTTAAAACATGCTGTTTATCTAAATTATCTACTGTAGTTTACTGAGAAAGAGTATTAGAGAAAGAGTTTCCGAAATCTCTTCCATATACCATCAATGTGTTTTTTGGAAACCCTGACAACATAAGTTTCTATTTCAACAAATCCTTTTCTACCGTTTTCCATTCGTAAACACGGAAATGGTATTATTTTGACCACTAAGTGATGAAAGATATCTGCTTCATTGCCTCAATATATGTAAGACCAATTTTTTTCCGAGAGAAATTGTGCTGATAAATGCTTACTTGGATTGTGAATATGTTTCTGACCCAGAAATGGCAGTTAAGCATATTGTACTAATCGCAGTGGAAGTAATTCTGGTTTAAGATGCCTTTCCTTAAAGCTTAGAAATACTTATATCCTCTTATAATATAAAAAGAGGTACGACCTGTACAACAAACAACGATATAATATAGAGGTTCTAACCTAAAACCCTTGGAACAATCACGGGTCCTTTATGGTACATGCACAATGATCTTGATCTAGATTCTATGGTAAAGAAGAAAGTAGACAGCAGAAAAAAAAATATCTAAACTCCGTGAGAATCCAAACACATTGGCTACTATCTTACATTCCTGTAATCGAACCTTCAAGAAAAGAAATATACCATCGTTCTAAAGAGCACTACCAAACCAGCTTAACCACATCCTTAAGCTTCCCTAGTTTTTATACTTTCGCAAGAAAGTTGCTTAGAGAGTATTATAGTTTTGTCCACATAACGGTTGGTGGTAAGTCCTAAAACTAAACGAGTTAGATATAGGGTTATATATATCAAAATGATCAGGGTGACGCGAAAAGTTCAAATCCGAATGTCTGTCTGTCCGTCCGTCCGTGCAAGCTGTAACTTGAGTAAAATTAAGATATCTTAATGAAACTTGGCACACTTATTTCTTGGCACCATAGGCATGGCATGCTTTCGAAAATGAGCAAAATCGGACCACTGCCACGCCCACAAAATGGTGGAAACCGAAAAACTATACAGTGTCATAACTAAGCTATAAATAAAGCAATGGAAGTAAAATTTGGTATGAAGGGGCATATGTAGATGTAATTTTTTTTGGGAAGTGGGCGTGGCCCCTGCCCCAACTAAGTTTTTTGTACATATCTCGCAAACTACTAAAGGTATATCAAGGAAACTTTCTAGAGTCGTTTCTTTTAGGTACTACCTTATATAGTCCAAAAATGGAGGATATCAGATTGTAACCACGCCACCTCCCATACAAAGGTTATGTTGAAAACTACTAAAAGTGGGTTAACTCAATTACGAAAAACGCCAGAAACACTAAATTTCACATAAGAAATGGCAGATGGCGCTGCACTCAGAGTTTTTACAAAATGGAAAACGGGCGTGGCATCGCCCACTTATGGGTCAAAAACCATATCTCAGGAACTACTCGACCGATTTCAATGAAACTTGGTTTGTAATAGTTTCTTTACATCCCAATGATATGTTGCGAAAATAGGCCAAATCGCTTCACAACCACGCCTACTTCCTATATACCAGAACTTTGAAGACGATCTGAATCGTTTACTTTACAATATATAAAGTAAGCACTAGTAAAGATATCGATGCAGAACTTTGCACAAATACTACGTTTATAGTGTGGCAGCCCCATTCTAAAAATCACCGAAATCGGACCATAGGTTGTCAAGGCCCCATATATCGAATATGAGGACCTCGGTGCTTCTAACCTAATATTAGGGTTTCCAACTTTCAATGGACTTTATTCAATATATATGACGAATATGTGGGTCAAATTGTGTATTATATAATATTAATAAAGTTAAATAAATAAATTGCGAGAGTATAAAATGTTCGGTTACACCCGAACTTAGCCCTTCCTTACTTGTTTTAAATACATTTAAGATTTCTATAGCTATTGTTAGGCTTTAAACGAGCAGATCCAATAAATTAAAAAATGTGAAGAATAAAAATTTCGAGACCATATGGAATATATAGTTATATTTTCTCAGATTGGTTCTCATTAAGAATGCTATTATTTACCTATATTTATGTATCACTGAATGTTCATAATTCGCTTCCTAAACACTAGTAGAAACCTTTCTATTTTATCGCATTTACAAGTCATCCACGATCTCACCTCCTTACCAACAAAACAAAATCTCAGATTTTTCGTTGCTCACATACAAAACCGAACTCATACCGTCGCGCAATCGGCGTGTTCGTAAAGGTGTAACTAATCCGCATGATTTTGTAACAATAAGCAATAAACCAATGAACAATGGCACCCCTTTGAGTGACGCGCTCTCCATGCATTGCGTCCATGACATCAGCGTCCTTGTCGAATGGAACGCAATGAAAGCCAACGAGCGAGTCACATCACTTCCGTCCCACAAAACACAAGGTGAAACCATCGCTTTGTTGTCGTTGTTGCTTATCAGCATTGTTGCAGCAATAATTTCGAGGCAGACCGATCGGCCACATATGCATGCTAGCGAACTCAAACCTCGATACATAATCGTTAGTCGCAATTTTTGCGATGCGAATTTGACTTGGTGTGTCGTGTGTGAGCCCTCTCGGCAAGGTGTATTCAATGGATTCGTGCAATCAAAGCAACGCGCGTCATGACATGACAGACATTTGGACAGGCTGCCGGCAGGCATTCGATGTAACGAATCGGCATTTACAGTTGCGCTATCACCACCACCACATCTACGCACATACATATACATGCGTGTAATCCCACCTTTGGAGGCCTCGTCCGTCGTGTGTCGGCTAAATTGTGACTTTTTCGCTCGATTCAACCCCGAAATGTTGCGCTGCGCTGTGAAAGGGTTGCGACTGCCAGCTACACGTGGGGGCTGCAATAAAGGTGTTTCTCGCCGGCCACACCACCTTTGCCGTTGGTTCATTGAGCACGAATAATTTGTTGATTTATGTTTTATTGTGTTGCAGTGCGCGCCGGATGCGCCGCCGTGTGGCATTTGCAGTTATGATTGAGTGCGCATTTTGACTTACATACACTCGTAATACATAAAGTCGAATAATTATTTTGCAGATTAATATTTCGTTCCACCAAAGCATATTTGCTATGATGCTCGTGTGATAAAATGACTCACCAGTTGATTTCGAAATCATTTTGTGTTTCGCGCAATTTTGTTATGTTCTTGAGTGTGATATAATCCCAAGATTATTTACAGCTGCTAAAATCAAATTAATTAGTAGATTGTGCATACTAAGTCCTGAAACTGTAGTGACTTTTGAATGAATTTGGATATCTTCGAAAGGTGCGTTTAGTCTAATGCACGATGTGCCGTCGCCGTCCTAAGTACTTACATCATACTGGCTTATAATTGAATCTGTCACCTATTAATCTGATTGCAATCTTTGAGCCGTAAAGTTAATCATATTAAAATCATGAATTGTCGGGGCCGTATCTGAAAACAACTATTTCTATTACTACCTTCCGATATAGACTCACTAGTGAATATAAAGCTGAACTACGTTAGAGTCGTAGTATGTATGTATGTATGTATGTGATTGGCGTGGAAGCCGTTTATAGCCGAAACGATGATAGCGCGCCTCTTTCACTCGAAGTTCGGCGCCAGTTGGTGATCCCAAGTGTACCCAGGTCGCTCCAACGGAGTGGAGGCCTTCCCCTACCTCGGTTTCCTCCGGCGGGTACTGTATTGACCTACGCGACTTAGCCAGCGTAGCCGCTGTCTTTTTATTCGCTGAACTATGTCAATGTCGTCGTATAACTCGTACAGCTTATCGTTCCATCGTCTGCGGTATTCGCCGTTGCTTATGTTCTGAGGACCATACAATTTGCGCAAAATGTTCCTCTCCAAAACTCCTAGTGTCGTTTCATCGGATGTTGACATCGTCCAGCGCCATCTGCGCCATAAATGATAACGGGAATGATAAGCGACTTGTAGAGTAGTATAGCAGCAGTATTATCTCTATCTCTCTCTCTCTTTCACTCTTTTAGAGAGGATATTTATATATCATCTCTTTCATTATTTCCTTTCCTGAATTCGGTCGACCTCTTCAAGCAGTCTTCTTCCCAGTTATGAGGCCAGAGTATAGATATAAATAAACTAAGACGAATAAAGTCCAAAAATTATGAAAAATTGTTAAAAAAGGCTGAAGACTGCTGAGAACAGAAACATATTTAAATCATTCAATGCAGAACTCTTCGCATTTCTCACGCATTTATTTAATAAAGTATTATTTACAAGAAATTTGAAACCTTTTCCCACTGATAAAAAGTAAACCGTGGTCTGGCAAACTATTATCACACTTTCCTAAGAACGTGGTAAACATATAAATAATCTAACACTCGATTTTATTAATTAAATAAGCCAATCGTCGAAAGAGTGGAGAGGTATTCGCTTTCTAACATGTAGAAAAAGAGTAACTTCTTGAAAAAAGCTTTCTCCATAATTGAATCATCCACTGCTAGACTATGAGCCTGCCAGCGGCAAGCCATAAGCGGCACTTTCACCTCCTTAAGTCGGCGGTAAGCTTGAAAAATGTGCGTAATTTGTCGGTGTTTGCGAAAACTTAGGCACGCACTAGTTTTTTTCTGCAGATTCCGAACAACTCCAATGCAGCAGCAGATTAAGAACGCCTTTGTTTCGTTTCCCCCGCCAAAGTAAATATTTGCTGGCATATTGTTTAGGTTTCGGGTTATGTATGTTGTGTACAACAGCACGGTACTCCCGAGCTCCACAGCTTCCCAGCTGCTGGGAGACAAATTGTCATGTGTGTCAACAGTTCATCGAGGCGTCAATTATTTTGCATAAATCGCTTGTAATCGTGCGGCTAACTCGAAAGCACACGACCATACACTTTGGCTAATGAATTCTCCCAAGGCGATTTACCGTTGTGGACTGAGTGAAAACGTACACCGCAATGACTTAATCTCTGGCTTCGGCACTTAAGTGAGTGTGCGAAACGAAAGTGATATGGCTGAAGCGGTTATTTGGTCGGCAGGGTGGTGGAGTTGCATTATGCCGAGGCATCGTTGTCAATTCACCAATCCACTATCCGTTATCCACTTTTGAATGCGTGTAGTGTCGCATTTATTTGAGGCCTAACAGATATTATCCGTTTATTTATTGCAGTCGTTAACATATCTGCTGCTCTGTATCTTTTCGGCACACACGGACATATGTACCGTTATGGGGCTAAGAAAAACAAAAGATGGAAAATTGAATTAAACCAAAGCACCAACGAAGATTGCACGCATAGGCCCAAATAACATATCTATTGTATATGTGAGTAGAGTTGTTCCAATTGAAAGAAAGGCGCCAAATGATGGCCACTTTAAAGCGTTTTGCTGGCGATTTGTTAGCCGCATTCAAATTACACAGTTCTTGCACGCAGCTCGCTTTTGTCTCTTTGAGATTTCATGCCTGCGTAATTCCTTGCATCCTTTAGCAGGCCTCTTTTGTTAAGATTAATACGTGACTTTCGTGAAACTTTTAAGAAAATTAAAATTATAAAAATTCCACATGCGTTCGGTAATACCCATTTCTGTGCCTAATAAATGTATCTCCACCATCTCAATGGCTGGCACTTAATTCCGTTGGTAAAATAAAATTTATCTCGTCGGTTGACACAGCTTAGTTTTAACTCTATGCTTTTCTGCATAAATAATTGCGCACTATTTGCCCCCTCTCCGCCTCCACCCCCCAACTAAAAGCCTGAGTACGCCTACTAAAAGCTCTTTACTCACCCGCCGCTTTGATAGTGAATGCGTGTGAGATGTATGTGTGTCAAGGGTTTGCCCAGCATTTGAGTGCTCATCAATGTGACATTTTCACGTTTCCGAAATTGACTGACACATTCACAAATACAATCTTTCTCTTCACCTTCTCAACTTGTCCACAAATAAATGCCGAAAGATAATGATTAATTGCCAATTTGATCCATACTCAGTCGCTTGCTCGCCCACTGGGGAAGGGGGAGTATTTGGGAAGGGATTTACCTTTTTTGAGCCCATCTCTCTTCTCTTTCTCTTTAAGTATCTTTAAATGTATGCCTTCTTTAGGATAGCTGATATAGATGTTTTAGTTCTACCAGAAAATTATTAGGTGGTTCTAGATGTTTAAATAAATTTTTCGTTGAATAAATGAATTCAGTATAACGAAGAAATAAACATTTAATAGTTCTTCCTTTCTTTTTTACTAAACATCTTTAAATTTTTTGAGCATATTAATTGTTCTCAGCTCATCGCCTAAGAGAGCAAATATACTAAAGATCGTATATTATATATATAAGATATAATGCTAGAACCCACTGATGTCTTTGGTTCGATAGACTTTATCGAACAAACAACAACTGACTGGAAGACGAATTGCTTAGATCCTTAAAAAAATATTGAAGCTTTAGCACTTTTTTCCCAGATAATTTTAATTTATGAAATCAACGAGGTTTCCTTTTAAATTAACAATTCCTCTCAAAGAACGTTCTGTTTAGTATCAAGAAATATTTAATAAACATATAATTACTTCAATTATATTGTCAAAGAAATATAAACATTTTTTTTCATTTATCTGACCTAACTCTGGAAAACGAAATCTGAAGGCATAGACATATCAATCGCTTAATTCGACTGTAAAGAATCTAGTTTCTAACAAGATCTTTTTCGAAATCCTAGATGGACTGGACGATGTCAACTTCCGATTAGACGGCACAGGGAGTTTTCTAGAAAAAAAGGTTTTGCAAGATTTATTGTCCCTTAAACATTGGCAAAGGCGAATACCGCAGACGATGGAATCATACCCTGTATGAGGTATTCGACGCCATTGCCATATTTCAGCTCCTGCGCTGAATAGCTCACGTTGTTCGAATGGACGAAAGCGCTCCAGCTTTGAAAGTATTCGAGTAGTACCCGCTGGTGGAAGCCGAGGAAGAGGGAGACCTCCACTCCGTTGGAAGGACCAGGTGGAGAAGGACCTGGCTTCACTTGGTATTACCAATTGGCGCCAAACTGCCAAAAGGAGGGAAGAATGGCGCGCTGCTGTGAACTCGGCTATAAGCGGTTCCTACGCAACTAAGAAGAGGAAGATGAACTGCTAAATAATATATAAGATTTCCAAAATTGGAATTTAAAACTCTAAAACACTACAAAACAAAAGACGATAAACAAAGACAAAAAATGTGTATTAATTTAGATAAGAGAGCTTAAGGCTCATGTTGGCAACTTTGGTAGTAAGCTCGACAGATTTCCACACACCAACTGAACTCGTCTGCAAACATATGCATATCTCTATGTGTATATGCTTTCACTCTGCTTTTCGAATGCTCCATTCGTGGACCGAAATAAATGTACTAGAAAATTACCAACTTATGTAATCTTGGTTGGCATCATTTATCAAATGGATGTTAGGTAATTTTTCTTACTTTTACGTTGAAATGCTGGAATTCGTCAAGAAGTCACGCTGACAGATGGCACATGTACACAGAAACCCACATCACCCCACCGACACACATGCAGACACAACTATTGGTGCTCGGAAGAGTATATATGGGGGCACTCAAGAACGCTTAGAGCTTTGCGATGATATATGCTTGTATGTGGACACGCATGTATGTCTGTCCGTGCGTTTGTTTGTTTGTTTATGCGCGTGTGGCGGGAATGGCAACCGGAAAAGAGCATTTCACACAGCAATTATTCTTGAGGAAATTTGTCAATCTACCTTGGCTTTGTTGCGGCTGCGTGCCATCCACATTAGGTGTGCCATTCCTCAGTGCGATTGACTGTTCGTGCGGCGCTGTTTGTCTGCGGGGTAATTGAAATGTCGGTCAAAATAAATAGTTGATTTCAATGGACGTATTACGATTAGATGAAGTATTTGTGGGCAGTACCTAACAATTGGACAATTATTTGGAGAAAGCGAGCAGACTCGCTGGTGGAGTTGGGATGAGTATGCAAGTAAATAGGTAGGAGTATAGGCATATGTACTTATGTAGACATAGAGGCTTGTCTTTGAGCCTTTAGTATAGAAATCTACAAGCGCTAAAGTCTTAAGGTGAGTTTCCACGGAGCTAAGAGATGTGAGACATGACTTATTGGAGTTTAGATAGAAGAGAAATAAAAAAACAACATTAAAATGGTTCAGACCTTGAAGAAGTCGAGTCGTACTGCTGTAAAAAAATAATCTTAAGGAATCTAAAATCATACAAAAAAAAGTAAAATGGATTCATTAGACGGAAAGTTCATAAAAAATCGCCAGTACCGATGACTGAGAATTGTCAATACCCAAGTAAATTCAGAAAATGAATCCGTCTACTATGATTCCTTACAATTCTTGCGTAATGAGCTTTCCACTGCTTAAGGTAGTATTCAGAGAGAATAAAGAGGAAATTATTTATCCAAATTCGTAATCTCATCCATATTGATGGAGGCTAATTTCCTCGAAGTGCAGTTATTGAAAGTGAAGTCGTTTGATTGCTGATTTTATCGATGAGCGAAAGAAAACTTACGAAGCACACAAGCAAATCTACATTTTACTCAATTGAGATATGTATGTAGATAAACCGGATTAATTTAATTGCAGCAATTGTTACGAAACATTCATAATCGTATACAAATTGGCAGAACACGTGTGTGAAGTGGTGGAGTAATCTACATACACGTAAAGTGATGAAGAAATCTACATATAGACACACATATGCAGACAGGTTGTAATTAGAGGGGGGTTGTTGAGTATTCTTCATATTTTTAGTATCGATATAATTGTACTATATCGAATTAATAATTTAATCAATGTAATTTCAGAATGATTTATAAAGATTTTCTTATAAGAAAAATAATATTTCATTTCAATGAAGCTATTTAGAGCACTTTGATGTAAGCTTATTGTCAGTCTTGTGATATGGAAACTGTCAATGAAATATCGCGAGTTGGTTTGTTTTGGATAACTTATAGACGTGTATTTGTAAACGTAGCCTCTCTTTTTGAGAGTATGTCTAAACTGTCTCTCTGGCTGAAGATCTCAGAGACTGCTGAAACAATCTTCTCGAAACCACAAATACCGATTGAGTTCCTAAGAGACATTGACTGGCCATTTATCTAGTTGACTTCTTCTGACTTCATTTTTGGGATTATTTGATAAATAAAATGTACAGTATCAAACTTCGGACCATTGACGAACTCAAAGCAATAATTTGTATTTGATGAGAAATTTTACCGAGCTCTGAGCTATTCTGGCTAATGAATTGTGCGCCACCAGTTTAATATAACAGTTTTTCGTGAGAATTTCTGAGACTAGTTTAATTAAAATGATAATTTACTCCCTTCTTAGTTTATACCACTGCTCTTGTTTGTAAAGTGGAGCTTCATCTTCCGCAAGATGCTGGAATTCTTATACATTAAGATTTTCTGATCAAGTGAACTTGTACTTATGCGAACGATCTTTGTATTAAAAAAAAAAGATTTTTAGTACGAAAATACGATCCTATTCATTCAACATCAATTCCAAAAAAAAACAATATTTTATTTTTTATTTTTTTACAAAAATTGCAGATATCTCGCAGCGTTTAAGCATCACTCAATAAATATGGAATATCAAACGCAAAGCAGATAACAGTATAACAGTAGAGAGATGAAGAACAACAAAAAAATGCGTAGAAGATACTCCTATTACCAAAATCAACATAAATCATGGTGAACATCTCATTTCGACGCTGTGATTTATTCACAGTTTTATCTGAAAGCGCCAATCCCACTCTTCAGCCGCCAAAGCACCTTTCTTCGTACGAACACAGGAGCCAGCAGCCACCACTCTCCGCTCAAGCTAACCACTGGCTGTCTGCTCTTCTGGTCGCTTGACTCAACTGTCCCATATCTGCGCGTGCAATCACCCCTCACAAGAATTTGCACACTCCACCGTCCCCATGCAACCGAATAACGGTACAACTCAAATAATCGCTTTCGCTTGCTTTCATAGCAAAATTAAACGACAAAGTCCTTTGTCCAGTTGAACACGGCAGGACGTTGCTTCTTGTTGCTGTGCTCGCTTTTTTGTGGCTCATGTCGCTTGGCATGCAAAAAAGGAATACATAAACAGTGTGGAAGAAAAAAGACATGAAGAAGTAGAGAGAAAAAAACACAAAATTATGATAATCATAATTTTTGTTACGTGAGTTTTCATGTGGAAAAGATGAAACATCATCGTCTCCGGCATCTTTGGCTGCCGCTTTGTTGTTGTGCGTCGCATTGGTCCTCCACCGGCAGTTCAATGTACACGGAGGTACGGCCACCATGATTTGTTGTTGTTGTGTGTTTGTTGTTGTAATCGTCATCACCATAATCATAGTTTTGAGAAACTCCTGATTTTACCTCTGCTTTTTGGCGCCCGTCTGTTCGGCGCCAGTGCTGCCCATTCCCTTTAGAGCAGCCCAGCCCCACATTGTGCTTGCTCGACAACAAAGGTCCTGCTTGCTTTCTCACTGCGCTACTCTTCTTGCTGTTTACCGTTGCTTCAACTGCTCCTTGTTGCTGCCGAGGTGTAGTGTAGTATGCAAGCTTTAGTGCTGTTGCCTGTAACTGAGGTAAGAAAGGCGAGTATGTGTCGAGTGGCGCCCGTCTTTCAGCTAAGCTCTATTGCTTGTAATCCATTGAAAGTTTTGCCATTGTAAATAAATTGTACACGATTTAAGTGGCGACCAGTTAAAGTGGGTAAGTGAGCGGTATCATTGAGAGATTGTGGTCCACTCTTAAGAAAGTAGATATTCTTAAGGAGCTAGGCACAATAGGATTGGCAGAGTTTGTTTTGGTTTCCATTCTGGTCGGTGATTAATTTCATATATTTAAAATTGGAAAATAAATTGCAAGAAGCTGCACTCTGTGTTCCTCTGAAGAACTGCGCAGAAGGTGTCTCAACTCTTTATCGAGTTCGCGTTAATCGCTTATTAAGAAGCTTTGGTCTTCGATGGAAATTTCGAAATTTGGGAAACTTCAAATATTTTTTAACATCAAAGCGCTTTTCTCACACACAAACACCCAGTGCGAATGAATAATTTAGGAAAGCGCTGCTAAGACTTTGACACGCGAAACTTAAAACATCTGTTTGGGGAAAGCAAACATGCAACAAGAAACATTCGGGAGTTCAGCATTCAGTTGCATGGGAAAAGTGAAGAATTTCAACAGCTTCGGCGATCAATTGCCTTGCACTTGTCTTGCAGCTGTTCTTCTGGGAAACAGCGGAGAAATTGTGTAATTAATTGCTTAGATGGACGCCAAATTGGAAAAATTAGATAAGCAACTTGGATATGTCGCTTTCGAAATAAACGCAAAGAAACATAAGTGGTAGAAGAATCATGATTGGTGACACTTTGTGGCGTGTCTTTTCACACCACCAAATTTGGCGTTAATATGGAACAGTGAGACATTAACAATAGACACATATAATTAGGGCGTTCAACATGTGTTTTTACTCTGTTGTAAAAGAGCTTTTTTTGCTTCTTTCTTGAATGTAAAGAAAGCGATTAAGAATACGAGAAATGGACCAGAGAAAAATTTAGAAAATGAATGTTTCTGCAAAAGATTTATCAGTGAAAAGACATTCTTGAGAAGATTCACAAGCATGAAGAAATTCGTCGGCAGTTTTCTAAACCAAAGAACTTCGAAAAGTTGTTTTTAACATTTTGTATCTATTTTATTAACTTGATCCCATCGTTATTAATCTGAAAGTATGGATTCTTTCACTGATGTCAATATTCTCGAGTGGCTCTCCTTTGTAACATTAAATTGCTCCTAATAGCTTTTATGTCTCATTAAAGATAACTTTAAAGGAAAAAACATTAAAAGCAAGTATTTCGAAAACAGGAACACTCAGTACCATAAAACATATATTTTCTCTAATAAATTCTATAATCAATTAACTTCATTACAATTAATAACCAATAAGTATTTAATAATCAAGTAATTGGTAATGAAAATATATCATAAGAGAGAGTAGTTAACTAAAAATCAGCAAAGGCCTCGCAATAACGACATGTTTTCGATTTGGGTCCACGTTTAAATTCGGGATACTTATCAAAATTGGACAGATCCTCAGCATGACCGATTTGCGGTACATACGGTGCTGGCATTTCTTGGTTGAGTATCGAAAACCAATCGATCGACTTGAACCAGTCGTGATTTTTGATGTCTTTATTGCCGTTAATCATGCTGCCATATCTGTGTATATTAGAATAAGACGCCAATAATAAGACAACTACTCTTTACCTTTCTACTGCTTACACTCACCGCTTCGACAACTCGACTTGTAGTAAATTATCAATCAAGTCTTTCAGTTCGGAGCTGAAGCCCTGTGGCATTTTGTATTCGCCTTCACAGATCTTGCCATACATAACCATTATGTCGCGATTGAAGGGCGAGAAAGGTGACGAGCCATTGACCATCTCATAAATGAACACGCCAAAGGACCACCAATCCACGCACGACCCATAGGGTCGCGACTGAATGACCTCGGGCGCAAGGTACTCGGGAGTGCCACACAGCGTCATGGTGCGAGTCTCGACTTTCTGTTTAGTTAAATTCTAATATTTATATTAAAAATATGTACAATTAAATCGTATAAAAAAATTAAATCGACCTTAACAAATCCGAAGTCGGTTATTTTTATGTAGCCATTTTTATCGATCATAATATTCTCGGGCTTCAGGTCACGATAGATCAGGTGTAGGAAGTGCAAATACTCCAGCGCGAGAAACACTTGAGAGGCGTAGAAACGGGCGTGCTTCTCATTGAATTTGCGCATTCTAGATGATGGACGGAAGAGATCACAATTTATTCATGTAATGGACTGTTGTGTGGCATACACTGTACTTGCGATGATAGGTGAATAATTCGCCACCATTGACAAATGGCAACCCTAGGTAGAGCAGATCGTAATCCTTGCGAGAGAAATCCAGCCAAATGAGAAAGGGGAACTTGATGCAGGCCAGCACCTTTTTCTCATTGTGCACATGTGTCACCTGCTTCATCTTGACGATCTTCTCTTTCAGCATGAGTTTCACGGCATAATAGTCGCCCGACGTCTTGTCTTTGCACAGGGCCTAATGCGATGCAAATTGTAGTGGAAGCCAAAGTCGTCATTTCGTTGTACTACTCACCACTTGGCCGAACGAGCCAGAGCCGAGTATGGTTAACTCCTCATAGCCCTCGAGTCCGGTCTCCGGTGATGGTTTCACATTGCTCCAGCGCCCATTGAATTCTTCCAGAAAGAGCGTCAACACCAGGTCGTAGTCAACGACCGGATTAAAAAATACCGTTGGTTTATTCGCACCCGTTTGATTGGTCATAATCAGTTGGTGCATATAATTCTGCGAACGCCCAGAAAGCAGAAAGTTTTGTTTTCTGATTGAATTGAATGAAGTTCTGCTTTCTTTTTTCTTTTACTACAGCTTTCAATAAATTTTTTGTTCGGTATCTTTGACTTTTGGTTTTTTGATTGAGTGTTTTGATTGAGTGTTTTATTGGCTAAATATATATTGATTTAGCTTTCTTCGCTTATGAGTTGAACTCATTTGAAATTGTCTCAATCTTCTAATCTATTTTAGATATTATTTAGTAAGTCTAGATCTTTACATAATTAACACAATTTTATGGTTGAAAATAAAGGAGCTCCTGTCGAGGTGGCCTTCAATATATTTCAAGATACCATATTCTTCGCTTGCTTGAAATGAATCTATACCTCTTCTGTTCCAAGAAAAGTGTTGCAGATTCATCAAGAGACTTATGAAGATTATATAAATCTAATAAAAATTAAAGCTGTTCTAATTTGCTGTTCAATTACCTCGCAGGTATATATTTGTTGTGAATGCTTGATCGATTAAGATATGGTGCAAGTCCATGCTTGATAATTGGGTAGATTTTCACGGCTTTATTTAGTAGTTAGTAGCAGCCACAATATGGTTGATTGACGTTTGGAGTTGACTATTTCTCCAGATTTTAACTCAATAAGATCCCTGACGTGTAAATCACTCTCTCTTTTGGTACATTGAGAAGCGAGCTTGATTTGTAGTATATGACACGAATAATTATATAAATAGTTTCACACATATCACGCCTTCCACTAACAAACTGCAATTAATATAATAAAATCAAATAAATTAGATTTACCGTAAATTAAATTTAATTTCGCTCAACGAGACACACACATACATACATACATACAGACGTGAATATGTACGTCTAAAATTTATTTCGAATTTCTAGTTGCCGGATGCAAATATTTGCCGTCCATCTGGATTAGCCACAAAAGTGGGTGCAACACACTGCGTTGGTCCGCACAAACAAATTGATAAATTCAAATAACGGAACATTGTTGCACTTGCCACGTATGCAGAATGTAGGAAGACTCGTAAAATCTTTTACGGCCGGCAACTAAGTGCACGCAAGCAATCACGGCCCCGCCTGTGTTTGGGCGTCTCTCTGTGTGTATGTGTGTGTGTGTGTGTGTGGGAGTGTGTTACCTCGCATGGAAATGCACTTGGGGCTGTGTGTGCAAGAATTAAAAGTGCCCACGAATTGGATTCTTTTGGCTAATGAAAATTTCAGCTGTTTCAGCATTCAGCATTAAAGTAAAAGAGTTATGTACGTGTTTGTTGCCGAAAATTCGCCTCATAAAAGAATGTGAATGCGACTGCGACATTTGGACCTGGTAGTAAAATACAATTTGTGCAGAATGTCCAAGAGTGGCCAACACGGCATTTGGCTAATGGTGATTTAGAAAGTGAATTTTTTAATAAATATTCCGAACAAATTAATTGAATTGTAGGTAAAGACAATTAAGTATGAATATTCTATGATCTGTGATTGGATCTGGATTATGGAAACAGCATTGGATATCAGGTACATGTTAGAGGACTGCAAACTTAGAAGACTGTCTTTGACTAAGAGCAGAACACCACGAACATGAATTTGGAAATTGAAGAATCGTTCTTGTGAGATGAAATTAAAGACCTCGGACCGAAAAACAGAAAAAAGCTTTGAGTTCAACAAAGAGATTTTAAAAATCATTATCTCGAATTTTCCAATAAATATCTTCTTAATTTTAAATGAAATTATAATCAATTAAATGCTAATTTATTGTTAATTAACGAAAATTTGAATTTTCTGTCACAATAATTTCACTTAAAGTAAAAAAATTAAAGTGATTTTAATAAAATAAATTTTTACAAGTTGCAATTGGTTTCATTAATTTCAATTCTCACCAAATCCACAGTATTTTTTCAGAAGTTGGTTCCCACACAAGTGCATCCCAAAACACACCGAAAAAGTTCTCATCGTCACACTCAACACTCAATCAAAGCAATCAACGGAATAATTAAATCTTTTACTGTGCATTGTAGCCATCGCTGAAATGAAATCAAAACATCAAAACACCGGTGAGTCGTACCGAACAACCCTTCAAGTGCAATTGTGTGGAATTTTAAAATGTACCTTGGCCTCCACTCAAGTGGTTACCGTTCAAAATTTGTCAACTATTGCCACACATCATCTCCACAGCGAGGGTTGCTCATCAAAAGATGCTTGGTATATCGTTTCACATGTGCCAACAGCCAACACACACGTTCAAGTACTCAATGGGAATTCAGGCGTAAGTTTGTGTCCTGATTGAAAGCATTGGTTAGTATGTAGCTCTGTAGCCCGCTTTGTAGAGTCGCCACGTGTCCTGCACACCGCAACGAATCCAGTTAAAAATGACTTTCGTCAGTGTCTGTCTAATGTAAACCCTGGCTTTTTATCCCGTGATCTTGCCAGCAAGCCTATTTGGGAAGCGGTGACAGCAAATTTCAATTGTCGCTATTGAAGTGCACATATGTATGTAATATTGTAAAAAATGCAATTAAATAGTTCATTACTAGCTAGATTACATCAATGGTCTGCTGGGGTTTTTAATCGTTAAATACGGAGTTATATTTTCCACTTGAGTGAAGATCGGATCAGCATTGACCTGAAATTCAGCTAAACCGATTTTAGATTTCTCTTCTTGAGCAGATTTATTTCAAGCCATGTTCTGCTTCTTTAATCGAACTCAGTGAGCATAACATTAACCTGATAATTGATACTGGTTTGTATGCCAGTATGTAAGAATGCAATAAATTTTATGAGATCTCTTTATTTCGGATACTTGATACAACATCAAAAGATGCTTGTGCCATCTACTTGTCACTGTTTTACAATATCTCATATTTAAATAATAATAATTTTATTGTAGTGGTTCGTAGTTGAAGTATGCTTTAGACTTATGTGCGTCAAATTGAATGACAATCGTCACAAGTAATGATCAAGGTTGCTAACTAATTTTTATAGCAATTTCTGACAAAAGCTAAAAAAAGGTTTTTTCTGTTTTAAAGCATAATATACCTCAAAATCATACTCTTATCAAATTAGATAGGTTAGGTTAGGTTGGTCTGGTAGGCCACGCATAGACCAGTAATGATTCTTTGCGATACCAGATGAAGTACCTTCATGTATTCCTTGAGTAGTAGTCTTCGTTTAGGATGCCTGCATTTGACGTGAATTTTATTAGTTTATGAGGCCTTACGGACGATATCGCCTCTAATTTATCGTATTGTGGGGCCTCTAAGTACCTGAAACGCTGTCTCGCTAACACAGGACAAACGCACAAGAGATGCTCCACTGTTTCCTTGGTGCCCCGCTCTTGATATTTTCTGCATTCCTCCCGATCTGACAGCCCCATCTTATAGACATGTGCCGCTACTAGGCTGTGACCGGTAAGAATGCCAACCATGGTCCTACAGCCATTTCCATCGAGCGCCAGTAGGAACCTTGTATATGTATATCCCGTCTACGATTTCGTTGCCCTCGATGGCTTTATGGCCTGACACACAGTAGAAGTGTAGCCTCATATTACTGGCGACCCTCTCCACCGCTGCCCTGCTGCCCAAGACACTTTTGGCCGATATCAAATTAGATAATTGTTTGCCATTAAATTTGACATAATTAAAACTGGGCATAATAAAAATATGTGATAACTGCTATTATATAAGATATTGGATATCGATGACCTTCTTCTTCTTCTTCTTAACTGGCGTAGAAACCGCTTACGCGGTTATAGCCGAGTCCACAACAGTGCGCCACGCATCTCTCCTTTTGGCGTTTTGGCGCCAATTGGTAATACCAAGTGAAGACAGGTCCTTCTCCACCTGGTCTTTCCACCGGAGTGGAGGTCTCCCTCTTCCTCGGCTTCCACCAGCGGGTACTGCATCGAAAACTTTCAGAGCTGGGGCACTTTCATCCATTCGAACAACATGACCCAGCCAGCGTAGCCGCTGTCTTTTTATTCGCTGGACTATGTCTATGTCGTCGAACAACACATACAGCTCATCATTCCATCTTCTGCGGTATTCGCCGTTGCCAATGTTTAAGGGACCGTAAATCTTCCGCAAAACCTTTCTCTCGAAAACTCCTAGTGCCGTCTCATCGGATGTTGACATCGTCCACGCTTCTGCACCATAAAGTAGGACGGGAATGATGAGGGACTTGTAGAGTTTAGTTTTTGTTCGTCGAGAGAGGACTTTACTTTTCAATTGCCTACTCAGTCCATAGTAGCACCTGTTGGCAAGAGTGATTCTGCGTTGGATTTCAAGGCTGACATTATTATCGGTGTTAATGTTGGTTCCTAGGTATACGAAATTATCTACAACTTCAAAGTTATGACTGTCAACAGTGACGTGGGAGCCAAGACGCGAATGCGCTGACTGTTTGTTTGATGACAGGAGATATTTCGTCTTGTCCTCATTCACCTCCAGACCCATTCGCTTCGCCTCCTTATCCATGCGGGAAAAAGCAGAACAAACGGCGCGGTTGTTGCTTCCGATGATATCAATATCATCGGCGTACGCCAGGAGCTGTACACTCTTGTAGAAGATGGTACCCTCTCTGTTTAGCTCTGCAGCTCTTATAATTTTTTCCAGCATCAAGTTAAAGAAGTCGCACGATAGCGAGTCACCTTGTCTGAAACCTCGTTTGGTATCGAACGGCTCGGTGAGGTCCTTCCCGATCCTGACAGAGCTTTTGGTGTTGCTCAACGTCAACTTACACAGCCGTATTAGTTTTGCGGGGATACCAAATTCAGACATCGCGGCATAAAGGCAGCTCCTTTTCGTGCTGTCGAAAGCAGCTTTAAAGTCGACAAATAGATGGTGTGTGTCGATCCTTTTTTCACGGGTCTTCTCCAAGATTTGGCGCATGGTGAATATCTGGTCAGTTGTTGATTTTCCAGGTCTAAAGCCACACTGATAAGGTCCAATCAGTTTGTTGACGGTGGGCTTTAGTCTTTCACACAGTACGCTCGATAGAACCTTATAAGCGATGTTAAGGAGGCTTATCCCACGATAGTTGGCGCAGATTGTGGGGTCTCCCTTTTTGTGGATTGGGCAGAGTACACTGAGATTCCAATCGTCGGGTATGCTTTCTTCCGACCATATTTCGCAAAGCAGCTGATGCATGCACCTTATCAGCTCTTCGCCGCCGTATTTGAATAGCTCGGCCGGCAATCCATCGGCCCCCGCCGCCTTGTTGTTCTTCAAGCGGGCAATTGCTATTCTAATTTCTTCACGGTCGGGCAATGGAACATCTGTTCCATCGTCGTCGATTGGGGAATCGGGTTCGCCATCTCCTGGTGTTGTACTTTCACTGCCATTCAGCAGGCTGGAGCTGAGTGCTCTCAGAGAGCAGAAGTGCAAGTCGAGTAGAAAATCGTTCGGCTGTCGGTTGTGATTGCAGCTTCTCGATGTCGAACCTTCCTTGTGTTTGTTGACGTGTGCGCTTTTCTACACAGAGGCGGGTGCGTATTTTAGCTGCTACAAGATAGTGGTCCGAGTCGATGTTGGGACCACGAAGCGTACGCACATCAAAAACACTGGAGACATGTCGTCCATCTATCACAACATGATCGATCTGGTTGCGAGTGATTCGATCCGGGGACAGCCAAGTAGCTTGATGGATTTTCTTATGCTGGAATCTAGTACTACAGATGACCATATTTCGGGCCCCGGCGAAGTCGATCAGCCTCAGACCGTTTGGTGATGTTTCGTCATGGAGGCTGAATTTTCCGACTGTTGTGCCAAAGACACCTTCTTTACCCACCCTAGCGTTGAAATCGCCAAGCACGATTTTGACATCGTGGCGGGGGCAGCGCTCATAGGTACGTTCTAGGCGCTCATAGAAGGTATCTTTGATCACTTCGTCCTTCTCTTCCGTCGGGGCGTGGGCGCAAATCAGCGATATATTGAAGAACCTCGCTTTGATGCGGATTGTGGCTAGACGTTCATCCACCGGAGTGAATGCCAGGACTCGACGACGGAGTCTCTCTCCCACCACGAATCCCACACCGAATTTGCGCTCCTTTATATGGCCGCTGTAGTAGATGTCACAAGGACCCACCTTCTTCCGTCCTTGTCCCGTCCATCGCTTTTCTTGGATTGCGGTGATGTCAGCCTTTACTCTTACGAGGACATCAACCAGCTGGGCAGAGGCACCTTCCCAATTAAGAGTCCGGACATTCCAGGTGCATGCCCTTAAATCATAGTCCTTTATACGTTTGCCGTGGTCGTCATCAAAAGGGGGGTTTCTCATCCGAGGCCTGTGTTTCTTATTCACTGGTTATTCGTTTTTATGTGGTGGGTCCCAAGCCCAACGCACAACCGCATAAGCGGGATTCGCCTTCTCACTTTAGCTCGCTTCCAGACGGATGTCTGTTGGCTACCCAGAGGATACTTGGTCTAAGACCGGAAGTTGTGAGCTGCTTGAGCCACATGTAAAAGAATCGTTCCTGGCCACTCCCAAGTGAATGGCAGTCAGAAACTTTCCTCACTTACGTGAACTTCTACATATGACTCCATCCTCCATCGATGACCTTAGGTTTTCTAATTACAACGATAATTTGTTTTCTACTATATACTCATTTTCAAAAATAGATCCACCCTAATGCCTGAACTACATATATGTAGTCCAATTTAAGAGTTCGCTGCACTCGCGCAAAGCAACAACTACACTTCGACACTTCATAGCTCTTCAATGCACAGAATCGCGCGATGTTCTAGAGATGCCCATTTGCCTACCGCGCGCAACGCACACGCCCCACCCCCACTTTCAAAGTCCAGTTGAAAAACCCGTTCTACTACGCGTACGGGTTTGTAGCGCAGCAAGCTGCTCAGCTGAGCCACCGCCTCAGCGCGTCACAGTAGGCTTCACGCTCTGTAAAATCGATCTCTTTGCGGTGTTTCCGCTCAAGCGCGCGATACGAAAATAAACAACAAAAGAGAATGTGCGACAAATCAATGCATAAGAAAAATCTGAATACAATACAATGTATTCAAAGGCAAATAAACAAAACTGATATTCAAAATAGTAGCTGAGACGCAAAGCGGCAAATAAAAAACGTTCGAAATTCGGCCGGCGAGTTCAGCGGCCTCAAGACATGACGCTCCACTTATTTACACGTATAGTGTGTATATAGCAATGTTTTTGTTATTTTTTGTTTGTTGGATTATCGGCTTTTTGTTAGCGCTTGCTGCGCGCAGTGCCTTCACTGACTAATTTACATATAAACTGGGTTAATCGATGTTGTTGTTGGCGGCAGTTGGCAGCAAAGTGAAGTTCAAGTCCAAACGCACATCCAGCACATTCGCCGATTCTACGATTCACGAGTGAAATGAGCTTTCTGCAATGTGAAATATGAAGCAATCGCTTGTTGACAGTTATTGAAGACAGAGTTGGTGGTGAAATTCCATAATTGTTGCAACATAAATTGGTGTTTATGGCTTCGTAAGCGCAAGAATTAATATAGAAACATATATTTCTAACATATTTTGTAAATTTGCTCCCAATCGGAGCAGATTCATATGCTTTACACATGCATTCGGCTAACTCGCCAATCAGCCATTTAAGGCACGTTCGAACGACTGAAACGGCTTTGGATTGTTCTTCGCGTTGGCGTCAATTGTCTTCGCTGCAAAGCGCTGCGCCCATTAGAAAGTCAAATGCGTGCTCGCCGAAGATTTTCTATTCCATTGTGAAACTGTTTCCTAACCCGTTGACCTAATTTCCTACGCGTTTGGACTTGTCTCTCAACTTTTTTTTCGTTCGTTTCAGCTGACACTCACGCCCTAACACTTCAGATCGTAATGCATTTGTTGACTTATGCCTATGTGCTTTTATGATTTGCACTTCCACTTTCATTAAACAAACAGCCACTGTTTAGGCTTGAAACCGCAATTACTTATTTGGGCTCGGCCGTAAGAAAAGCTATCAATGTCAATCGAACAATAACCACATATGGGAGAGCGTATTGCATAAGAGAGCACATGATGTCACGACAAGTCGGTTGGTAGCGTAGCGGTTTTATGACGAACTCATTTGTATACTTGAGAGATGCTAAATTCGCAACTTAGAAGGCTTCTTAAATCTGATTGTGAATATTTATTTTGCGAAGTCGTTGGACTTGGTTATATATGTATATGATTTTAAAGATTCCTTCACCTATATATATATATGCAAATAATGGCTTAATTAATTGGCTGAAGTGTCTTTTCTAATTGTCATAGAGGCTGCTTTTAGAGAGACAAACGTATATCCAGAGTACAATCACGAGCGCCAGTTTGTTTCTGCCAAGAATGTTTTAATAAAATTTTTTCATTCGATTTGTCAATAGATATATAAGTTTTTTAAAAGAACACATAATGATTCCAAGATGGGCTTATATTGATAAAGATGGTTTTGTTCCTAAGCTGATTCCTAATAAAATTTGTCAGGTCAACAACCAAACAACCCTTTTCGCTGATTGCTTATCCAAGTGTTCTGAAACAATGTCTGTCAGTTTGAGAACGCCTAACCTTAGTTTGCCAGATTGCTTTTAATTTAATTCTTCGTTGTCAAAATAAAATATATTTAACATATTAAATCTAATTTTTACAATATTATTTCGGGAACAACACAGTACTGCAACACAGTATTTCAGCGAGATTCACCTCTGTTCTTATGATCAGTTCTCTTTGTTTATACCAGAGAAATATGAAAAGATTTGGTTTTTAAGTTTTGTATTTAGTAGTAACCAGGGCTTATTTTAGGACTAGCGAATGAAATAACAATATTTTGTAAGATCACTTCTGTACAATACAAAAGATTTTTATGAAGTCCTTAACCAATATTTATAACAAACTTTTCTATATCCACTAGTATATACGATTTTTTCCGACTGAGACTCGAATCAGAGAAACCCATAATGGTCTTTCTGAATTATGTTAATAGTATTTGGGGTTTTATAAGAACTTCTTGAGGCTTCGAATAAAATTTCCACTACACATACCAAATATCACAACAAACAAATCTTATGCACTCTTTTGCCATCTCTAACGCGTAATACAGATTTTCCTACATCCATGCATATACATTTATAAATATACGCTGGTACAATTATTGTCCATAACCAGTTCTTCATTGGCTCTGATTACTCCACACAAGCAACCGTGTCTTATTCTTGCTCATTTCTGCGACGAAGAATGGCTGTAACGTTTGGCTTTCTTAAAACTCTTTGGCCTACGACAAAGTTCTTCATTCGTCGCTTGGCATTCGTTTGGTCAACAGCAGAACAGAAGAAAAGGTAGAAAGGTACGCCAACGCACTCACTTATAGACGCACACACACAGACACTAACTGACTTTGAAGTGGTTTAGAGGGAGTGGAGTTTTAGAAAGTAGCACAGCCAATATGGAAATTAAAATTGTGTGTAAGTTTCAAATGCCAAAGAAAGTTTTCTTGTTTCTTTTAGAATCGAAGAACACAAAGTTGATTCTGGTACATTGATTGCATCTTTTAATTTCAGTGCTCTCGTGTCTGTGCTACACACTCGCTGTGGCACTGCCCACACAGAATGGCGATGCAGATGCACCGTCGCAGCAGCGCTTCGCTAGCGCCGCTTCGCAGAAGATCGCACTGAACATGCTGAAATTTAATGTGGATATCGACTCCAATCAAGTTTATTCACCGCTGGGTATCAGCTCCATACTGGCTGTCTTGGCGGAGGGTGCGGCAGGCGATACGTATGAGGAGTTCAGCAAGACGCTTGGCTTCCCCGCCGATCGTGCTGATTTGCGCGCCTCCTTCCAGCGCATACTCTCGCGCTACCAAAATCGCGAATATTCCGCAGCGCCTTCATTCCAAACCTGGTTGTATATCTATCGCAACAACACTGCGCGCGATGAGTTCAAGCAATCGGTGCGTGACAACTACTTTGTCATGGTTAAAGACATCAATGGCGATGAGTATGATTGGAATGAGCCGAACACTTCGCTGGATTTGGAGACCAGTTCGGTGAGTAACAGCAAAGATGTTGTCGGCTTTGAGACTTTGAAGCTTTTGAGAACCGATGCAAACTTGGCTGCCGCTGCTACAGAGACGCAGGCTGTAGACACATACGGTGAGGAAGTGATTGATAAGGAAGCCTCTAAATTCGATCGCGATGTCGACGATAAGCAATATGTGGAGAAACCAGCGATACTGGAGGAGATTAAAAAACTTCAATCTGAGAAGCAAGAAGGTGAGCCACCGAAAGCAGTAGCAGGTTCGGACAGCACCACCACAATCGATGAAGTGAGCGAACAGTTCAAAGAAACCGAAGCTGCAGATATCGCAGAAATACCACGACACGAAGATGAGCTGGTCGCCAAGGATATTAGCAAACGCGAAGAGGATGTGAATTTCGAGGACAATGAGACGGTGCATTCTGGGGAGAAGTTGCAAAAGCACTACGGCGATGACAATGTTGGTGTTATACCGATCCAAGAAGTGTTGGACTCGAATGAACCAGAGAAGGTTTCTTTGCCGCTGGAAAAACTGGAAAGTGCGCTGGATACAGCGAACAAAAATGCGGGCGAGATAATGATCGCGCTCGAGTCGCACATAAGCTCGGTACGGAGGGTAAGTCACCTTCAAAGCAGTAATTTATCTTCAGTGCTATAGTTTTTTTTTCAACAGGCTTTGGGTGCACGCAGTCTCTTCCGCAAGGAGGACATCGCGCACGCATTGAGCGCTAATTCAATTACAGGACGTGACGCCGGTTCGAAAACCAAAATGCTGCTCTTCAATGGTCTTTACTTTGCCGGTCTTTGGGCGCAACCGTTCACCAAAGTGAATTCGGAAGAAGACAGTTTCTTCTTTATGACTGCCGAGGACGCCATAAAAGCACCAATGATGGAAACCCAAGGTACATTCCATGTCGCCGAATTGGAGCATTTAAATGCGAAGGTGATCTGTTTGCCATACGAGGTAAGGCGAAATCAATTTCAAGTAATTACTGTCCAGATATTAATGACTGAACTACTTTGTGCAGAACAAAAAATACGCATTAATGATTGTGCTGCCCAACGAGACAGAGGGACTGCGGCCGCTCATTGAGAAGTTGCAACCCGAAGATATTAAGAAAGCCAAATCGCTGGTGCAAAAGAAGGAGCTACGCCTCATAATGCCTAAATTCCAAGTCGATGAAACCTCACGCTCCGAAGCCATGTTGAAGAACATCGGTTTGAACAAGCTCTTCACGCGTCAAGACTCCGATCTCAGCCTATTGTCCGCCGATAATGATCTGCATGTGGACGAAGTGGTGCAATTTGTGAGTGTGCGTGTTGATGAGAGCGGCAGCAGCGAGAACGCGCTCACCGCCTCCAACACACAGGCACGCACAGCTGCCGCGCTCGAACTCGACTCGCTTGAAGTGAATCGTCCGTTCTTGTACTTCGTAATGGACTGTGAGGAAGAGTTCGTGATTGCTGCGGGCAAAATTTACACACCCGAATTGAAGGAGGATCCACCGGTTTCCATTGAAGTGGAGTTTGAACAATAAACTTAGCAACACATTTCATATCCGACGAGCGCATCATTTTACCTAAACTCATCTGCAATATCGAGAATATAAGTCCACCCATTTTTATACATTTTTGTAAAATCCAATACATTTTTTAATAAATAAAAAAAAAAATATAAAAGCCGAGTGTTTATTTTTCGAGAGTCCTGGAAGTAATTTGGTATTAGCATGATATTTGCGACATCTAGCGGCAAATTCAAGTAACCATTAGGTAGTTCCGTATTCTCTAAGAGGTAAAAATTAATAAAATTGAATCTGTAGACCATCCAGACTCTTGTGTCAATTCAATTGGAATGAGTCATATTTTTTCTATAATTTAATGAAACTTGTTTGAAGATACCTTTAACAAGTCTCCAGCTAGTTTTAGAGAAAGAAACCTGTTTTGTGTTTCCTACATTTGATAATTTACGCCATTTATTTAATTTAATGGCAAGGCCACACTAGTAGCCGTGATAAGGGATTTTCACTTTCACACATTAACACTGCCGTTATTCATTCTATAACTGTTTATTATAACTATTTACGTAAGGTATGGCAATAAATTATAATGCGGTGGACATAGGACATATAATGGCGCTTCGCGTTACGAATTTGATGGTGAAAACTTGTGAAAGTAGCCCAAAGCGGCTGGGAAGAGTTACGAGCACACAATCGTAGGTAAATTCAAGGATGCCATATGGAATTTCCCTGACAACTAATACAAATAAATATGCGTATGTATGTGTGTGGTAATAAACCGTTTCTTATAATTTATGCCGCAAGGAAACTTGTAATTCCTGCTAAGAAACTGCAAATTACTACAATACATAAATTAATAGTTTTCGGAACTGGGCAAATGCAGAAAATGTCTCCGTGGGGAAACATTAAAATTAGTCAAATTGTACGCCAGCAAACTTGCCGCAATGCTAACATGGAAATTGTCGAATTTTTGCTGTAGAAAATGCGTTGAAAAGGGTTAATATTTCGCTGTGAGTGTGACTAATTATTTGATTTATGTTGATTATGAGAATTTCTTCGAGAAATATCGCACACAAGGCAGCAACAAACAAGACAGTCTAACGTAATAAACAGAATTGGTGCTTTTGTCCAATTTACTGTACTCACATGTATGTAACTGTGGAGGCGATTTCAAATGTTTATTTTATATTTTGTGTGTCTCAAAAAAAAAAAAAGAATATGTTTGCTGGCTTCTCTATACTTTAGAAAGACTACATTCTTTTTAAATCGTTGACTTAAATATTGTTCAAGTTTAAATTACTTCGATAAGCTTATAAATTTTGAATCTTTAAAACCAGTTCAATACAGTTCTGGACTCATTTCGATGGTGGCATAATTTGTAAATGAAATTTGTTTTTGGGATATTATTTTATTTATTACAGGTAAGTGTGTTCAAAGAATAACAAAATAACAAAAGTTCCTAATTATTCAAAGATCTAGTCCTGTTTCCAAAATTAAGAAGACCATTAAAATTCCGTCGTTTAACAAGCAAACGAGAAATCGCTGAAAGAACCAACGGTTATCTCAAAAATCAAGTTCGAGAAATGTTTCGACGATTGGAAGAAGCGCTGGCTGAATTAATAATTTTTTTTTCTAAAAAAAAATATTTTTGTTTTTGTATATACGAATCATGTAACATATGAATAATATTGATCAAATGATTTTCTAGATTCCGATCAATAGGTGGTGGAAAGGACCATATGGTACCACTTTAATATATCACAATATAATCAATCTAGAGATGTCTTGGAAGTGATTTTGAAATGACTCCAGTCCCCTTCACTTTAGGGCGCATATCGTTAAGTATTGAGTGTCTAAGCATGGCCGATGTTTAAATTGAGACCAGAAGAAACTAATTGCCTAATTGAGGGCTTGTAGCTGGAAAACCTGTAACTATTAGACTAAATCAAATCTATTAGACTAAATCCACAAATTTCTTTATCCAAATCAATTAAAAATTAATAAATTATCAGATAGCTATTTCGATGGAAGTAGGGAAGTATTATAAGTCACCAGAATTATTAAGATCTCATATTTTCCTTTAATCCAATTTTGTTCTTCTATATAGTTTTAAGAGGTTAGGGGTAGTCAGAGACACGAAAAAATTATAATTATCAGTTATTTTTGTTTGCTATTAAATCATGTTATTTTACAACAGTAATAATATGACATTATTATACAATGTTTTGACCTAAAGTCACGAAAATTTGAAAAAAATATTATAATTTCCAAAGATAAAGCTGTCTGTAGTGACCCAGTTACAAAAAAAGGTCCTTGGAGATTCATCTAAAATCAATAGGCTAAAAAAATTACTTTTATAAATAGATAATCCTGGGCCTGATCGAAACTTTTTTTTTTCAAAAATTAACAAAATGGCGGCCTCAGGAAATTTTTTTCTAGATTTTCTAAAAAAATCCACAGTAAATTAGTCTTAAAAAATCGAAATTTTTGAAAAAAAAAATCCTTCGATCTGGTCTGAGTTTATTATGTATTCTAAAAGCTGTATGAATTTCATTAAAATCTACTGAGCGGTTATCGAGTTACAGTTGTCACCAGTTCAAGAAACATAGTTTTGAGATAAACGCATATACAGTTTCACCCGAGCGATTTGGAGCGCCCGAGTGATCGTTGTTATTTGTCGAATAACTCGAAAGTAATTATCAGGGATCAAATTCAAATTTTCAGAGAATATTTTTAAGATATAACTCTTAACGAAAATGCAAAAAAAAAAAATGATTTTTTGAAAATCCTGACTAACCCTTACCTCTTAATAAATACACCATATACAAACACAAGAGTGTTTACCTTCGGCTTTCCATCATTTTATTATGTCTACTCAAACATCATCATCTGCTCATTGTCAGCCGAAGTCGGGCAGTCACCTTGCAGGCATCTGTCTTTGGCATTGACTGTCATTTGCGCTTTCTTCACTTTCATTTGCACAATAGGAATTTCTTAATTACACTTTGGCGAAATTACAACAACAATGCGGTATGTGAGCTGAAATGTCACACATCACCGTCAGACTGACATAAACAACAGACTCCGCACTGCTATTCTTCGGAGAGTATTAACATGCGCTGCAAAAACAATCGCACACATGCCACACATGCATACATACATACATACATATAGACATATGTGAGGCATCGAGATGTGGGACAAATGTGCCTGCTAAATACACAATGATGAATCTACTCTTTGTCAGCGCGCATTCATTTCATTTCATTTCGATTTTGATGAGAAAATAATTATTTATCAGATGACAATCGGCCCAAAGGGTGAAAGGATGCGCGGTTGCGGCGAATCGAAAAAAATGGTGGTTGCTGTTGTTGTCAGTTATGATTACCAGATATTTATTCCCAGTGGATCGGAGAGCAAACCCTGATCACCTTGGGGGAATTCAATGTCTTCGTTAATTGTAGGTTTTTTCCTCCGATGTCATTAGGTAAACACACGCATGTGTCTCAATATTGTCGAATATCTTTATGTAATTGTCCTCGCATTTATTCATTAGAAACTATTCTGGCAGAAAGCCTTTCGTAATCCTTTAACCACCCGGTGTTCATTTGCAACCTGCAAAGCTTCTTAGACACCCGCCTTACACTCGACTACACTAACAACTCTGTCACTCTAACGCTCGTGATACTTGCACCGCATTGAGCTTCACTTTCAGCTTCCAACTTTAATTGATTTATGACATCAAAGACATATTTTTCGGCATGTTGCACGCATCGTGCGTGACACTTTCGCCGCTGCCGGCTTGGTCGGTTGGTCGCTTTGTGGCAGTTGGCAGTTGGCATTTGGAATCGCTCAAGTGGTGCGAAGTAATCCATCTTTAGGCGCAAAGGCAGCGCCACCGGCAAGTTGACTTATGCCATGAAGTACGTGTGGCACACACACACACCCTGTCCTGCCCACTCCAGTTCCATTCAGTGTGTGCGTAATTCTTCTAAGTCTCCTCGTTTTGCCTTGTTGATAAATTTGACTTATGGCGCTTTTTAGTTCATGCCACACACGAGAGACAGTGAAAGCTCCGTAGCTAGCGACGGCGTCGTTACATTGCATGCGTGCGGGGTGGAGCGGTGAGTGGCGCGCGTGTCTTGCCCTTGTGGTTATGGATATCCAACGTGTGTGACGCTGACACAATCGGCGCTTTTCTTCCACTGCTCTCTATCTCCTGGTGGGTGAGCTTCTTCCGCAGCTACTTCGGCTCGGCTTCTTTGCACATACGAGTATGCGAATGGCTCGCCGTAAATCCTTCGCTGGCAGCCGCAGGAAATACTCCTCGGCCGTCAGATACGCGGAGTGGCAGCGCGGCAAGCGACAGTGTGATACGTGAGCGCTTGTGGCAGCGTTCTCTCGCATTGATTTATGTCGCCGCAGCAGTCGCTTCGCTTTGACTTATGATTTGTGTGCGCTCTTTGGCACTGGCGAACTGCTTTCAAACCCACTCTTCGCCTCGCGTCGCTTGTTGAAATCGCTGCAAATTGATTAAAATGTTATTTTTTCAAGCACCGCTGCCCGCTCCCGCTAATTGCGTCGCTTCGTGCAACTTTCCTGCTTCGCGGCTTTTATCATTTAAATCTGTTTATTTGTAATTAAACTTTTGCAATTTCTTGGCAGCCCCGCCCATCCCACCGCCACACCTACATACTACATCACGGCCACGCAGCGCACCGAGTTTGCCAAGGTATTATTATTTTCTTTAATTTATTCAATTAAACGCTTCATAAATTTTTACTTTTCGCTTTTCATTCCTGTGGCTTTTCGCAATAACGGTCCAACTTTTAACGCCACATTCCTTGCTTTCTCCTTTGCTATTAGTGCTTTTGCTATTGTTATTGTTGTTGTTGGCTATTTGCCGTTGGTATTAGCTGTCTTATGTTATCGTAAAAGGGTTAATTAATAGCACAGCCTCCTTCCGGGCCAACGCCACTCGTGGCTTCATTGTTTTCAATGAGACTCCCGCACCCCCGCCACTAGCCATTTGCACTGATTGCTGCCACCTTGCTGTTGTTCTTGCTGCTTATGGTGCCCTACTGCTGCCGCGGCACATTAATGCCCGACGGCATTTCGCGAGAATTTCGGCTTATTAAAAGGTATGGCGGATGCCGAAAGTTTTTCGTTTACACATTTTTCGTGTGCACCCATAAAATTTTATTCGAAAATGCTATTGAAACTTTGGAAATGCGTGTATATGTATGCATGTATGTGTGGCGGTGTGTCTTAAAGGTCGCAAGCTACAAATAATTACAAGCTTAATTTAATAATTTGTTTTAAATTCCTTGTCTCCTTGCTGTGGAGCACTAAAGTGAAGGTCCGTTCCTTGGGAGTTTTAAGAAGTTAATACTGATAGTCGTTTTTCTTAAAGATCATGACGTTTGTGATAAGCCCAGATTTGCAAATGCAAATGCAGGTTTAGTGAAGACAGTTATGAATTTGAATTCATCTCTAAAAAATCAATAGTATATCTACTAAAATAATAAAATTCATCAAGAAAATAAGGAAGGAACAGCAACTGTAATAATATTACTCAGATATTAACATATACATACATGTAAGTATGGGACCAGACCGGACCGGAAGGTTAGGGAAGGTATATACGACCTGCGAAATATTTTTGAGATTTCACATAAGCAAATCTCAAAGTACTGTAATTCTTTGCTTGATGCTTGAGTTATCTATCCACAAAGTAGATTAACCTGAAAAATAGGAAATAATAAACATATTACAAGCCGAATTTAGTCATAACAGCAGTAAGGTGCATGGAAGATGGGGAGATAGAAACTTTGCGACATTTTCTCCTTCATGGACTGCATAAATGGCTCAAAGCGCTTTGTTGTCACTTGAATGTCTTGGGCATCCACTTTGAGAAGTTTACGGCATCACAAAGGACTGGCTCCAATCCAAGTGGGATCTCCTGAGGCACAGGGGTCAGCCCTTTAACCGAACATAACCACTGACCCCTCGTGCCTAATAAGATTCGGTTTAGCGGTTCAAAGTAGCGATTCCATCATACTTTATACCCAACTACTCTGAGTTCCAAGTTTCACCACTATGTCTCAATAATTGCTTATGCTTATCACCGTCCAAAAATCATTATGTCTTGCCATACAATTGATTTTGATATATAATATACATGTAACTCCAGAAAGTTCGTTATTTACATTTCTTTCAAGTTCCTTGCTTCTTCATAACCATTGTGATTTGAGCAATCAGGGTAGGTAGGTTATATATAATTGTCTGTGTTCAATAACAATAATCAATTCAATAACAATGACTTTATAAACAGCTGTCAGGCCTAAAAACGATTAATCTCCTTTGACAATCCTTGAGATCTCTTACTTTTACCGAATCAATAATCACCTTGCGGTTGATATTTGACTTCGAAAGGCAATCTAATAAAAGAACATCGCTAACATTACTTTCAAATACTACTAACAGAATGCCTACGATAAGTTTAATTAGAGGCTAGGTAAGTAACTTTGCTTTTACAATAATTTTACATAAACCTTGAACTTGACAATACTCAAAATAGTTTTTGAATACTTTCGAACAAAATTGAAATCCTTAAACTCCTTACTTATTAAAAAATTAAATTTTTACAATTATTAAAAAGAAATCAATTGCACAGCAATAACGGAAATTTGTTACAATTATTGTGGAAATAAAAGTTCAAAGACTCACTTGGCAAAATAAAACTTTGCGTGAGATTATCAAAATTTGACGATAAACACGGAAATTTTTATTTGAAATTGTGATAAAATGCAACAAAATTGTCTTTGATCCTCAGAGCTTCATCGTTTGTGTTACGCAACTAGCAAAGAGAAAGAGGACGAAAAAATCAAACTTGTCACGTATTTTATCAGTGCATCGCTACATACAAACTTTCATGTTTTTATAAATACGCAAATAAATCTTTTATGCAGCGTGCACTCCGAAATTTAACCGAATCAATTGTTGTTTTTGGCAGTCATTACTAAATTCGTTGAAACATGCACATGCCCCGCAAAGTATGCTTTGATAAATATACACTCCGATACTATTGAACAGATGTAGTTGTTGTTGGATATATATATATATAGTTGCTGTTTCAACCCCCAGTCACTTACTTACTGTGTGTGTATAGTATGCATGGTTACTGTACCTATTCCCCACACAGCGATTGCTACAAATTAAAAGTACATCACATCACCCACTCGCACGCACACACACACTCACCTATGATAGCTGACAATGTAAACACTTGCCAACTTCGGGTGCAAAGTGCACAACTTCAATTATAAGGTCATCAACTACTACTACAACTACACAGCTGCTGGAACGCCGCAACCACCGAGAACTACCTTAACAGACGCGCTTAACCTCCGTGGAGTGCGGTGCTGTGTGGTGGGGGGTTATTGATATGGACGCGATGCTTCGATGTCTATAAATAAAACAAAATTATCTGCCAGCACACGTGTGCTCCTTTCTCCGAACGCCACTAAGTGGGTGGCTCCAAATAAACAGAAAAGCAAACACACGAAACAATACATCACACACGAACACACACATAGAAGTGATTGCAGACACAGCGCATCACTCATACGCTCCCGCAGCAGTGGACGAGCGCTCAGCGCCACTTCAGCGCTTAAACTACATATGTCGAAACAAACTATTTGCTCACAAGCGCTGCCATTGTTTCTAATGGCAGTTGTGTTGTTGTTGTTGTTTCTTCACCAACTAAATAATCGAAGTACACAAAGCAATTCGTTAAAGTGTCGAAGCGATGTGGACCCAGCGCTCGCCATGGCAAAAATCAAACCCCAAAAAGATAAATACTCGTATGTATGTGTGTGTAAGTGTTTCACTTGGCCATGGATAGCCGCCATTGAAGTTTCACGCCACACACACACAGAGAAACACACACATCGAACACAAAAGTTGTCCGCGTTGTAGGTAAGGGACTAATAGGGATTAAATGGATGTCGAAAAGGCAATTAGATAAACTTACGAGCAACAACACCAAATACATATACACTCATGTGCTGCGGATCACATGTGAGCGCACACCTAACTGTTACAACTACAACCAATTGCTCTGCGCTTTTAATAGTTTGATGGGTGTTCTCGTTCGGAGATGAAAAATTAAAGCTTAATGTAATGACAGGATGAGAAGTTTTGCGATAAAATTGATTCCAAATTGTGCGCAATTTTTCTTTTTCCTCACATTCGTTATTTGTTTATGTCCGCCGAAGTTAGGTGAGAAAAGCTGTATTGTTGGGTGTTGCCAACAGGGCAACGTATTTGTTGGATGAAATCTAATTGCGCAATTAATGAATGCTGCCGCAGTGTGTTGTTACAATTTTATTAAGCAATAAGTGATAATAACTAGTAGTTAGTGGAACTCAAACGATTTATGGAAATTTCAATTAATATTTGCTTTAAATGATACTAAAAGTCAAACTGGGTACTTTATGTTAAAAAAATAACGGTAATTTTCCATTTTTGACCAAAATATTTATTCATTCGTCTACGTTAATTTTGTCGCCTTCAAAATAGTTCTCATTCGATATTATCCACTTAATCTTCCAATCGTGGAAACCCTGCTTAAACTAGATTTTTGGATATTCTTTGACTTTTTCAGCGATTTCTCATATGATTGTTAAACGACGGCCCTTTAAGGATCTCTTTATTTATGGGAAAAGGAAAAAGTAACACGGATCCTTATCTGCCGAATATGGATGCTGATGTTTCATGAAAAAATTCACGAACAAGGAACGAAGACTAATGTTTCCTTCATTACAAAGGACACTATAAGAAGTAAATGCGTGAAAAAATCATTTCTTATGAAAACTCAGAAATAGTAATTTTTAAGGTATTTTCAAAGTTCGCCATCTATAAATGAATCTTCTCAAGGAATGCTTGACGGTTCTGAAGTATCTCCCTTGAGGCTCTTTAAAGTAAAAGTCAGTGTGACTAAGTAGAGGCTAAGTGCTCAAAGAGTGTCCATTTAATTGAAAATAGCATGGACGTTATATTTTCTAAAAACAAGATCTTCAACTGTCAAGTAGTAAGTAAGGCTATTGTCAAAATTTCTAGAAATTTTGATTTGTTAAAATCCTTACAATTTCGGAGCACTTGATCTTCAAAGCAATCCAGATTATAATGATACCTTCTGTCAAAGCTTGCTAAACAATGAACGTGAAATTGCACTTGATACAATTTCACTCAGATGATGTCCACGATCAGAAAAATAATTTAGTAGTGTTGGATAATAAATCGGGTACTTCGAAAGGTTTCTAGTAGAAAGAACGTTTTACACGCTCCAAATTTTCGAAAACCCTATCTCTTCTATGTCGACCGATGCAATCGTAAACCTTTTTCTATGGACCACTTCATCGACACTTAATAACCAACTAACTGAAATAATACAGTTTCATTTTTCTTTGATCTATAACATAGGGTTTCAAAAATATTAGACTAGGAAAACCGAAAATGGCGGACTTGGCCCAATTTGATGATTATGTATCTCGTAAACTCTACACCCGATTTCACAATATTCTTCGGCGCTACCATAACTGATGTAGAAGGACCTTTGTTCCTCTTAACTAAATATAAAATAATTAATGTTAATTATATAAATTGCATTAACAAAATTGGATTATAATTTTTCTAATTTCTTTGAAATAATTTATTTAAAAATAAATAAATTAAAGTAAAATAAAAATATGTTAATATGAATCTTATCTCCGTATTCAAGTCCTTCCAAATCCTTCACTTAATACTTCCGCGTTAAAGTCTTAAATTTTCGAAATTTTACAATTTTACTTTTCTTGGTGTCAACCCCTTGCCATCGCCTAAGCCTACACAGTCGTTCCTAATTAAAAGTTGTGCGCCACTAATGAGCAATGAAAACAACGTGTTGCCCGCCTATTAAACGCTGATAGCGCCCCGCCACCCACCTCCAAAGACGGTCCAGCCCACATTAAAGCGATTAGCCGCGCACTTCGGCTCACTTTCGCGGCCGAATGGCTAATGGAAGGTAGCGCAAGCCAGCCAGCGATTGCCACCTTTTGTTTGTGTTTTCTTTAAATTGCTTCGCAGGTTCTTACTTTTCATTTTTATTTCGCGCTTAACGGGGTGGCAAAGCTATGCAATGGCGCATAACACTTGCCGACGCCCTTACATACAGTTAGACTATACGCGATTGCCAACGAATGCATCAATTAAAAATCAGATTTAAACTTTTCCACTTTTTTTGGGCTTCGTTTTTTCGTCAGCTCAGCAAGGAAGCTCTGCGAAAGGGTTGTTATCTTTTACCACTTTTTAAACACTTTTGGACTTTTATTTTCTTTTAATTTCCATTTGAAATCCTTGCGCCTCATCACTTTGAGTGGCTTTTAGTGGGTTGGCTGCGAAAAGGTGCGCTTTCTTCTCTTTTTTATTTTTATTTTTCGTTTCTTATTTTTGGAATGCTAAATGCCAAACGTCAGTCACTTTAAATGATTTTAAGATGAGCGTAACGAATGAGATTTTATTGCTGGCAGCAGGTTGCAACTGGCAGCGGCCGGATAAGGCCACGCCTGCTATCAGCTATCAGGCAGCATCGGCATTCGCTGTTTTTATTTTCCTTTTTTAATTAGCATAAAGCCTTTTTCTGTTAAATTGCAAGCGACTTGAGCACCGTTTCTTTGGTGAATGGGTAATTCTTCAGTCAATTAGAGATTGGTTCAATTCTGATTTAAGGGGCTCTTAAAGAGGCAATGATAGCGATTACTTTTTTAATGGCATTCAAAGTGGTGAAAGGCGACGTCTTTGGTCAGATAATCCTTGCAGTCTTGTTTAGTTTGACTTTTTTTATTCCAAGAGAGGCTAAGGATCCCAGAGGAAAGGAACTTATTTTTGGCTCAAAAAACCAATTAACCTTTGAGTCTAAATAAGAGACAAATTTTTGTATTCTTTCGACTCTTAAACTGATCAGAAATCTGTTATAAGGTCTTTTGAGAAATCTTTGAATATGACTATTAGGAACTCCAAAACTGCTCCCCAGTATGGAATGGTCATGTAACAAGTTATTTTTTTTCTTATCTGAGCCCTCTTTTCGTTTTCGTTAGAGCCAGGTGTGTGAATCTAAGAAAAAGCGACCGTTGGTTCCTCCTGCGGCTAGTATTGTTGACGTTTAGAGGATTTTTGAAAAATATTCCAGATTTTTTAACGCTAGAACGAAAAAATATTACGGCATGTCTGTAACACCCTCCTGTACCCTCATCTGCATGCATATAAAAATTTTTCCTGAAATAAATTATAAACTCTGCAGCGCGACAGGGCGACAGGCTGTCAGTAGGTGGTCCCATACATGTCCTCAAGTACCGCAATAATTAATTTGCATCTGCCACATAGATTCATTGTAACCTATTAACGGGTAACATACTACACCCGTAAACCTTCACACACACACAGCCACATATAGAGACACGTGTGTATGTGGTGCCACGACGGCATTTCGATGTCCTTCTAACAAATTCATTACATTTTTTCGCCTTACTTTCGCCAAACCGGTCACTTACCGAGCTCGAGCACAAAAAATTAATCAACGGAAAAAGGATTTTTTAATTAACGAGCGCCACGTTCAGTGAGCAAGCATTGGCATCAGGACACAAAGTGGACACTAAAGGATTACATGCACTCACACATATACACTCACCACCTCTCTCAGCGCTCCACAACTAAGCAGCACTGCAAATTAATTCACTTCTCATACGCTTTCACATTATACTCATTCAAGTAGTAGTAGTTGTTGTTGTTGTTATTGCATATTACATGTGCGCTAAGGTCGCTTAAAGTTGCGGTTGCACATGCCATTGCAATGGTGCGCCAAAGTGTGGCCACATGAATCAGGCGAAAAATGAAGAATGCGCCGCGAAATGCTCCAGTGCGATTCGCTCCATAATTTTCGCAGCGAAACTTTTCCTCGATTTCCTCGTAAATTTCGCTTTTGTGCGCACACCGATTGCTCGGCACTTTTAACTAATGTTTTATGGCTTTAACTTGCTTTTCGGTGAATTATGGCGCTTTTATGCGATTATCTATGAACCTTTTTCGACGTGTGTGTTGTTGTTGTGAGTGATTATGTTTATGAAGTTAAAAAAATAATATGTAATGAATTTTATTGAAGTAAGTAATTACTTTACTCACATGTGAATATGGAGAAAATGATATTTTGATGTCATTTACTTTTCTACAATTGCTTAAATAATAAAATCATAGGTCAAAACTCAGATATTTAAAAATATTTATTTAATAGAGATTTTCGTTTAAAAAGTAAAAAAGCGGAGTATCCTTTGAACACTGACGGCTTACGTTGCACTTTAGTTTTTATATTTTATGAAATTTGGTCTCACCTATCCTTTGTACAAAGATGGTTATCAGAACATTTTATGATTAAAGATTCTAATACAAATTTCATTATACATTATTATTGAAAACTTCAACCAAATCTCAACATCCGAACTTCGCTTTTTGGACTCAGGGAAAATGTACAGACATTCAAAGTTTAAAGATTTGCTTGGTAGAGGTTGAGCAACACCAAAATCTCCGTCATGATTGGGAAGGACCTCTCCGAGCCGTTCGATGATATTGATATCATCAGAAGCAACAACTGCGCCGTTAGTTCTGCTTTTTCCCGCCTGGATAAAGAAGCGAAGCGAATGGGTCTGGAGGTGAATGAGGACAAGACGAAATATCTCCTGTCATCAAATAAACAGTCAGCGCACTCGCGTCTTGGCTCCCACGTCACTGTTGACAGTCATAACTTCGAGGTCGTAGATAATTTCGTATACCTGGGAACCAGCATCAACAACACGAACAATGTCAGCCTCGAAATCCAGCGCAGATTAACTCTTGCCAACAGGTGCTACTTTGGACTGAGTAGGCAATTGAACAGTAAAGTCCTCTCTAGACGAACCAAAATCAAACTCTACAAGTCGCTTATCATTCCCGTCCTGCTTTACGGTGCAGAAGCTTCGACGGCGAATACCGCAGACGATGGAACGATGAGCTGTACGAGTTATACGACGACATTGACATAGTTCCGCGAATAAAAAGATAGCGGCTACGCTGGCTAGGTCATGTTGTCCGAATGGACGAAAACACTCCAGCTCTGAAAGTGTTCGATGCAGTACCCGCCAGAGGAAGCCGAGGAAGGGGAAGGCCTCCACTCCGTTGGAGGGACCAGGTGGAAAGCGACCTGGTTACACTTGGGATCTCCAACTGGCGCCGAACTGCGAAGGAGAGAGAGAAGTGGCGCACTATCGTCGATTCGGCTATAATCGGCTAAACGGTTGCAACGCCAATCACATACATACATTCCTCAGTGGAAGCCGTTCTGACTTTGTAATCTTTCAGCAATAAAGCAAACGTTTCATCGCCTCCTTTCGTCTGTCTCCGTCCTTTCTTCAAGAAATAAATTCTTTTTGCACCATTGCAATTTGCCTTATTCTTTGACTCACTTACAAAAGACTTCACCAGGAATTAGACAAGTATCTTTCCTTTTGTTATCCTGGGAGTTCTTAGGATCATTAGCATGGAAGAAAGTTATGGACACTTCCCAAGTTTCTATACTCGTATTAGGAAGGGTTTTAACTAGATTTTAATGAAAGATTGAGGCCAAATCGTAATAGTAATATTATTGAAATAATTTCAAATCTCATAAATCAACCCAACCAGTAAATCATAATCCAATCAACAGTATTTACATGACAAAGGTGGAACATTGACTTGCTAATGCCAAACGAAAATGACAATATTATCCTTTTTAAATATTTTGTCTAGCGAAAACATGGATCTTTCATGTGAGAATATATGTATGTATGTGAAAGCTATAAATCAAAAATTTACCTGAAGTCGTCGAGACTTAAGTAAATTCCTACATGTTATCATACATATTAAAAGAGCTGAGACTACAAAAGGGGAACTAGAAGACTAGAAAAGGAAGAAGAAGAAGTAGGAGGACGAAATCTTATTTGCAAATTCATATATTAAGGTGTTCTGCAACCCTTATTCATCTCCATTGTATATCATGAGCTGATTATTATGCACACCGTCCACGCAAGCAAAACAAACCCCTGCATTTACCTTAAGCTTTTTGAATTCTTTGGTTGCTTACGATTTATTACGATTGGCATTCCATATGAGACACGAAGTGTCGCGACAATTTTTCATGTTTGTGGCATATATGTATGTATGTTTTGTTCCTTAGTTGCTTAAAGTAAAGTAAATTGTTGAAATGGTAGTAGAGTATAGTAAAATATTAAATAATATTTATTAAAGAGCTTGTCTTCGGATATGTTGCTTCTAGCAATTGCTACATTAAGGAATAATACTTAAAGCATAAATTTCAAATCTATTTGAGCTTTCAACAAACCTATCACATAACCAAGGTGTGCCTCAGCGTATATCCCCATCGCTTGTACGCCATTGCTGTTAAACGCTTGCGGCTACGTAATCATTACTTGATGTTATTCTAGGCATACATACACATAGATATCAGTGCGTATGTGTGTGTTTGTGCATTGTTATTGTGGTTTTGCTGTCGTATTTTGTTGAAATTCGTGTTGGCACTTAATTAACGCCACAACAGTTTGTTTGCGGCAGGTTTTACTTGTATAAATACAGTCAACAACAAAAACGTGCATATTTATGCAGACACCTACACAAACAACACAAACACTCATACACCAACTCAGGAACACACAAGTGTTTGCATATGGATCTGTATAGTACAATCTAGCATAATTATTATTGTAATCCTTTCACTCTCGCGCACTCACACCACACTCACACAAGCTCACTCTGGCCTGGTGAGAGCATCTCGGAAGTGGCGGTGTTCCGTGTTGTTTTAAAGCGAGCGCGGGCGCAGTCAAGCGGGAAACCGTCGCTTTCATAAACTCAACAAAGAGGAGGTAATTAGCTGTACTGAACAACACGGAGACAACACATTCTCACATCTACTTACACATATGTAGATTGTTACTGATATACTTTCATTTTCCTCCATTCACATATGTCGATATGCGCGTCGCATCACATACATACATACAAGTATATGTATGTATTTAATAAGCTCGATTGGGTGTTGGTGGTAATTACCTTGCTTTCACTTTCTTGCTCGTGACGCAATCAAGCAACATGTTCTTCAGATTCTGTGCTTTACAGAATGTAAATATATAATTATACCAAACTTCCTTGTTTCTAGCATACAGCGGGTTCCACAACTCCCGAATTGTGTTCTTAGCAGGCACTTCCCAACTTCAAAGAAGAAATTTTATTTCCATGGACCCGTGGTAATATGGTTTCGCAGATATATTTTGGCATAATACCTTAGAACTGGGATGTCTCGATACGCGATACACCATGCCTTGGAGACTTGCCAATCTTGTCGTTTCGATCCATGTTAAAATTAACTCTTATTCAAGGTGGTAGATTTTCCACGACGGTTATAAGCAGAAAGCAAGAGCTTAGCAGGAACTACCTACCATGAACACATAGTAGTTGTAGACTTCTTCGAAGTCTTTGTGTCACTGGAAGGTTCTCCGATGCAGCCACATGGGCCTTCGCCTAATGTGGGGGTTGGTTACGCATTAAAGCATATATTGTTAGCATGGACGGTTCTTGGATGACCCTAAAACAGGGACTCTAGTTTTATGAAGACTTCTGAATGTTGTCTGGGATTGCTTATTGTTTATCCCTAATTAACTATTATATCTAAAGGCCTTTCACTATATGCAACCTTTGACCAGTTTGTTTTCCTGTAGCTCGACACTGGCAGATTACCTTAAAACTGTGACCGCAGAGACCGTTGCCTGAAATAAGCAGACCGAAGTTAAGACGATTACGAGGTATAGTGTAAGAAAATATGTTATAACATTCAAAAAGGAGATCCATTTTAGATTTCTAAGAGCGAATCGATCATTAATGACCATGGATTTTGAGTGGATCTCATCATTTGCCGTTGTTTCCAGCCTCAATAAGATGCTGTGTGATCATGAAATCTTTATAAAAGCAATAGAGAAGAGTCCTATAAATTTCTGAAATTCGCTTCAAAACCGAAATGCCATAAGACGCCTTCGCCCTAATGGATGGCCCATAATGTGGATCTTCTTTACTTTATTTCAAAAAATGTTGAATTGCACTACAAAACCACATATTATTATTATCCAAGTGGAGGGTTCCCTACTAAAATACTTGTGGGGTGGTTTTAAAGATGCTTTTTGTTTTTATTGTGCATCAAATGAAACTAAATAAATGTACACCTTTCACCTTGATTCTCTTGATTTGTGTGGTGAAATGTATAAATTATTGAAAAATGTTTAACAAAAAGTACCACTAGAACAAACTAAGTCCAAAAGTCAGAAATATCTCTATTTGCAGGAATTAATGTGACCACTTCGAGTTGCTGAACGCAATCGTAAAACAACTTTATTTAGCAAGTAAATAAATAAACCAGGACCTCATTAATTTGAACTACAGCAGGCAGGGGTAGGGGGAATGTTATCTTGGACTTAGTCATTGTGCTAGAATTCCATTTGAGCAATTATAAATTAATTTTACTGGGGCATAAATGTGGAAAATGTGGAAAAATCACAGCGGCAGAGCAGAGCTTGAAGTGCACATACTCATACACAGACATTCAGAGAGGCGTGCCTGCGGCAGTTGCAACTTTATGGCCGTTCGTGAGGACACGGTGCCACAAGTCGCCACCTCAGGCCTGGAGAGGTGGCATACAACACGCAATAATTCACCGGCAAAGAGCCTGGCGCAGGCAGCAGCCAAACGCTGCGCTTGGCAACGAAACACGGTGATAAAACAACAACAACAATCATGATGATTTGCAACAATGGCAACAGAAGTAGCAGTCGAATCGGTGGCAACAATAGATGTAGTGTTTCTTGGCTTTTGTGCATTGCGTTCGCATTGAAATTCATAATTTTTACGATTCGCACACAACCGACTGACAGGGCGAAAGGGCGCTTATCCTGGGTGTGTGTACGCTTGTGCTCGGCAAAGTGCGAATTGTGACTTTGAACTCTTAATGCGATTTTCTCATGGAGCGTGTTGCAATGTTGCAAGTGCGGCGACATGTGGAAACTAGTGCCGGCTATAGGCTGACTGGCGGTTTGTCCGTTTGTCTATCTGTCTACACAGAGGAGCGGTCTAAACTTTCGAGTGTGTGCTCTCCCAGCATCCAGTGAAAATTCTTGCTTTGCTTAGCCCCACGCCAAGCGCCACGCCCCTCCTGCACTAGTTACGAGTGTGGCGTACCGTTATTGCCTTTTTCTGCAGTCTCTATTTAATGGCAACAAAGGTACAACAACAATAATGGCGCGCTACTCTCACTTACTTCGTGCGCACTGCGAAGGTAGGAAGTCCTCGCCGGTCGCAGCCAAAAATGCTTTGGTGCAGCAATTGTAGCGACTGGAGGCAGCAGCAGGCCGCGGTGGCAACACGAATTTACGGCGGATGTTGCCTGGTGTGTTTATTGCCAACGCTGCGATTTATGCGAGTGCGCAGCGCAGCCTGGCGGCAGTTGAAAGCGTTGAGCGCGTTGCGTTAGCGCACAAGTAGGCCGTCAGTTTCTAATATTTTATATTTCAACTGAATTGGAAGCAATGCGCCGTTGTTGCTCGTCCCTCAGTCTCTCATTTCGGCCCATTCCCCGTGCGGCCCCAACTCGCAGTTCTCCCTCTGTCTGTGCTTGGTTGAAACGATTTATAATATCGTCTTATTTTTCCAACCAGTTAAACACGAAATGCACAACACGTTTGCATAATGCAGATGTCTATTTTAATGCGTGCAGACAGCGGGACTGCGTTTCTGTCGCAACACTCGGCGGGAGAGGTGGAGGAAATAACAAGTGATGGAAAGTGTTATGATTTAGGCTGTGAGTTCACCTTAGTGTTGGACTTTTAATTTTGCACAGTCACTTACTTTTCAAGAAACTAAATATTATATGAATACCTAGAGTTACCCAGAAATCAAATTGTAGAAAATATTTTGAATGTACAAGGATAGAAATCAAAAACTAAAAGTGGAAAGAAGCCCAGTGTACTACGTCCATTTTAAGGCTAATCTAAAATGTATTTAAGTCGATAGTGCTCCGTTTGAAGAACGAACTCTGTGTTATCGGCCTTCTCTGAGGACATTTGGCTCTAGGCATTTACGTTGGATAAAGGCTTGAGTTATTCAATATAATCAGTTCCTTAAGGGGTCTAAAGATTGGATGTACTTGGTTGTGTATGCCACGGCAGATTCTATACACTGTATTTAGTTCTCATTGGAGGAATGATCGGTTTGTTGAACTCTCTCTGAGAGAGTAATAGAACAATCATGATATTATTAATTTTTGTTGATCCCAAATTAAAAATTGGAAATATTTTTCATCATATTCCTTTTGATCAGAAAACGACACCTTGAGGGCTACATATTTTATATTTTGCTTAAACATATATTGATACCTCCGAACTATGAATTGCGCCTAATTGTATGTAATATTATTATCATTAAACTATAAATGTAGTATATATTCAGGATGATATGGATGCAAAAACCGTAATATTCTTGGCCGAGAAAATCAAAAGCAGAAATCCATTAAATTCGATTGGTAACTATACAACTAATGTTATATGTAAAGACATGAATTTAAGCACTGAAAAATTGGCTCATCATATTACTAAAAATAACTGAAAGTGCTTCCTTCTTAAAGTTCACATTTTCAACTCAAGACAAAAACATATGTACTCACTATATACATGCCTGTATATATGGGTGTTTACCCTCTTCACGCGCATTCAATTCGCAATATGCCAAGCACGTCTGTTTAGGTGAGACATCAATGCGCCCGAGGTGCACTTCATTTCGCTTCGTTATTCATTTCACACCACGACGGCGGAGCATAAGCAGACGGGACGCCAACAGACGTCAACAACAATAACACCTTCAACAACGGTATCCCCAGTCGAGACTCGCACCTTACGGTTCTATCCTAGTTGCTGTAACCGCAGAGGTCCTTCGCTTCATTGTTGCTCCTGCCACTGTCACTGTGGTACTGCGACGGTGTTGATGATGAGCAGCGCACAAAAGTTTTCTTAAAAATAGCCTAAAGGTGTTTCTGGTTCATGAAGAACGCTGGTTGGCGAAAAAGCGGCGTTGACGCTCACGTGCGAAGGGCGCCAAAAGCGGCAAACAGCAATTTAACGGTAACACACCAGCAACAAAGGCTGTGTCGGTTTGTAGCCGGCCTTGTAGCGGGGAGGTGGGGTAAACGCAATTGCACAATTGTTGACAGGACACTTCAACTATTGTTCCGAGCTTAATTCAGCGTGAAATTGGTTCGTGTTACTTACCACAGGCATATATTTGTGTGGCATATGCACGTACACTTCGAAATGGTGAGGAAGACTTTGGTTCGGGTGATTGGTACGCTTCGAAGTTGTATATTAAAATTGAAAAAAAATGAAGAAGTGAAGAAACTGCAACCCCGACTAAATAGAAATATGCAGTAAATTTAAATTCAAAATGAGGTAGAGAGTAGGGAACGTTTAAAGACTTTAGTTTAGATAGCTCTAGACGAAAATGTCTTCCCGTCTTTGACTGTGTTCTCAGTGACGTCAAATATCCAACACAATGAAACTACCAAAGTTTTATTTCTTAAAATCGAAAACCTTTGGACCTCCTTTGCTTTACTCGACTACTTAACGGTTCAAAGAATTATAGTATCTCGAGCGTCATTTTTAGAAGTCCTTGGATGTTGTTGTTGTATATTTGCTTCTGTAACTTTTTTATATATATTTCTTACTTTCTAATTAATAAGAGATAACTAACAGTAATTAAATTTTTGTGTCCACATCTAACTCATTTCCAAACTCCCATTATTCTATGAGAGAAAGCTTATATTCAATATTACAACAAACACTGTCTAGTCACTTTGCATAACAACTTGTGTAATTGTTGGCATCAGAATAGCGGGGCAGACGCCACCCTCACCAACGCTCCGCCATTAGCAGCCACCACAAATGTTGGAACAGTGCAACCGATCACCAATAAATAACCGACACCTGTTTTGTGTTGTCGGCAGTCGTTTACCGCCGCCGAACGTAAATTACAGTAAACAGTCTGCGACAGCGGCAATACGGATATTTGCGGCAACCGGTAGCAGACGGCGACACACGGCAGCACCGCGCCCCGCCCCGGCGCATGTTCCGTGCTAGAACATTACACCGGCAATAATGATAATAATAACGGTGGCAATAAAAGCAACAACAAGGCAAAGCGACAACTACAAGCAAGCAAATGACAACGATGGCAAATAATTGCTACGTGCAACACCAACAACAAATAGATAAAACAACGATAATAACAAACAACAAATAAATAAATGAGCCACTAACGGAATTGCGCCGCGATACCGTTATGTGGGTGCGCGGTGTTGGCTCCTGGCGACAACTACGGCGAAGAGCGCGCTGCCACACCGGTCGCGGTGTCAACGGCGGCGGCTGCAGATGATTATATTAGGTACAGCCACTGGTACCTTGCTGCCATGCCACAGCGCAACGTGCCTCACACTGTCGTTGTCTAACGCGCAAACCCACGCGCTTGTATGTGTGTGTTTGTGTGTCGCGGCATCGCAAAATTAATGTTGCTTCTTGGTCGCGTTTCGCGGCTTTCATAATGCGCCGCTGCCATCCGCATTTTCCGCGTTCGCGCTTCGCTGTGTCTCTGGTGTCGTATCGCTGGTGGTTGGGCCGCCAGAGCGCGCGCAAATGTCATGAAAAAGTCATAAAAGAGAATTATGCGCTTTCGCATTGCCAGCGACGCGGCCAACAGCCAAACAGTCATATCATAACTGGCAGTAACAACCGCTAGCCGCCAGTTATGCCACCAGCATCTTCTACGCTTCTGGGGCTTGCTTGTGGCCGCAGCATATTTCAACTCACCATTTTCGCATTCACCTTCCGTTTCCGCTGGCGTTTTTTAATGTGTTTCGCGGTGGCTTCTTTGCCGCTTTGATGCCTGGCCCCAACACTCGCTACCGGCCTCCCTTTGGCAGTTGACCAACGCGCGGCATAGAAATTATAAAAATTAACCGCGAAATGTTCTAATTACCGAAACACGTCCGTCCACATGACCGTTGCTGCACTGGCTTACAGCGCATGTTTACTCCTATTTGCCTGCCATTCCGCGCCGCGCAGCTGCACGGTGGTGTGGTGGGCGGTTGTTGAGGCTGCGCCTGTTTGATGTATGACCCGGCGAGTGCTTTATTTGTACGCCAAATATTACGCGGCTTTCATTATAATTACCAGATTAACTGTTGTGTACTGCTTTATGGGCGATGAGTTTAAAAAAATCGCAATTCCAATGAGTTAAAAAAGAAGAGTTTGTAGAGTAATTTTAAAGTTGGAGCTTTAAAGTTCATCTAAGAGCAATGGCTTTATTTAAGCTTGGAGGGTTACTTAAAATTAAAATTATTTTTAGCAATAAGTTTTGTTGTAAAATTTCAAGAAATGACAACCATTTTTGGTATGGACTGATATTTCGAACGAGAAAGCTTTTTTGTTATAAAATCTAGAAAGCTTCTGAGCTTTTATCAAACACGGCGTATACAAAGTGTTATCAGTGAGAAGGCAGTGGAGTCAATAACGACTTTAGTGATTTAATTTTTCATTGCTCGATGTAATATCTGTATACTTGAATGAATTTATTAGGTTGAAGGTTGCCACCTGTTTGAACATTTTCAGTCTGAAATTATTTAGATAAAGAAACAGCATATTTCAAGTAACAAAATAAAAATTAAATTGAGTAAATTAATAGTTTACAGTGGAAAACACATTTTGAGGAGTGTTGCCACCTATTCTGTAATTTTATTTAAATACAGTTTGTAATATAAAGAAGCGCTGCAATAGTGTTGTCGAACTGAAGATGTTTAGAAAAGTTAAAAATAAATTATTTGTATTAGGGTTGCCATCTGTTTGGAATTTCTTATGCAATTAAATAAATTAAATATATAAAATAGCATAATATGAAGATCAATTAAAATGTTTCAAGGATTCTTACTGTTGAAAATTTTTCATAACAGAGTTGCCACCCGTTAAAAAAATAGATTAAAGAAATTTTTCAAATGGAATTGATTTGAGATATATTTGAAGTGATTTAGAGTAGTTTCATTTTGTCTCTAAAGTTTACACATTTTTTTCAAACCATATCCCAGGCGCCCCAGGTTCCCCAAGTCCAAATTAATTAATTTTATTAATTTTTTAATATTAATTTTATTTATAAAATCTTGAATGGTGGTTTCGAGTAAAAAACTGAAATATTATTTCCTCAAGTTACGCATATATTCAATAGAAAACTTATTCTGCGTAAGATTCACCTAATTTATTTTAGAAAAACAACAACAAAACAGTGCATGTTATGCAACGCTGAAGAACTGTGTTATTACCCACAAATTCACTGTTATTCTAAATTTTGCTCTATCGAAAATTATAAATTGGGTGCTTAAGAAGTTTCGCAGTACATAAACAAGTGAAGCGAGCAGATCGACTTCGATGAAATGTACCGGAACTCAAGCGATTGTCTCGTGTAAGCAACTGTCTAAGCGAACTGCGCTGCCTAATTCCGGATAATCAAGTGTGAATGGCATAAGACAAATACTTGCCACACGCAATCTCCACTTAGCAACAAAATTTCTACGTCAAAACTGAAAGAAAAGTAATAACGTGAAACTCCAACGATGGCAACAACAACAAACGGTGAGTTTTGAGTATCGCGCGACTGATATTGGCGGAAACCGCGTCCAAATTGGCAGTGGCGCCACTAGCTGATTGCAACAACAATTCCACGACAATGCGAGCTTTGCTTTGCAATAGCAACAACAACAACAAGAGCGAAAGTGGAAATAACAGACATTTTAACAAAAAAATATTCCGCGGTTATGAGCAACGCTAAGCGTCAGCCTGCCACATGCTGCCAAAAATGTCACGCGCACACACTCATATGCGCTTGTAAACAGTAGTCAACACATCGTCATTTTCAACTTTGATATTCCTGTTGACTGGAAATTACCAAACCGCAAAATGCTAAAAATGCGACCAAAGTGCTACCGGTGCCATCGAAAATAACTTGTCATCTGTTGTTGCTGCCACTTCGGCGTTGCATGGCTGTGTGGGTCACTCACACCAAAGAAGGCTAAAAAGAAAACACGAAAGAATGCAAAAATTGTTGCTGTCAACCAGAGTACTACATTTGCTGCATAATAGGGTTGTTGAATTGTTCTTGTGGTTGTTGTTGTTGTCTTATATGACAAAAGACAAAACGAAAGTTGTTTCCATATTTTGAATACAAATTGCTTTATTTGCACAGTGCACACACTACTCAAGCGTAAGTCACAGCGCGAAGCGGTGGATCATAAGGGCGAATGACACGCAAACACACACAGCCACATACATCAATACTAACATACATACTTACACGCATAAATACACATACATACATCGGCCGCTGTAAAATATGAAATGATGAAATTTTTGCATGCCAAAATGAGGGCGTGCTTTTATTGTGCACCCCTTGCTCCCACTCCTTCGCTGTGACTCCCTGTACTTGTTGTTGCGCTTCTGATTTTCACTCAAGCAGTCCGTTTTGGAATAACCGTTTAATAAGTGAGTGTGTTTCTGTAAGTGCTTGAAATGGTGTTTTGCGTACATGGTTCACTGGCGCTCAGTTACTGAGGCTGCTTTGTGGCTTTGGAAGAGGCAGGTGTAAAGTGGTAAACGAAGAAAGAACCAAATATTTGAATTTTTATTCGCATTAAGCCTCTCAGGAACGATTTTTAATTCGTTTCTTATATAATAATTTTTATTCTCTTTGGCAAGGTCTACTTTCGGGTGTAACCGAACATCATATAATATATTCTCGCAATTTATTTATTTAATTGTATTAGGAAAACACACAATTTGCCCCATGTGTTCGGCATAAAGTCATATACAATATATAGGGGGTTGACACTATAACATATCCAGTATTATACCTTCGCTCGTTTTTGTCGAGATAAATCACATATGAACCGATATATCCGGTATAAAGACCACTACAGGTTGGAAAAACCTAATATTAGGTAACTGGGAGTTAGGAGAAGTACTGACCCGATGTTATCCATTTTTGCCAGCGATGCATATTATTAAAAAAGTACACTCTCTGAATATATCTGCCTAAAAAATATCTCAGAGATTCTTCGTTATTTTCGCTAACAAATTAGCCACAGACAGGGGTCTTGAAATGTTATAGTTCGATTGCGACAAATGTTAAATGAGCGATATTCCAATGCAATATTTTTATTTATTTTATTCCGATATCTTTAAAAGTGCTTGATTTTCCGCTCTATATCGAACATCCGTTTCCGGTAAAATATTTCCGGTTACGGCACATCCCATATCTTGTTTCTCATTCTGTTTCTAGATGCCCCCTCTCCCAGTTTCAGTGACCAATATTCAGTCACCCGATTTCCGGTTCCAGTTGTCCATATCCGTTTCCGGATGCCCCATTTCCGGTTCCGGCAACATCATATCCGGTTGCCCCATGCGATCAATGACCCCACCTTGATCACATGATATAATTATAAGATCACGTGATATTTTTGTTTACGCCACGCCCAGATCACGTGATGTCAATTCAAGGTCACGTGATATTTTTGTTTTCATATTTGTGTGAGTCAATGACCCCACCTTGATCACGTGATATAATTACAAGATCACGTGGTATTTTTGTTTACGCCACCCCCAGATCACGTGATGTCAATTCAAGATCACGTGATATTTTCTTTGCATTTTTGAGTGAGGTCAATGACCCCACCTTGATTACGTGATATAATTACAAGATCACGTGGCATTTTTGCTTACGCCACCCCCAGATCACGTGATGTCAATTAATGGTCACGTGATATTTTTGTTTGCATTTTTGAGTAAGGTCAATGACCCCAACAAGATCACGTGATGTAATTACAAGATCACGTAGGTAGGCGTTGTTGTAAACCAAATTCGCTAATTTTTCATTCATTTTTCCTACTAATCTATGTGCTGCTTTCCTGTACCATGTCTTCTATAAAATATTGTGATTCTGGTATTTTTCGTCAGTAAGTGACAGCACGTCTTCAACTTGTCTCGTCATCCTGATCATTTTGATATATGTACATATATAACCCACTCATTTAGTTTTAGATGACACAAAGAACTGTGCAAAAACACCTCACCTAATCACTATATATTCAAATACCCCAACTGCTTTGCTCTTTAAAAAAATTTGCCACACAAAAATCTCGTTTTCGCTTCAACCCCCACAGGTAACCACATGAGTTTGTTTGCGAAAAATACATGTTTATTGATGTTCACTCACACATAAGTTTATATATTTACATATTGTCCTCTCTAAGTTCTGTCTTGCTGTGGCAGTCAGAGCAGATTGCTCCCCAGTGACTTAACGGTTCATTTTATATATAACTTTTAAGCTCTTTACTGCTGTACCCCACCACCTTCCTGAAGCATAACTCCACAATTTGTATTTTTTAAAGCGCTCAACCTCATTCCTCCCCATCATCTCTCATTCCCGCTGCGCTGCTCTTTTGGCCGCAACAATAAAAATTCCATAATACTTGTCATGTAAATAAATCACTGTGTTTGTAGTTAATATGACGTCAGCTTGTTGTAATATTGTTTTGCCAAATCCCAGACACACTCGCGCTCACAAACGCCCATACAAACACACAGATACACACACGAAGGCACCAGCGCTCGCAAAAAAAAAATCCTGGAATCCGCATAAAGGTAAAACTGTCGGCTGCTTTTCAATTTTTGCAAATTTTTTAATGTGACGTTCCATCTCGCATGATGTTGTTGTTGGCTGTTTGTTGTTTGTTGTTATGCGAGTAAAAAGCAAATCTGTTTGTTATTTGCCATGATGAATGATGTTGTGTCTCCGCAAGGTATTCGGGGGAAAAGGTATGCGCGAGTATATTGGTGTTTGTGTTGTTGTATATATGTATGTATGTGTGTGCGTGAAAAACGGTATTTTGTGTGATTTATTTGATTAGGCGCAATTTGACAGCGGCGGTGAAAAATAATAATCGATTTAGCATATCAAATTGCAAGTGGAGACAAATTTGACAGAGTCTTCTGTGCGCAATTGATTGTCAGCTTTTGTTGTTGTTGTTGTTGTTGCGTTGAAAAATTAAAGCCTACTTAAATGTGGATTTATATTTCATGAGCAATTTTTAGCAAAATTTTAAAATGGATGACAGGTTTCATTGCTCATTATTTAGCTGAATATAGATGGGAGTGTCTAGACATACTTTTTGATGATTGGAACTCCTCTTTATACTCCTTCTGTGGCTTTAGAATTGAAGTATGCAATTTCTTTAAATTATGATAGAACACTTACGATTTCGAAATTTATTTAATTAGATTAACAAAAATCATAATGCCCGATATCATCAGATTCTGAAGGGATGAGAGCTACGCGGCCCATTTCCGCTCTTGGTGAGTTGTGATCAACAACTAGAACTTGCCAGTCTGTGAAATCATTTTGCTACACAGCAGAACGCAAGATACCCGCTGAAATACTAGCTCCAAGGATCTTTCATCTTGCCCCAGTTATGCAGGTCCCCGCACTGTCCAATAGGAATACAAGTTTTTAGGAATTCCTATTGTGAAAGTTGCCTGGAACAACGCTACACTTTCTCCTCGACTGTACAGATTTCGCTTGGTGGAACAATCTTGAATTTTATCCTTCGATTAATCGAAAGAATTCACTGAAATCAAAATATAGATTTGTAATAGTCTCAAAGCGATTGGTCGGAGTATGAGGTTTCGTCATCCCTACAGTTCACAAGAGTTTATGGATCGCAAAGAGATCGCGACTAACGCCTACAGTAAAATTCCCGTGATCTATGTCGCTGGGATCGATTCTGAAGCCGATTCTTGTATAAATGATACTATTATGTATATATATTAATCGAAATCGCCTTAGCCTCAAAATTATAATTTTGTTCTATTCAAAAAACAATTTCTAACTGCTTCTTATTAATGCTTTCGGATTAACATTCTTTGGCAGGAAAGAGATCTGGTTACTTTCCAGTTACGAAGACTCGATTGTCATGACAACGAGAACACTCAATCTTAACAAGCTCGAAACATTTGAAATAATTTTAAGACTAGCTTCTAAATTCTAAATATATGCTTCAACACTTATATATACACCGTTATATAACATATACATAGCTATATCACAACAAAATATTTCCATTTGTTTTTTTAGCAATCATTATAAGTGTTTATGCGTGCTGCGGCAACACTTTTCGAACAACTCTGAAATGAATGTCATCTCTTTCATGAAAACTCATTGATATCACTTTGCCAATAAAAGCTTCGATTCACATCAGTAAAATCACCGCAATGCCACAACTGGAAATGCCACGCTCACCGCCAAACGCTGCTGCTGCTTTGACGACAACTTTCCAATAAAAACGTCGAAGAAAATGGATACTTGGGGAAACTTTTCAAATTCGAAATTTCTAAAATTGCCTAAATCTGTGTGTGTGTGTGTGCCGTTCGTCGCCGTCGCTTCGCCATATTCCTAGTATGAATGGTATTCTTAATTGGAAAACTTTGAAAAGTGGTAAAACCAAAGAAAAGTGGCCAAGGCGGGCTGAGAGCAGCAGTGGCAAGTAGAAGAGATCGGAGACAGGAGACGCCACAAACACTGTGCAATAGATATATGCAGATAAAGTAGCGGAAAAACGGTTTTAGGAAAAATGGCAGCAGTGACGCAAGAGAGCGGCTGCAGCAGTGGTAGAGGCAGGGGCAGGAGTGCCGACACACCGCAATGATGCTACGTAGAAACCGGAAAAGTCCATTACGGCCAAAGTGAAAATTCAACAGGAAGCGACAGGCGAGCAAATGGCATGAAATCGTTTACAACAACAACAACAAACATTATACTTGATTTCACTATTGCAACTCGCTGTCACTGTGGCGGCTGGAGCGCCCACCGAACACCGAACAAGAACATCGCTTGCATTAGTGTTCTACGTTGGTGTTGGTGTTGTTGTTGTTGTAATAAAAGTTTATTTTGTTGTTGTTATTAACGCCAATGCTCTGAAATTGCACGGCATTTCATTTGATTTGCAAAGCATGTGTTGTTGTTGTTTTTGTTATCGGTGCTGCAACAAGCGGCAAACATCTTGGTGACCACAGAGCGAAAGGCTGATTGGAGCGGTGGCGAGAAGTTCGTCTATCCCTCGTGGTGTGGATGTGCAACAGGATTAGTGTTAACTACACCAGCAGCAAGCTTTATTTTATGTTGTTGTTGTTTTTGTTTCAGTTTGCTGCTACAAAATGTTGCTGACGCATGTACAACAAGTTGTTGTGCGGTTAAACGCAGAAATCTTCGGCTTTGTTAATGTCATTTGTGCAGCATGCAATTGGAAAACGACTCGCCGCCATCAAAGGTTGCGCCATTGAAATTAAAGAATGGAGATAAAGAAGCGTCTCAGTATAGATTCAGTTCTTTTAAAATGCTACACTTTTTGGAGAGATTCTTGAATATCGAAATGTATTTTGAGATTTATACCTTTTATTTTCGATCTTTTTTCTACTGCAACCAGCTTAAATCGTCTTTGGATCCATTCTGCCGACTTTTTCTAAGCAGAATATTTGCAAAATGAAAGTTCTATCAATTATTGATAGAATCTTTGTTTCGAATACCCTTAGATATATATCATAAGAGGTTGTTTCCCGATATTAGGACACAGCTATAACTCTTGGTTAATATAGCCTTAATCTAAATATGCCAGACTCTTTCCTTTGAAACCCTGTCAGAATTGGTCAGATTCTTAACCACACGCTCTAGATAGCAGGTCTATTTTGCAGACCTATGCTTTCCATGGTGGCAGAAGTATTTAGTACAACAAGTCAAAGACACCTAGCTAAAGTCCAATTTTATTTTTTTCAACGAAGAAGGTGCCTTCTACTTTCTTTGTGACCAACTCTTAGTTGGTTATCTGTAACGAAGCTCCAGCCTCTATATTCGCCAGACATGGCTCCGAGTGACGTTTTCCTATTTTCAAAAATAAAGAGCACTTTAAAGGGCCGTCGTTTTACAAGCACAAGAGAAGTCGCTGAAAGTCTTTTCCAAAAATCGAGTTTGGGAAGTGTTTCGAGGATTGGAAGAAGCGCTGGCATAAGTGCATGATATTGAATGGGGACTATTTTTGAGTCCACGACATTTATGTAGACGACTGAATAAATATTGTTTTCAAAAAACGAAAATTACCTTTTTTAAGGCATCTCATAAATGGAACTATACTACATAAAAGCTTATTTATACGACTCGACTTCGATATCCTCCTTTTTTTATGATATTCCTTACAACATATGTATGAATATATATATGGACGTAAACTGTAAGAAAACTCATATAAAGCACTTAAATTGGTCAACAGCAGCGTCAGGGTAATGAAGAACTATTTCATGCAGTTTACATCTCAAATTTACGCATAAAATTACAGTTTGAAATTTATTTTCTTTCACTCAAGTGTGCCATTAGTAGTCAGGTTACGTTCCAATGTAACAACTTCACATGCATTAAATTAAGAAATTTTCAAATAAATAAGTAAATACAAAACTAGTATGCAAACGGCACAATTTCTAAGTAAATCACCACTGCTGGACATCTTAAATTGTTGTGTGACCAGTTCAACAGCCTCCTCTTCCACATCATCGCCACATCCACCATTGCATCTCCGTTGACCCAATCAAGTAGCTAAAAAATCACCGAAAAACGAGAAATTAATTAAAAGAAAAATTGCTGTTATCTAACCTTTGGGATCTAAAATCAAAATATTCCGTCGGCCATTTACACAATAAACACGTATGAGCTCACACATGCATACAAATTGCTGAGACGGACAGTAGTCATACTCACACATACCCACAAGCTGATTTGCTCAGCCACCCTTGACCGTCAAGCTTTCGACTTTCCCTCGAAGTATTTTGGCTTGTTTCTCATAAACTTTCGCTTGTGTCCACTCAGTTGTTGTAATATTATATATGTTGTTGTTCTGCGTACAATTTCTGTGTATAATTACGAAATTTGTATGCCATATTCTGGCAAGGGTTTGAAATTTCAAACGCAAATAGCTGGTTCACTGCGACTTGACTTGAATTTTACCCCATTTCCATTGATTGCTGTCGCCGTAGTGCTGGTCACCAGTTTTTGTGGATAGAATTTTGTGCTTCGTCAGCATCTAAATACCTATTTTATTACTTCTAATTATAGTATCACTCAATATCCACTGCTTTTCACTTTTCATACACGGTTTATTAAAGCATGAGATGACAGATGAATTTATTAGAAATATTTAAGGCGCAGCGAGTGTCAGGTTTTATGAATATATTATTAGTTGCTTATACTCCGAACTGGCCACTGTCCATAAACATTTTAATAATTAAACATATAACCTTACTTATAACATCGTAGGCTTTGTTTGGGGTATAATTCTTTTGTTTGGTTTGCAAGTCTGTATCAACTCTTGCGATGTACATTTGTTTAATTTTAAATATACCTCTGTTGTTACATTAAGTATTTGGTATTACTTTAAAGAAATCCTTTATGTATCGATAGAGGACTGTGGCTGATCCATAACGTCAATGTTCGAAACATTCAGCACCCAATTCTATCATTAAAATGTAGTTAAGGCTCCTTGACTGACTTTAGTTCGAAAGGATACTAATTGAATATATCATTTATAAAGCGCAACCAAGCTAATGTACCTAGGAAGCTCAGCAAGAATGCTCGAAAACTGCAACCAAAAGAAAGGTGGTCTCGCAATTCTAAACTCAAACGCGGCAGAATATACAAAGAGTAGTTGAAGGTATTAAAAAGCATAGGCTACAAAAAATACGGTATGTGGTTCCAATGGTTATATAGTCCCCTCTTCCGAGAATTAAATGACATACATAAACAGTTTTTAAAACAAGTAAGGAAGGGCTAAGTTCGGCTAAGTTTTTTTAACTTTATTTATATTATATAATACACAATTAGACCCACATATTCGTCATATACATATATTGTATAAAGTCCATTGAAAGTTGGAAACCATAATATTAGGTTAGAAGCACCGAGGTCCTCGTGTTCGATATATGGGGCCTTAAGAACCTATGGTCCGATTTCGGCTATTTTTAGAATGGGGCTGCCACACTATAAACATAGTATTTGTGCAAAGTTCTGCACCGATATCTTCACTAGTGCTTACTTTATATATTGTAAAGTAAACGATTCAGATCGTCTTCAAAGTTCTGGTATAAAGGAAGTAGGCGTGGTTGTGAAGCGATTTGGCCTATTTTCCCAACATATCATTGGGATGTAAGAAAAATATTACAAACCAAGTTTCATTGAAATCGGTCGAATAGTTCCTGAGATATGGTTTTTGACCCATAAGTGGGCGACGCCACGCCCATTTTCCATTTTTTTTTTAAATCTGAGTGCAGCTTCCATCTGCCATTTCTTATGTAAAATTTGGTTTTTCTGACGTTTATCATTAGGGAGTTAACCCACTTTTAGTAATTTTCAACCTAACCTTTGTATGGGTGGTGGGCGTGGTTATTACCCGATTACTTTCATTTTTGGACTGTATAAGGAAATGGCTAAAAGAAACGACTGCAGAAAGTTTGGTTTATATAGCTTTATTGGTTTGCGAGTTATATACAAAAAACCTATTTGGGGGCGGGGTCACGCCCACTTTTACAAAAAACTTACATCCAAATGTGCCCCTCCCTAATTGTTCCAAATTTCCATTTTGTGGGCGTGGCAGTGGACCGATTTTGCCCATTTTCGAAAGCAACCTCCTCAGGGTGCCAAGGAACATGTGTTCAAAGTTTCATTAAGATATCTTAATTTTTACTCAAGTTATCGCTTGCACGGACAGACGGACGGACAGACATCCGGATTTCAAATCTACTCGTCATCCTGATCATTTATGTATATATAACCCCATATCTAACTCTTATATTTTTTGGTGACACAAACAACCGTTATGTGAACAAAACTATTATACTCTATGCAACAGGTTGCGAGAGTATAACAAACGGTGTTCATTTCTTCTTAAAAATACCTCTTAAATGTATTTACTTCTAAATAAAGCTCCAGCAGCACGTCGAATATAGGACCATTATCAGGAAACTCTTCCTCCTACCCTAAGCTAAGACATATATATTTCGAATATCTAACCCATTTGACCGCAAGAACTACTCGACCCAACTCGGAAATTATAACCGATTTCTTCCCAAACGAAAAGTATAATACATTTACAGCTCGAAGAAGTGTCCGAACAGTCGATCAGAAATTGAGTATCCCACAGGAGCTTAGAAGTAAAAAATTCTCATCGTTTTTGATTATATAGATAGATCCAATGGACTACTGTCTAATAACACAAGGGGATCTTTAGGTAAAGCAATTATAATGTATTTAAATGCATTGAAAATCATTGGCTGTGCTGAATTGGACCCGTGGTTCGATCGGTGCTTTGTCTCCAGTTCCAAGAATATTCAATATTAGCTTATGGTAGCAGAGGAACACAGAGGACTCATTCCCATTGGCTCGCTCCTTGGATTCGGTCTCAAATTTAAAATATTCCAAAATATAGTCAGGCTTTGTCTGTAAAAATAGCATAAATAGATTGTTTGGAGCTTATATATTTTTTAGGTTGGGGGGATCCCATACATGATTTTAGTATTTCTAGGAAGTAATACACAACTAAATCAGATACCTTTCATTATCATAATGTCCTCTGTTGAACTTATTTTACAAGCTGCCATTGACCTCCTAATAATGTGCAGTGGAGATACTTTAACCTCATCAGAGCTAGATAATTTCACTGATTTTGTTTGCAAACTGATAAAACAGTAATTTCCTATTATAGGTACATTAAGTGCACGCCGAAAGGTATACTCACCGAGGTATGTGTTTGTGTGCGGGGCAGAAAACGTGGCAAGTACTGTGTAAACAAATTAACTAAAGTGCTTTATATCTCGTTACTCGTTTGTGGATTACATTAAAACACTTGAGCGTATAAAAACCCAAGCGAGCTGAGCGCAAATAACACCGAAAGTGAGTAAAAATTTGCAAAGCACTTTACAGTTAACCGCAGCACAACACTCGCACGCAAACAACTACCGGAGCCATCAAGGATTTGTACTGGTCTGTGCGGATGAAAGTAGGTGTAATGCACACTCTCAAGTGTGGAAGGGCGGGGGGTGCCAAAAGCAGATCATTATAAAAACTTTTTATCCCGATAAGTGCTGACTTAGTAGGTACGAGGCGTCGGGCGCACTTCACTATCTGCTGATGCTGTCTACAATAGCTGCTGAGAGTGTGTGTGCGAGAGGCTGTGGTGCGCTAACCTTCCATGTCACCTTAACCTGCAACAGCGCCACACATTCACCTCTAATTGAAACATTAAGTTTCACGTCACGTACGCGGTGTCAGACATACGCACAACCGCAGTGCTCAGCACTCAAGACGGAGGCGGAGGAAGGTGGAGAAGAAAGAGGAGGCAGAAGCGCTGTGTGAATGTGTGTGGACGCAGTAGTGCGGTGCGAATATGACTAGTGTTGCACGGCTGCCACTTAAGTGGCGCAAAAATTCCGCTCCACTTTGGAGCCAAACCTAACGGCATGCAAACGCATACCGGCCACTGTGTGCCATTGTGGCGCCAAGCGTCAGCAGCAGCAACATCTTCTTCTTCATTTATGCCAACAGGATGTATGCTGCCTGTCAAACTCACACCTTCTCTGCCATATTATTATTAGATCGCACGTACGAAGGTCTATTCGGCCCTGTATATGCTGTGTTAGTAGTTCTGTGTGTGGCGCACTTTTTCAGCGTTGCCACTAAATGTTAGTCTAAAGTGATTATCTCAGCGCCTGGTTCGTGTGACGTCTGATTTGCGGCGGCGCTCGTATCCATAACAGTTTCGAAACTCACACCGTTATATGTAACGGTTAAGTGTGTGTGCGTACGTGTATGGCTGGAGGTGTGGCTGGAGCCCGTATTTACACATCTTTGCCATGAAATCTGCATAACAAAATCGTAACTGGTTTAAGTGGTGAGTAAATTCATTGGAAATGATATTGTAATTGAGTACTCAGTGTGATATTCTGTGGCTGCGAATATTATACGAGTAGTTCAGTGAAGGTAAGTGGAGTATGAACGTAAAGGTTAAGTGTCGAATCGTGATGGCGAGTTGTTGGAGGCACATATGTATGTACATATGCATATAATAAATATTTTTATATAGTTTTAAATGACGCAGTGAGTTTATTTAAGCCACAGCCGAATGAGAAGCTGATACAATAATGAAATTTATGCATTTAAAAGCAAACGATATACTTTCTCGAGGTAAAATGTGAAACAAAAAGCTGATTTTAGTTAATGATAGAAACTAAAATTTGTTAATGTGGGTGGGACTACTTTTCTGCAAATGTTTTTTGGAATTTACCTTTAAGAGTGTGTAGTGAAGTAGTCAGTTTCTTTAAGATCCAAGAAAGACGTTTATCGGAGAATATATCAATTGCTTAGCTTTTCAGAGAGATGACTCTGACCTTTAAAATTTGATCGGATTTATAAGGATTGTGATGTCGATCTAAAAGATGTTAAAATACCATTGTGTCTTCATCGACTATGTACAATATCAATTATTCTGAAGGTTTATACAGTAGACTTCTCAGTTTGTAAGTGTCATGAAATTGTTTCATATAATCATTAATTGTGATCAGTACAGCACAATATTCACTGACTTGAGCTCCCCGTTTTCGGATCCATTGAAAATAGAGATATTCAGCCATCAACATCTCCCTACTTTACCACGGCAATATTTTAAGATTATAATTGAGAAACCAGTTTTTGTTCTTCGCATTGCAAGTACTTGATAAACGATCAGCTGCTATACATTTCTGGTTTTGCTTTTTATAAGAAGTTGAAAAGTCTCATCAGCAGATTGTTTTTTTAATCAATAACCACAATCATTATTTCAAGCAGCAACATCTACCGTAGAGTTACGAATACTGCTATTTTATCAATAACTGCAAATTTGCAGCGTGTACAACAACCCGCAGAGTTGCATTGCATTTTCAACACGATTTGCATTCGATTAAAAATTAATGTAGAAATTTTGGATTTTTATTTTGTATCTTAAATCGAACAAAATAAGCGCTTTAGTCGTGCAAAGTACAGCTAATTGATCAATTAACTCCTGTGTGAAAAGGCTATTAGTATCGTACGGTAATGATGTATCATTTTTGAAGAGATAAAGAATCAATCTATCGACGCTCTTGCTTCCAAAGTTTTCATTAGGTCTAGACACGGATGCTCATAGCTTGACTAGTTACAATTACTATATTTTTGTCTTTCAGTTTTAAAGGAACATTTATAAAAAAATACATTAAATCGGGTTAATTTGAAAACTTTTCGTATTATCCTGCATTTTTTCAATAATATTTCACATGTACCGTTATTTTTTCTTAATAACTATATAAATTAATCTGTATCTGCAACAAATCACTTGACTTGAACTAACCCAATAGCAATTTCTGTTAAATATTTCTTTCTTAAATTGCAGCAAAATATACACATATGATTATAATGCGAACTGTTTCTTATTTCCACTACTAAAAAAATACTATAAGGGTTTCTTCTGTGGTAGACAGAGAGAGCCAGCACATCATAATGATTGATTACATTTAAAGGACTAAATATATGTGGATATGTCTGCCTGTAAACAGCACTAGAAAAACTAGTTTACGACGCTGTATTAGCAAATGTAATGTGGCAAAATAATTTCCTCTTGCTTTAAAGCTTTAAGCGACACAATGTGCTCTTTAACAAAAGATAAATATAACATTCTTGCTAACTAGTCAAACCCAGCTACAATTTGCAACTTTAAAAGCATTTCAGAGCAATAAAGTGCAAATTTCACAAAATAAAATTGGGAATTTTAGAAATTTTTAAAACTTTAAAATAATTCGCCCATATTTATTGTCAGCGCGCTTGTTTCGGGCGATTTATAACTTTTGCACTTTTTCTGCGTAGGTAGACACACACACACACATGCACGCATGTGTGTCGTTTTTATCTTTTTTAAACATGAATGATTTTATTGTGCCTTTTAAAAGTGCGATACAATACAAATAGCAAATAACACCCGTTGCTGTCAGAATGCACAAGAGTTTTAGGTTTGCTCAACAAAAGCTTCAAAACTAAATATGTGTGCGACGCACATGTGTGTGGCACTGTGTGTGTGTGCCGCCTAAGCCGGACATTCAGCCAGTCGGCCAGCCGCCCAGCCGAGCGGGCAGTGCAAAGCGCAAACATCAGCAAAATGCCAAGTTCGCCTGCCAGTTAGAGCTGTCAGCAGCACATATTAAACGGCACCATGAGAAAAAAGAAAAGCCAAAATAGAAAAAAAACAACAACAAAAAAGCTTCAAAATAAATACAAAAGTAAATGAAAGCCGAAAAGCGTATTGTTGCAGCAAAATGCTGCAATTTCGGCGAATGTGTACCGTTCATAAATTTTCCACACGACTACGCCAAATAGAAATGTGAGAAATTTCAACAAAAAAAAAACAACTACAACAATACTAACATATGAGGTTACGTATACGCAGCGTATTGTGCGGTACCATTGTGTGTAAGGGAGCCATAACTTAAGTCTTAAAGTGGACAAAGCACCTGTGACCTGGAAAATATATTTGCTCCAAAGCAGTACGCACACGAAGGGTTGTGTGTGTATGTGTGGCGTGCGCTTATCTCCGGCTACGGGTCCATTAAATTAGAGCATACACGCTCCGGCGGCGTCATTCACTCTTTCTTCCTTTTGAATTTTTTTCTTAATGCGTGGCAATCAGGTGCGGCTTGGCAGCGTCGGCCAAGTGGAAAATATGCATTGACATTTTCTCGTGTTCTCCTAAACTTTTGGGTAAAAAATTTAACAATTTGGAATAAACACATGCGAGGGTTCGAGGAACGAATTGCTTTTAAAGTGTGTTTCGAAGCAAGGAAATAATTGCTATAAGGTCAAAGGCAGACAACTCCATATTTTAAAGAAAATACTTCTCCAACTAGTGGCTAAGAGACACATTAAATAATACTTAAGAAATGTCGATCAATAGGTCAATAAGATTCATAATAATGGCCAAAACAAAGTCTGAAGATTAAAATATTGAAGAATTAATATGCATTTTTATACTCTCGCAACAAATGTTGCTAAAGAGAGTATTATAGTTTTGTTCATATAACGGTTGTTTGTAACACCCAAAACTAAACGAGTTAGGGTTATATATACCAAAGTTATCAGGGTGAAGAGTGGAGTTCAAAACCGAATGTCTGTCTGTCCGTCCGTCCATCTGTGCAAGCTGTAACTTGAGTAAAAATTAAGATATATAAGAGAATTATGATGATGAAATTTGGCACACTTATTTCTTGGCACCATAGGAAGGTTGCTTTCGAAATCGGACTACTGTCACGCCCACAAAATGGCGAAAACCGGAAACACATAAAGTGCCATAATTAAGCCATAAATAAAGCTATGGAAATAAAATTTGGTATGAAGGATCGCACTATGAAAGGGCTTATTTGGATGGAATTTTTTTGGGGAGCTGGGCGTGGCCTCGCCCCCAAATAGGCTTTTTGTACATATCTCGCAAACCAATAAAGCTATATAAACCAAACTTTCTGCAGTCGTTTTTTTAGTCACTTCTTAATACAGTCCAAACAAAGTTTAGCTTGAAAATTACTAAAAGTGGGTTAACTCACTAACGAAAAACGTCAGAAACACTAAATTTCACATAAGAAATGGCAGATGGAAGCTGCACTCAGACTTTTTTACAAAATGGAAAATGGGCGTGGCATCGCCCACTTATGGGTCAAAAACCATATCTCAGGAACTACTCGACCGATTTCAATGAAACTTAGTTTGTAATAGTTTCCTTACATCTCAATGATATGTTGTGAAAATAGGCCAAATCGCTTCACAACCACGCCTACTTCCTATATACCAGAACTTTAAAGACGATCTGAATCGTTTACTTTACAATATATAAAGTAAACACTAGTGAAGATGTCGATGCAGAACTTTGCACAAATACTACGTTTATAGTGTGGCAGCCCCATTCTAAAAATCGCCGAAATCGGACCATAGGTTTTTAAGGCCCCATATATCGAACATGAGGACCTCGGTGCTTCTAACCTAATATTATGGTTTCCAACTTTCAATGGACTTTATACAATATATATGACGATTATGTGGGTCAAATTGTGTATTATATAATATTAATTAAGTTAAATAAATAAATTGCGAGAGTATAAAATGTTCGGTTACACCCGAACTTAGTCCTTACTTACTTGTTTAATTATTCTTCCGCTACAAAGTTAAATACTTCCAATTTCTACTCGTCCTGCAGTTCGAGAAAGCTTTGTGGAAAACTTTAATGTGTACTTGTAAAGCGTACACCCGCTAGATGGCGCGCATCATATTTTTGCTTCGATATTGTTTTATCAAACGATATTTTCTTTTGTGCTAGCATGAAATAGTAATTTTGAACTGTGAAACCTACATCAGACAGACTTCTTTAATCTTAGTTGAATTTAAAGTCGTTTGTTAGAAAAAAAGCTTTAAAGCTTTTATTCACATTTAATTCATTACACAATTTAAAGATTAAAGCTAACTAGGTCAAATCAGCTAACACAAACTTCCACTTCATTAAAGCAGTCAAGTCTAACTACATTCCATAAAGCTGAAGTAATAAATGTTTCGCGAAAGCTTTAAATCATTTCCGTTTCATATCTTCATTAAATAAATTTTGCTACGAAAATCTCCGTTACTTTTATAAATTAGCATCTTAATGTAACAGATTAATTGATTTGAATACAAGCTAAAGATACGCCTTCCTGCTTGCTGCTGGCCATCCTCCGCCCGCAATACGTTTATTCAAGGCATCACTCGCTCAAACTACGCAAAAAGCTTTGGCAAATATTTAATTAATCGGCGATTTGTTCAAACGCATAATGGACACAATGTTAAAGTGAATAAAGCAAGCACTCGCCTCTACCCCTCTCCAACGCCACATCACTTGGTCGCTTGTAAATGTTTACTTACAGCCATTGAAAATTGGTTACTAATCGAATGTAATCAATTATGTTGATAGATTGCCATCTTACAGTTACTTATTTGCTTAGTAGTGCATGCACTACTCTTCGGGGTAAATAAAGAGGGCTTAAGCGTGCCACGCAAAGACAAAGACAAAGCGAAGCGAAGAGTGATGTTGTTCGTTTGCCCAGAAAAGCTCATTGGCTCAATTGAATCCTTTGTTTGTCGCTGTCACGTGGTAGATTGTCAATAGTTGCCACATCTCTTGTGCTGGCTGCCTACGAGGCTACCTTTTACTACTTCATTTAACCACTTTTAAGGTAATTGAATTTGTGTGGAGCACATCATTTGCGGCAAAACGCCTTTAACTGATGGCATCTTCTAAGATATTACCGTTATAAATGTCACTGGCCGCAAGCGGTTGGCATGACTAGATTTTAGAGGTGATAAGGTAAGATAAATTATAAAGGGTGTGTTTACGGGAATACAGTGACAAAATAGATAACATAATGAAGGTAGTACTTAATTTTAGCATGAAATATTGGTTAGCTATGAATCAATTCTCTGCTACACTTGGTAGAATTAGCTGTCTATCTAACTTATTATATAAATGCTTTGTATTAAAGTTGTATTTTAAGAAATAAACATCGCCGAGTGTGTCTTCATTAGGCGACTATTATTAATTTTGCACATTCTTGAGCTTCTTAAACAAAGCAGACTCAATAAACAAAGAAATATTGAATAAAAATAATAATTTTGCAGGAATAATGTTTAGAAGCGTTTTTGGATCTGGAGCTCAAGATAATTCAAACCTTGAAAAAAATTAAGCGAAAAAGATGTTATCATCTAAATCGAGACTAAAAAATAGTAATAACAAGTAAGGAAGGGCTAAGTTCGGGTGTAACCGAACATTTTATACTCTCGCAATTTATTTATTTAACTTAATTAATATTATATAATACACAATTTGACCTATATTTTCGTCATATATATTGTATAAAGTCCATTGATAGTTGGAAACCCTAATATTAGGTTAGAAGCACCGAGGTCCTCATGTTCGATATATGGGGCCTTGAAAACCTATGGTCCGATTTCGGCGATTTTTAGAATGGGGCTGCCACACTATTAACATAGTATTTGTGCAAAGTTCTGCACCGATATCTTCACTAGTGCTTACTTTAAATATTGTAAAGTAAACGATTCAGATCATCTTCTAAGTTCTGGTATATAGGAAGTAGGCGTGGTTGTGAAGCGATTTGGCCAATTTTTACAACATATCATTGGGAGGTGAGGAAACTATCCAAGTTTCATTGAAATCGGTCGAGTAGTTCCTGAGATATGGTTTTTGACCCATAAGTGGGCGACGCCACGCCCATTTTCCATTTTGTAAAAAAATCTGAGTGCAGCTTCAAACTGCCAATCCTTATGTGAAATTTAGTGTTTCTGACGTTTTTCGTTAGTGAGTTAACCCACTTTTAGTAATTTTCAACCTAATCTTTGTATGGGAGGTGGGCGTGGTTATTATCCGATTTCAACTATTTTCATGGGATGTGGTGGGGTACGTAAGAGAATCGACTACAGAAAGGTTGGTTTATATCGGTTTTCGCCATTTTGTGGGCGTGGCAGTGGCACACCTTCCTATGGTGTCAAGAAATAAGTGTGCCAAGTTTCATTAAGATATCTTAATTTTTACTCAAGTTACAGCTTGCACAGAGAGACAGATAGACATTCGGATTTGAACTCCACTCTTCACCCTGATCACTTTGGTATATATAACCCAATATCTAACTCGTTTAGTTTTGGGTGTTACAAACAACCGTTATGTGAACGAAACTATAATACTCTCTAGCAACTTTGTTGCGAGAGTATAAAAATTATCGCCTAACTGAGATTATTTCTAAAAAATCGTAATAGAAAACCGATATAAAAAGTAATCATATTTTTTCGAAAAAAAAAAAACAATTTTTTTTAAGACGAAACGAATATTTCCGGATATCTGTTCGGAGGTGGGGTGGTTTATGGCCTCTTCGCTGCTTTTACTGATTTTATAAGTATGTAATAGGATATTCTAACAAAGATGGTACTCCGAGATAGTTGAAGGAATATTAGAGCAGGAAACACCTTTCTAACCAAAGTACTTAAGCCATATATGTAGAGTTAAATTCCTGAAAACCAAATGGATAAATAAATTATTATATTTTAATTCAGTACTAATTGCTAGAAACCAATTACATATGAACAACAACGAAAACAACTCAAAAGCATATGCACTCCAAAGTAGTCCCCCTGGGAAGAGAAGTGCTCCGCAAACGAATAAATAACAATCAAAGTACAATTGTAATACCCAAGCGAATGCTGGAAAGCAGATTGTCTTCATTGCCTCCGCGCAGAACAAGCTCAGAAATAGCAAATTCTTACAGCATTTTTATTGTATTCCTTGCATTGACTTCTTTTCCGCTATCTTGGCATCTTAATGCCAATGTAACAACACACCGTGAGCGCTGACTGCTGCCACCACTCACACGCCAATTTGTATGTTTTTGTTGGAAAGTGTGTTGTTGTTCTTGTACTTTCTTGCAGCATTTCTTTTCATTTCATTTTGTTGTTTGTTTAGTTCATTTCTAATGTTTTGTGTGTGATTTCTTTGAGCTCTTATTTCCATATCACTTCGCCGAGGAGTTTTGGGGGCTGACTTATTTCGCTCCATTATGACTCTTGATTGCCAACAGCAACAACAAACAAAACAACTTCATTCAATTTTAAGACTCGGCAAGTGAGCGAGTGCCGTCACACCTCACCATCGACTTACCTTACAGTGTCACTGTCAGTCGCGAAGTCCAACTCAGAAAACCGCACTCCACAGCACCCACTCCCTCAAATACCCGCCCACCTTGCGCCGTCGAGTGTGCGAGTGCGTCAGCGGCAGCGTAAAAGTAAACTGAGCGAATTTAATTTAATTTCGAGCTTCTTGATTTCTTTGCGCACTTCTCTCGGTGTGTGTGTGTGGCAAGAATGCACGTAAGGGCGGAGGTGGGCAGTGAGACGTTACACTGCCGTATAATTGCTATTATTGTGTATTCGAGCAGTTGGTGGAAGCTGCCACCGGCAGAAGATGAAAAATCCTGTTCTGTTGCCTGCCAAGGTGAAAGCGTTAAACGCGCTCTGGGTGAGACGGCGGTGGCAATTCCATGAATTGGCTGCCTGAATTAATGCATATTTAAGACTAAATAAACGTGTCAGTGACGTTGGCGAAGTAGCAGGCGGCCACTGTCCGGGACGAAATGGCAATAGATACGCCTCTACTCTGCGGCGCTTGTTTCTGGAAGACGGTTACCGCCAAAAAAGCGTGTTCAACTTGAGTACGGAAATGGAAAAATGTTTTTGCTGCAACGTTTAGTGGCGCAACTTACAACATTCGTTCCGCTGAAATGCCCACGTCTTTCTGGAGTTCAGCACTGTGGGCTTACCTTGATTGGACGCACTGATTGGCTTGCGGTTGAATGCCATAATGTGGCTTTTGTAATTTAATGTTTACCGAAAGTTTTAATTACTCCGTGGAAAACAGCTGATTTGTTGGATTGTTATTCCAAGCAATTATTGAGATAAAAGTTATAAAAGGAATTTCGCTGTCCATATATACTTGCTTATACAGCTCCTTCAAATCCAGTTCCTTCACCTCAAATTTCTCGAACTCTTGACTAACAGACATGGTACCTATTTTATCCAGCAATATTGTTCGGTTTCTAAGTACTTTACAAGTTCTCACTATATTTGATTAGATCGGTTAATCTAAGACTGTCAATTGTTCGAGGAATCTAAACTGGGTTTAGCGTAGAAGAGTAATGAAAAATATCTAACACAGAACATATGATTTCTTCGATAAGTCTTGGAAACAATCTCCAAAAATTAGTAATATTTGTATAGGTTAGGACAGTTCAAGAGATAGATCTCCACGACTGCAGAGAATCTCACTTAGACAGCTTCAACTGTCCTCTATGACACCACAATACCTCCAACGGAAAAAAAACCCTCACAATTCGACGAAGCCGTTGGACTCTATTACATAGTTCTTAAGTCAGCTTATATTCATTTCAGTCCAGCTAGGTTCGCCGAAGGCATGCCTACCGAAGTAAAGGGTGATTTTTTAAGAGCTTGATAACTTTTTAAAAAAAAAAAACGCATAAAATTTGCAAAATCTCATCGGTTCTTTATTTGAAACGTTAGATTGGTTCATGACATTTACTTTTTGAAGATAATTTCATTTAAATGTTGACCGCGGCTGCGTCTTAGGTGGTCCATTCGGAAAGTCCAATTTTGGGCAACTTTTTCGAGCATTTCGGCCGGAATAGCCCGAATTTCTTCGGAAATGTTGTCTTCCAAAGCTGGAATAGTTGCTGGCTTATTTCTGTAGACTTTAGACTTGACGTAGCCCCACAAAAAATAGTCTAAAGGCGTTAAATCGCATGATCTTGGTGGCCAACTTACGGGTCCATTTCTTGAGATGAATTGTTCTCCGAAGTTTTCCCTCAAAATGGCCATAGAATCGCGAGCTGTGTGGCATGTAGCGCCATCTTGTTGAAACCACATGTCAACCAAGTTCAGTTCTTCCATTTTTGGCAACAAAAAGTTTGTTAGCATCGAACGATAGCGATCGCCATTCACCGTAACGTTGCGTCCAACAGCATCTTTGAAAAAATACGGTCCAATGATTCCACCAGCGTACAAACCACACCAAACAGTGCATTTTTCGGGATGCATGGGCAGTTCTTGAACGGCTTCTGGTTGCTCTTCACCCCAAATGCGGCAATTTTGCTTATTTACGTAGCCATTCAACCAGAAATGAGCCTCATCGCTGAACAAAATTTGTCGATAAAAAATTTTCGAACCGAACACTGATTTTGGTAATAAAATTCAATGATTTGCAAGCGTTGCTCGTTAGTAAGTCTATTCATGATGAAATGTCAAAGCATACTGAGCATCTTTCTCTTTGACACCATGTCTGAAATCCCACGTGATCTGTCAAATACTAATGCATGAAAATCCTAACCTCAAAAAAATCACCCGTTATTTTAAATATAGTCTGGCGAATGCTGGACATTGCAGAAGGAAGTGCTTGGATGACTCCTTCTCGGTTAACATATTAGCCGTGATTATTATCTCAAATGTGTGACTTTTGTTTCAGTTATATAAACAAAGTATATTCTTTATTAAGAATTTCCGCATTGAAAGCGTGAAAAATGTTCAACATTTCCGACAGCCACGGTCCATACACCAACAGCCACATGCGTCGCATTACAGCAAACACACCCATTAACGAACGCGTACAGGCTGTGCTGACTTATGAGCACTCGCACGTCCAGGCGTCCACAGGCGGACCATCATTTGTCATAGGCGCACAGTGAACGAATTATATTTTTTAATGAGCAACAAATTTTATTGCGCATAACAGGAAAAGACGGAAATTTAAATTAATTACAACATCCTCGGAGGCGGAATCGGACATACGGACGTGGCGTACAACAGCGACTGCACTGGGACTATCAAAATGGTGCGTCTAGTTAGCCGAAGTCGAGCGATGTGTGGACGCGGCTCCGCGTACAATGGAAGCGCAGATATTTAAGTCCCTTCCGCAACGACAAAACATGTCCGAAATGACTTCCGTTTAGGTGCGTGCATTTAAAACGGCATTTTATGGCGAATTATGCTAAAGTGGCAGCCAAATAGTGTAGGTGGACTGCAAGTTAGGTAGGCAGTACGGTGAGCTGGAATAACGCTTAATTTTTAAGAGCAACGAAAGTTCAACATTTCCTTATTTTCGCTGGGGAAACACTAAAGTGCAAAAGTTTTCGTGAAGAGCTCGTCATAAAAGTTTGCCTAATTTTTAGTTTCCACTTTGGATATCGGGTCACCTGTCGCCGTTCCCACAGTACATTGAATATCCTGTGACTTTCCGCTTTGGTCCATTTCTAAGAAGGGCGGCGGCATCGCATTCCACTGTCGCATAAATTGAGCAAGTTTTCCTTTTTATTGTTTCTACGACTTTCTACTTAATTCACTTTTGTTTCTTACAAATGTATTTGCGTGTAATTCTTTTTATTGCTCGCACACGGAGATTTCGAACCTCATCAGGTACGCAGCGTCCACCTTCCGGCCGCCAACCTGAGAACACTTCATTTGAATCAAAGAGACATACAAAACCTCGACTCAATTGAATTTCCCCGGCGTCGCTTTCAACTTCTTTATTTGCTGGGCAGCGTGGCGGCGTGTCCGGGGGTGGCCCAAAGGGATGCGGGTTGGCTAACGCATTTGCATAAACTTTTATTTTAGCCCGCACTTTGGGACTTGTTACGCCTCGGATTCAGTTTACAATTGTTATTCGTAGTATTGCCGTTGTTGTTGCTGATTACGTTTGCGACGAGTCTAATTTCAATGCTTCGGTTTTATGCGCGCTCCGCCACCCCGCCATCTCTTTCATACTCCTCCGCCATTTGCATGTGTCCACCGCTTTAAGCTCGGGCGCATGAAACAATTGGCAATTGAGGCGAGCGCCAAGCGATTCCGCACAGCTGCTTGAAATTCAATACTCACCGTTGGCAGCGGTTAAATTTTATGCGTCGCAGGACAATGAATGAACGAGCGCCGCCGCAGTGTAATGCATCCGAGCGAAATTGATTTCGTCTGGAGACGAAATTCTCAGTTCACCTTTGACCCCAAACATCCCATTTGCGTTTGTGCTTTGACTTGAGGCGATTTTTTTTCGGTGATTCTTCGTTTTGCTTTGATTATTATTGCTTTCTTATGAAATGGCTGCTTTGATTAGCTTCTTCGAGTGTGTTGGAGTTCGAAAGATTTACTCCTTTATTATTTGTATCGATAATTCATGCGATTACTCTTCTAGCTGAAATTTACATGGATTTCAGAATTATTGTAAAAGACTTTCTTTTTTGTTAAGACTTGTTTTATTTGAAGTCAATTTGCTGGAGCTCTACAAATGTTTGTTAAGAAGCTCGTTCCTTTATTAACCAGCTCTCTTTTCTACCATTGTATGTGATTGGCGTTGCAACCGTTTAGCCGGTTATAGCCGAATCGACGATAGTGCGCCATCTCTCTCTCTCCTTCGCAGTTCGGCGCCAGTTGGAGATCCCAAGTGTAACCAGGTCGCTCTCCACCTGGTCCCTCCAACGGAGTGGAGGCCTTCCCCTTCCTCGGCTTCCTCCGGCGGGTACTGCATCGAACACTTTCAGGGCTGGAGTGTTTTCGTCCATTCGGACAACATGACCTAGCCAGCGTAGCCGCTGTCTTTTTATTCGCTGAACTATGTCAATGTCGTCGTATAACTCGTACAGCTCATCGTTCCATCGTCTGCGGTATTCGCCGTTGCCAATGTTCTTAGGACCATAAATCTTGCGCAAAATTTTCCTCTCGAAAACTCCTAGTGTCGTCTCATCTGATGTTGACATCGTCCAAGCTTCTGCACCGTAGATCAAGACGGGGATGATAAGCGACTTGTAGAGCTTGATTTTGGTTCGTCGAGAGAGGACTTTACTGTTCAATTGCCTACTCAGTCCAAAGTAGCACCTGTTGGCAAGAGTTATTCTGCGCTGGATTTCGAGACTGACATTGTTCGTGTTGTTGATGCTGGTTCCCAGGTATACGAAATTATCTACGACCTCGAAGTTATGACTGTCAACAGTGACGTGGGAGCCAAGACGCGAATGCGCCGACTGTTTGCTTGATGACAGGAGATATTTCGTCTTGTCCTCATTCACCTCCAGACCCATTCGCTTCGCCTCCTTATCCATGCGGGAAAAAGCAGAACAAACGGCGCGGTTGTTGCTTCCGATGATATCAATATCATCGGCGTACGCCAGGAGCTGTACACTCTTGTAGAAGATTGTACCTTCTTGGTTTAGCTCTGCAGCTCTTATAATTTTTTCCAGCATCAGGTTAAAGAAGTCGCACGATAGTGAGTCACCTTGTCTGTAACCTCGTTTGGTATCGAACGGCTCGGAGAGGTCCTTCCCAATCATGACGGAGCTTTTGGTGTTGTGCAACGTCAACTTACACAGCCGTATTAGTTTTGCGGGGATACTACCATTATATTAAGATTATCTACAATTTTCTCTTTTCAGAAATAAACGTCTTTTAAGATTTTTAGAAGTCCGTACAGGCGTCGAGCGCCACAAAGTTCCGGAAATCAAATGTACATCAATGGAGTTGCTGACAAGAATATTAGGTGTGTGAGTGATCGTGTAGGTGTGTCTGTGTGCGTGCGACTGCATTAAGTACTCGAGCGAAAGAATTCGACCGTAAAAGGAATGTCCTGTTTGCAAAACCAAAGGCAATACTCACACAGACACACACTCACGCAGGAACTGCAGCTGGACAAGCATATTAGAGGCTAGTGTGAACTACACTTGTCTCACCAATCATATATTTCTTCACATGTGTGAGGTTGTGGCTGTGTTTGTGCCTAAAATGTGCATAAAAGTCATTCACTGCAACAATGTGGCAAACGTGATGATGAGAGAACTTGGCTGCCGGGCGAAAACTTTTACTTTGTGACGACGGAGCACAAATGCATGAGCTGGACTTGTAAGAAAGCACACACACTTCTATTTATATATATATATGTATATGTGTATGTGTGTGTTCTGGAGCTAAGGTCAGCTGCAGAGTGTTGAGTGTTTATTGGTTGTCAATGCATGCAGGCAATCATATATGAATATTCAAAAACACCGAAAGAACATTCAAGAATAGATGTTAATTTCGATGTGTGGCAAGTGAGAATTCTTATACGATATTAAGGTGTCACTAAATAGGAGATAAAAAAAAACATAAAATGAAAATATTTTCAAATCCAGAACTTATTAATTGATAGTATCTCCAACCGTCCATGTACTTAGTTATATGATCTTATAAAAAGTCTTCACTCTGGAATAGAAGTGAGTCGATCAACTAGGATCCAGTTTTATTGAGTTCGAAATCACCATCTCGACTACTTTGGTTCGTGGTTTGGTCGTATTTAGACGAGGTCAAACTTCGCAACACAACACTAAACGATGAAGGTTGTCCAAGAATCGTGTTTATTCCAGATCAATGGCTCCGTAAGTCGATACCTCACATCCCGTCAAGTCGATGCATGTCGATGGAAGACTAATACTCACTGGATTTGAAATTATTCGATTCTAACTAAATTTATCGATTTATATAATCTTGGGAATATATCGGCAGGGGCATTTAGTGGACTTCTACAGATTGTTCATCCCTTTAACTCAAAAGCTGAACACAAATATTGAAAATTAACTTTTGTAGGACTAAATGACTTGGATAGATCTTTTGGGAATTTTAATTTGGTGAAAAGTAATTCAACCCAGACTAAGGCCAGTTTATAGGAAGCATAATGAGCCAAGAGCAGTTTGGAGATAACATGGAACAAACTTTATTCGGGATTGCAGGACGGGCGCTCAACTCTCAAGGTGGAGATTTTAACAATATTAAACATGCTTTATTAACTTTCGAAAGCCTCATTTGCAAAGCTCAACGATTGAAAAATCAGATAATATACATAGGTAAGTAGTTAGTTTGTAGTTTTAACTCTTTGAGAGTGTTATACAAATTTCATAGTGGGTTTCGGCTTCACAGCTAGCTCATTGTATCTAACTGCTGCCCCAGATTTTGGATCTTAGGATTTTCTATGTAGAATATGTCGGGATCCTTTTCGGAAGATTTCTCCAAACTACATGTTCATTCTTATTTCCCTGAATTGGCACTGTTAAGAGAGCTCTTTCTCAATCAGTTAAACATCAAGTTCACTTCTGCGACATATTTCTCTGCCAGTCAAGCCGCTGCAGACTAATTAAATAGTGGTCCCTCAAAAGTACAACCCTAATGTTTACTTACAAGAAATTTGGGCATATTTCCGTGCATAAGACTATTGTCGCTGTGAGGACAGACAGCAAAGCAAGTGCCTGTTGCAAGTAAGGACTATGAACTGATGTCCTTACAAAACACAAATACTGCCACGATACTCGTACTCTACGTGATAATGGACTAAGGAGAGCCGACTGTATGTGCGTGTATGTGTCTTTACATGTAAATACAATTCAACATCTTGAGATGCCGAGTGACCGCTGCCACATTTTTGACGCCTTGCAGCAAAATTCAAGTGTTGCATATGTGGCAAAGTACAATTACATATGTATTAATAGCTAGGCAGGGCTTTGGTCACTACATACACATTGTGACCGCTGCCCTGATTGAGTTACACAATTTGTCAAAGAAATTTAATTAAAAACTTGCCTTGCGAGCAGCCGCAGGATATTTAAATGTGAACTAATAAGATTTCAATTTACTTTTATTAACGCATTTTAGTTGTGTATATTTTTACTGTTATTAGCCGCACGCCTTATTGCTCGGACAATAGTAGATAATAGTTTCCTGTGTGCTTGCCACATGCCGCACGGGGGCGCTTGCCGCACTAATAAAATTTAATCCTGTTAAATTTACATTTTTATGTGGATTCAATGGTTGAAAATTTGCCAGCTGACAAGTGCTGCATAATTGAAGTGCAACACATGGGCGAGAAAGCGTTTCCTTCGTGTGTGGATTGGTATTTGAGCAAAAGCTCGATCTGTCTGGATTCATAAACCTTCGAAATGTGCTCATCAGTGACATATGTTGCTCGGACAAAGCCAAAAACGTGTCACATCAAGAAAGCTTGATTAAAATCAGCAAATCGAAAAGGGGCAACAGTAACGAAAGGCACTTTTGGGAAAAAACACTTCGAATTCGACACATATGCCAATTTTGGCAAAATTGTGTGAGCGGCACCCTTTCTTTAATCATTCACTTTGATTTCAACTGTATTCTTTTTCATTTATGTTTTTTTTTGTGAACATTCACACGTCCAACCCTTCAATCTTCAATCACATCAAAACAAGCAATATCCTTCGCCCATTGAATCGCAAGCGAACCACAGTTCAATCGCTTGTCGGTCGGTCGGTCATTCCGTTTTATGCGCTGTAATTCAAATTCCAATAAGTAACCGAATACCTATGACACGTTGTCGTTTACCCAACCCCAACCACAACCGCATAACAGCCACCACTCAGGCGAAAACTAGTCGGAAGCTGTGGTCGAGCGGAAGTTGCGCGCCCGCAAACGACTTGGAAACCACAGCAGAAGCAGCGCAAAAAAATGGGAATGAAACTAAAAAGTGATAAACATCATTTGTGCGGTGCATAAAAACGCAAATCCTTTGCACTTACAATGTTCACCCGTTCCACTCTTCCCTTCCACCATTTGTACTTTTTGTAATTTTTTTCGTACTCAAATATAAAATCTGATAAAATTTTCATTACCTTATGGCCGCACATTATCGGCATACGACATCATCACCATACTCTACCCCGTCTTCTATGCCACACTCACCCCTCACTCCTCTCTTCTTGCAGCAGTTGTAGTGGCACTCATCATCACTGTGGCACTCCCGAGTGTGTGCTGTTGCACAATGTGTTGGCGATGTGATACTCTTTTTGAAGCCACATTGTGTTGATGTCCAGCGCGTCATACGCTCACTCCTTCGGTTATTACTATATTTGGCTATATTTGTTATTGCCTTGGTGCTGCTTATTGTGAAGCTGTAATAAAACCAAGTCAAAACGTAGCTGGAGTGAATTTGGCAACACAGAATGTTTCTCGAACACGAAATGGTTGCTTATAATGATGCACAGTGGTGCCAGATTTGTTCTAAACAATTTCGTCTCCACTCGACTTAAACTGCTTTTAATAATTCCTCCAGCTTTATAATGATCAAACCCTTAAGAAACTAAAGTCTCCAATTAGTGTCCAATCAGAATAACACCATTCAGGTTATATATAAGTTGCCTCCACCACGTCCAATGTACCCAAGTCCTTAGATTTCTATGCAAAACTATTAATTACCCGAGACTGGTTCTCCATTTTCTCTCCATTAAGGTCACGAACGCAATCAGGAGATCCAAAAATCCTTGAACTAATCTAAGCAGCATTATCTTTCGACAGGGTACTATAACTCTCCGAGATTCCCACCATGGGTAGCTAGGTCATGTCGTATTTCAGAGATTGATCTGTGTTCTGTTCTCAGAAATAAAGGCAAACCACGATATGTACGATACTGACCGATCCATTATACATAATCAAAAGATTTTGGGAGAATGCCTACCATTCGGTGCTTGTTGTCCAGTGTTCCAGTGGTAAAAACATTATTCAGTTCAATTGTCCCTGCTTCCGGGTTGACAATCCTTGCCCTGATGTGTTATAAATCCAACATCGTTATGGTTATGAAGAACCGACCATCGTGGATGCCTGACATAAAACCTTTGAAACGCTTCCTATATATAATACCGATAATTATATTTTTATGAAGAATATCTAGCCACTGTGCTCTGTCGCATGTCTACAACTGCCATAAAGCAACTAACAAAGTAACAACAACAAGAAACAACAACAACACATAATGACTTATGCAAAAACCGAAATCGCAAATTATTTCTTTGGAAGCTTTTGAGCAAAAATGACAGCCGGAAGAGACCGACAGGAAATCCAAGCTGCGACGGCGACGGTAGTGTCCAGGCAAACACGTAAGCAAAGCGAGTGAAATGCCAAATACACGTACTTGCACAGATTATATACATAAGTAGCATGCAACTAACACTAGTGGCGCGGAGAGTGTGAAGGCGAGGATGGCAAACGAAAAAAATGGAGAATCACATCAAAATAAAAAGGGTAATCATTTTATCTTGCATTCAGATCACACACACGTCGCATTTTGTTAGCTGACCACCGCCGCGCCGCGCCCGAGTCCACATTTCTTTCGCCTTTGTGGCATGCAACGGCGCGGCACATAAACAGTTTGGCATGAAGTATGGGCACGCTGCTGTACTCGGCTTCCTGCTCGTCGTCCTCGTGCGGATGTGTGCACACCTCGCTTGTATTTGATTTAGTTTCTCACTTTTGTTGTTGCTTAATTTTTTTTGGCTTGTTGTACTTCAAAAAGATTTCCACGCTCCACACTAGGGGAGGAGGGGTGAGGCGGGAAACAAGTATGGCATGTTGTTCGAACAAGCTCATCTAAATCCATATTCAAACTCACATCAGTAATATTGCTCGTTATTCACAGTTGCGATGGTCATTGTAAAACGTACAACTTTTTATTGTTGCAATAAGCAATACATATTTACATATCTTCTGTGTACCCGCGCGAATTTTTAATATTTTTGATTGTTGTTCATGCGAGTTTATGAAGGACAATGAAGTGCAACTGCTGACCAACCAAATCGTTGTTGGCCCCTAAGATGCATTGTTGTTGTTGTTGCTATTTGTCGATGTGCCAAGTGTGAAAAGTTTTTTGCATTCGCCATTTTGCAGGCGATTTATTTGTTGCCTTTTCTTTCTCGGACTATATCACTTTTCTTTTACGACAGACGTGAAGAATGGCTTTTGAAATGAAAACCACTCTTTACATATTTACTTATGAGTATTTACATTCAATTATTTTATCAATAACACTTTCATTGTAAAAACCATTTCATATAAATATTTCCTATATTCTATATAAATGTTATGTATAATTATTACAGACTTCTATAGTTCTCTATGTGGATATTAACAGAATTACATATAACTATCATGTGTCTCTAGTATGAAAGAGAGAAAAATAATTCAGTGCAGTTCAGATTGTTGGGATCAGTTGGCGATTTAAAGTCAAAGAAGAATAATACCGAAGATTATTGGTATCGGTCCCTCTAAACGGCTAATGAGTAAAAATTGCTATCTAATTAGCAGACATAAAAGAAGAAAACTTTGCGCCATTATGTCTTTACAATTTTTTAAGTTACGCCTCGAGGACCTAGTATTTCTTTTCTAGAATAAATGAAATTATAACTGATATAAATACTTCTACGTGGAATCGTATTTTTTTATCCCAAGTTCCGTCAAAACCAAAATAAAATCTGTAGTAGTGTGTTGCGGAGCCTAATTCTCGCGGCTCCTTTTCTGCCCGCATTCCTACGAAAGAGATGTGTGCGAGATATAGTCGGTGGAGAAGAGGTGAGGCGGTGTCCTTTTTGACGGATGGATCAAAGTTCAGTGGGGAATTTAAAGGAGGAGTATACGATGACCTTGGCCTCAAGCTCTACAACCAAACTCTACAAGTCCCTCATCATTCCCGTCCTTTTTTACGGTGCAGAAGCGTGGACGGTGTCAACATCCGATGAGACGGCACTAGGAGTTTTCGAGAGAAAGGTTTTGCGGAAGATTTATGGTCCCTTAAACATTGGCAACGGCGAATACCGCAGACGATGGAACGATGAGCTGTGTGTGTTATTCGACGACATAGACGTAGTTCAGCGAATAAAAAGACAGCGGCTACGCTGGCTAGGTCATGTTGTTCGAATGGATGAAAGTGTTCCAGCTCTGAAAGTATTCGATGCAGTACCCGCTGGTGGAAGCCGAGGAAGAGGGAGACCTCCACTCCGATGGAAGGACCAGGTGGAGAGGGACCTGGCTTCGCTTGGTATAACCAATTGGCGCCAAACTGCCAGAAGTAGGGATACGTGGCGCGCTGTTTTGCACTCGGCTATAACCGCGTAAGCGGTGTCTACGCCAGTCAAGAAGAAGAAGGATTATCTATCAGGGTGGTGAGCATTATCTTCGTTACTAGAACGGCAATCCTGGTCATGTGCGCGCTGACGGTTCGTATAAAGCTAGTCAAGGAGTGCTTCTATATCAACAGCTTCTAGATTCTTTAATATAAGACTCGTGTTGGTCCCAAGTCATAGCCGTATCGCTGGGAACTGTAAAGCACGCACATCGGCAGGGCACCCAAGTTGAAATCTCATTAGATTGGGAACAAGCTGGTGCCCCGCTATTCTTCTGCCTCTCCGCGTTGTGAGGTGGATCTCAGGAGATCCACTGAGCTCTTAGTAAGGTTCAGCTCGGCGTAATGATAGGAGCCATTTCAGTCCACTGCCCGATGGGGCTGGTTGCCGTGGCAAAATACCGTGAAGGATGCAAGTTGCTAAAGATGCATGGAAGAAGGGGAGGCGGTGGTTTAATAAATGTAGTATATAGTATAAGCCAAATATTACTCTATAAAATATATGTGATCCATTCACATGACCAATCCTGTATATCCACAATTCCACTTGCCTGTATGCATCCCCATTTACTTTGTATGAATCGACATCAAAAACTAAATTTTTATTGGTTGTACACTCATGTAATGCGCCATAAATGCTGCATACAAATCAGGGGTAAAGAGTTCAGCACAAAGGTATATTTATGAAAAATGTATGCAATCATAACGCCGCTCGAATAAATTACATTTCCATGATAGACTTTCGCAACACGTATGCCAACACCTATGAACGAAGCTGACCACAACTCTTCTTCACGCGCCGGGAGTGCGAGTAGTTTATAACCCAATCAAAGTAAGACCAGCGCTGCAGATGCTCTTCAAGACATACGCCATACAATTTCTATTTATTTTTTTTTTCGTTTTTTGATAAAAGTACAAACGCCATGAAAGATGTGCTGTCAATAAAAACCGAAATTGCCAACGTTTGCACGTTTATCTTTTGTGTGAAAACGGCAGCCAGAGGGCAACAACCACACAGGCGGAGGGCAGTCATTCAAAAGTAAATGCTTGCTACGCATACAGCAACAATGTCATTGCTGTGAGTGTGTGGCCACCGGAAAGGAAGGTGAAACCGAATAAAATCCAACCGCAAAATTGTGGCAGAATCTCGCTCTGTGAGCGTTTTATTTTATTTTATTTATGACGATTGCGTCGAGGTTGCATATGTCCAGACCAATAATTTTTTATAAATTACAAGCTTTAAGGAATATATTGATTGTACAGCTTGCCACACAGCGCAAGGGGTGTGGGACAAGCAGAAAAGGATGGGCGTGCCATAAATCTGAAGACAGGCGGCAGCAAAAAAAAGCATCGAAAGGGTTGCATTCACATATTATATATCCGAGAGTACACGGTAAGTGTGTGTGTGTGTGCGTCTTCGTGAGGTACAAAAGACACATTTTGTGGTCAATGAAGGAAATATGATTTGGATTTTGCCAGCCATTGATTACATTTGCGGGACAGCCACCTTAGGTTGTGTGCGTGTGGGTGGTGCTGGCAGCGAGCGACGGGGGAGATTGGCATGAAATCATAAAGCATTGATGGCCTCGCATAACGGAAATTGAGTTTTCGTGCGCCACAAAGCGAAGGTATGGGCGAACAATTTCATATATTGACAAGCATTAAATAAATCTAGGGCATGTGTGTGAGTGACCGACCACTTAAAGAGGTCCAAATGTATTTGCTGGGTATGAAATATGCGCTTGAGGCGTAAGCTCTATAATGAATGCGTTGTGTGTGAGCGCTCAAGCGTACAGTTGTGCAATAACCTCAAAAGATGAATGCAATAAAATAAATTTAATTTTGTGGGGTCAACAGTCTTCAAAGCACTTGTGACGAAATCGATAAATTTAAATTTAAAGACAACACAAAAGTGTCGCAATCAAAAAAGTGCCAGAAGAGAGCAGAGGAGGAATCACAGTTCAATAGCCTCCGCCCGCCGCCGGCGCTTCATTTATCAGCATCACCTTAGCCGGTTGTGGCAAGTGACAGCTGAGCAGACAGGCAAACAAGCAACGCCTCAGCGCTTATCCCGATCGAAAATCAAATTAACCGCTCGCTGCAGCGCAATAACTGCAAACACACACACAAACACATATATGTAGATTTGAGTATTCTGCTACTTAAATGGCATACAGCAAAATCGCTGTCGTCTGCTGCTAATGTCGCTGCAGCATTTGGCTGCCACAAATGCTCCACGCTTGCTAGCAGTCAGTCAGTGTCTCGTCAATATTGTGTCATCAATCATTTATTCTCAACATAATGTCATCACACAAACATACACACCCACACGTGCAGCAAGTGACATGGTTTCACCCAAAAAATCAAACTCGCTTTGTAAACATGTCGAACATACAAAATATCGTTTAGCCTAAAACGTCAAAATCACCGTTACTATTAAGCGAAAGAATACTAACAACAACAACAGCAAAGAACAACTATTTACTTTGGCTCACAATTGCACTATGTGGCACATACACATACACATGTATTTTGGTGGCATTTAAGTCAAGTGCAGACGACAAAGTTAAACACACTTCGGTCGTCGCTCTTCGTAACTAAATACTTGTGTACACCTAACGGTCCATTAATGACATTGTGGGCAGATTATGTGTGTTTTGGGGGCATTGTTTTTGTAGTTGTTGTGATTTTTGTGTTAGTAAATTACCTTGCGCCTCATATCGATTACAAACCAGCCCTCTCCTTTGTTTAACTCTGATTGAACACGTGAACAGACTTTTTTCTGCGCCACTCAGATAATAACTGCTATCCACCCATATACTCGTAACTGAAGATTTAAAGTTAAAGTTAAAAGTATTTTGTTCAATACTTCTATATAATTGTATATTGTATCTTATCAACTGTTAGGGAGAGCTCCCCCTTTTTGTCATTCGTATGTCTTATTATTAACCGAAATATTGATCATTCTGAAAGTTTCATGCTATACTACTCCAAAGTATATTACTAATTTCACTTCTCAGAGAAATTTTAGAGGCAATCGGTACTGAATTCACACGATTCAATTAATAAGAGTCTAAATTTAAGCATAGATTGCAGAGAATTTAGAAAAATCACTAAACAGAGTACCATATCACAGAGCCATGTAAACCATCAAACCATAACCCTGTCCATATTCGACTCCTGAATATACAAACAATACAGAGATAAGGTGAACCTATAAAATTGAAACAAATTTAATCTCACGTGACTTCTCTGAAGGTAAAAACTACTGGCATTACATTATTCCAAAATGTAAGTTAACCATAAATCACTTGATATCTCTAAATATAAATAAACCTGACCCAAAATATTTTTGAAATTACAACTGACATTAAATACCGTTAAAATTTAGACAAAATATAAACAACTTTATCACATGTGTACCCATACAATTTAGATAAAATTTACCCTACGGGAAACAAACACGCCTTACATCACGTGACCCCTTAAAATATAAACAAACCTGACCTGACACGCAGCCATACAATGTAGAGAAACATGTCCCAACATGACTCTTCAAAATATAACTGACCTGACTTCAAGTGATCTCCCAAAATATAAATAAACCTTACTCAATGGATTCTCATTGAGTACAAGGTTAATAAACCCGACCCTACCTCACCTCTAAATTGTGAATAAATCTGACTTCACTTAACCCCATAAACCAGACAAACAAACCTAATGTCACCTTACTTCTTGAAATGTAGGCAAACCGGTTATTATATGAACCCTCAAAATATAACAAACCTTACTTCAAGTGACCCCTTATATAATAAAGAATTGTTATTTTGAGGTGAGATTTGTTCTTCTTTCTCTTTCTATCCATTTTGAGGGGTCACTCGAGGATTCCGTAAGTTTAAGTTTATCTATTAAACTTATTATTTTCTTTATTCTGAATATTTGTTTGCCGAATTTGTAGCTAAAGTATATGGAGGCAGTCTAGGCCCTCCTCTAGCCTCAATGTATATTTATGTATATGCAATCATACATGTGAACGTTTGAACGCCTTCTCAGAATTTAAAAAAAAGCTCTCCAAGTTTTTATACTAAGATAATGGAACTACAGAAAGTAATGTATGTTAAATTGACTGTTCTTCGATCGTCGAAAGCAACGACTGTAACGGAAAGACATTTGAGAAGAAGAATATCAAAATTGCAAAGACCTAGCCGAAGATTCTTTGTATGGATGAATAGGTTAGATTAACCTCTCATTGTATTTTCTGCTCATAAAATAGTCAAATGATGTGTTATAATATACTTGTGCTAAGAAAAGTATAAATTACTTATTTTTTCCACCAAAAGACACAAAACGCATCCCCGCTTAAAGAGCATTACTCGACTCCCCTAATGCATATTATAATATTATGGGATTATCTGGATTTATTGCCGAACGATGTTAAATCGAAGGTGCGGTCCAATAATCGTTTATCAAAAATCGACGTGCTAAATCAAACTGATAAGAAATTCTTCACACAAAAGAACGGTTAAATTGAAGATGCGCTGAATTACGACGATGGACCAAAACGCTTTTCAATTCATTGCACATACACTGTGGCAGAAGCCAGAAAAAAAGAGGAAAGGAGAAAAAATGAATCGGAAAATAACCTTAGCAAATGCACAATAAGCGACAAATTTATGGCCCAACATTAACAAAGTCTTTACGATTATTGTCACACCTGAAACCCTGAGTGGACAGTGGACACGAGGCAAACAACACACAGTTCCATATTCGTAACTCAATCAAGTCGTTCGATGGCAAATCGTTGGTATTCACCGACACGATTGTAACAAATCCAATAAACTTCAATTGAGCGAAGCACACAAACACTCACGTATGTATTGCTGGACCACGCTCACCCACATAAATGACGCACGAAGCGTTGATTGAGCCGAGCTCACAACGGCCGGTCAGCGACGTATTGATACCAATAACAGTAAAACACATGAAAATTACAATTTATTGGGCTTTTCCTGCCTCAGTGCCATTGCATGTGCCTGGTGTGTGTTGGTGTGTGGAAAGTGGCTGTCTAAGTAACTCCTATGAATAGTCTGTATGTTTAGAACAGGGAGAGGGAATGTGAGTCGGCGGAAAAGTGCACATTGTTAACTGCGGAGATTTGTTACCTAATAATAAAGGGATTGGGACACTTTCGGCATAATTTATTGCACTCTTTTAGTTGGCCGTAAAAAATGCGTGGTGTGGGCGTGGCAGAGAAGCGCTATGTAGGCAGAATGCACGGTCTACCGGTATGGGACTGCGTTCAACTGCGAATGGTTCAGGACGCCTGTGTGGCAACTTGACCGTAATGATTAAAGTTAATACCTGAGAAATTAAGGTTAAGTGGAGAAGTGCGACCGAGGGAGAGCAAATTTAGTTATGCCAGAGAAAATTTGTCGTACAAATGAGTGGGCGAGCACCAGCAGCGTTCGTTGATACACCAGACAACTATTTTCGGAGTTGTAGTTTGTTGACTTAGGTCACCAGGTGGCAAGCTTTCACTTTACTAACGAGCTTGTTTTCAATTTGCTAACTATTCGAGACTCATTTGCATATTTCAAAACAAATCAACAAAATTGCGAAATTAAGTTAAGGTCTGAGTTGTTGATTTGAGGATTTTTTGAAGTGTTTCGGACAGTTTACAACATTCGAAAATATTTGCATATTCATGTGAGGTAATATATTTGAGTAAATATTGGAGGGCAAGAAGGGACACTGGTTAGTTTGATGGCTGTTGAACACACGTCTGAAAATATTCAAATGAAAGTATTAAATACCAGAGTCCAACGGATAATGAAGGTATTATGAATTTGTTCAAGAATTGAATTAAGAGAGTTAAGTGAGAAAAGCATTCAGTTTCTGAGGACTTTACAACTACAGTAGACCAAATATGAACCAATTGAGTTCAATATAAATAATATGAAGGTTTTTTTATTTAAAGTGATAACTATAATTGCTGGCTGGTCTTTCTCTATTTGATTATTGAGAGTCAAATTGCTTGTTCAATTCGGTATAATGCTGAATAAGAGCTATTCAAAATTTGCTTAAATTATGATGATTTTTCCGAAATCGGTTGATCTAACAAAGAAAGATAAAATCCCTCGAATGAAGAGTTTAAGTGGTATATCTATCTGAAAGGAGGTAAGCATATTGTCCTGAAAGTAGAGATCTTTGGTGCTCAAGCAGAATAATTCAGACTACAAATTCACATATGAAGTAATTTTGTCAAGCTGTCGTTTACAAAGAGAACATTTCTTATTTTATTATTTATTTTATTAACACACAACAACCGAGCCGACAATTAACAACGTAGAAAATAACAAAATTTCAGAGAAAATCAAAATTCAACAAAACTAATTTCACTCGTTCTTAAGCAATTCGGACATTCTCGCATGAGAACGACACACAATTTCCAATGAAATGCAACCAAAGATTGTCTGCAACTGTTCATTGTTGATAAATGACTGCTGAGGGATTAACACTGTGGCGGCAACAAAAACGCTTGGCGTCAACAGCTGGCAAACGGTGGCACAACCGAAGCGTGCAACAGAGTGAGAGTTGCCGCCTTTCGCCATTGGATCTACACATTTGCACATTTTATTTGTGCCTCGCGCTGTCAAGGTAGTGACGTCCAACAATCGGCCGCACAACGAGATCTCCGAGCAACGTTGCGATTTAGAAAATGTAAATTTGCCACTTTTTTGCTTTGTTTGCCGGCATTTAACGGTGGTTACGGTGTTGATGGCGGCGGCGGCGGCGGTGGCAACAATAGCAAAAGCGCACACTCATGTGCTTCCGTCTGAAGTGTCCCACAACGGCCTGCCGTGGAGCCGGGGAAGCACTCTCTCTGCCAAACTGACCGCACCACGACAGCCAACGATAGACTGGCAGTCGACTGATGGGCAAGCGCACAGACAGACAGTCTAAAATTAGTGCATCCACACATTCCTCACTCACTTATTAATAACTTCTTTGTCTTTTTTTCTTATATTAGGTGTATAGAAATGCCAAGCGAACTAAAATATTGAATATATGCTTCATATATATATTTATATTTGTAGTATGTGTGTGTAAACAAGCATAACGGTGTGCATTTTTATAGCCGTGGCACACTCATAGACATAGACGATTTGACAATTGGCGCTGCTGTCACTCGCTTCGGTGAGTCTATGCCAGTTGAGTGAAGGAGTGACACATGTCAGTTGCAGAAAATCACGCGTGCCACAGTGGAACGAAATGCATCAGCAAATAAATGCTTCGTTGCACATTATTTTACAGTATTTTGAGTGTGCTTTGATTTTATTACTGCCTCTTCTGGCGAGTTTATAGTAGCCAAAGGGCATTGTAGAGTGCCGGTGGCGAGAATATGAATATCTTTGAAAGTCAAAGTTTTCGCAGTGTCAGAAAAATTTGGTTTTATTAATTTACTGAACCGAAAAGAGCAGAAAGCTCTTAAACGTTAAGAAGAAATTGATATTAGTTTGGTATCTTCTTGTAGAGAAAGTAGACGGTGAAAGCAAATAATCTACAAGGTTTTATATACGATATGTGTTCAAAAAATAACAGGAATTTTCGTGTTTTGAAATTTTGCTTATTCCTACCTCTCAAAGTCGATTTTTGACTCTTTCAGCGATTCCTTCTATACTTGTAAAATGAATAAGGTTCACTTAATTTTGGAATTAGAAAAAAAATTGCATGGCAACTATGTAGGCTGAGGCATCGTTACAGTATTGTTTTAAGAAACGAAAATGGCCAAGCTCATAAAAACACGTCTAACCTTAACGGCTGTTACAGACAAAGTAAGCAATGAACATAGATGCAAATTTTATAGCATTTCAAGTCCGGACTTTATCGTGCTTGGACTCTCCAGACCCGTCAAATTTAAAATTTTACAATTCCTGTTATTTTTTGAACACTTTTTTTTCAACTTTCGAACATTTTTCTCTTCTGACTGGGTGAATGGCTCGTTCTATTTTCTGATATATATTTTCTGGTTATTCTTATCTTCACTGGTTTCCACTATCCAATTCTCATTTGGTAAACTGAGTACGATCTCAAGCGTACCGGCTATTTGAGTCTTGGAGGTTCCTCATACGCCACTGTGCACCTACACTAAGTTAAATTGAAATTTTTTTTACAAATTATAAACTTAAAGTTCCCTCTCGCAATTTCGGAAAACTATGAAAAAATCTTGCTTTAAAAAATTCGCTCAAAAAACCTCAAAATCTTTGAATTGGTTTCCCCAAAATGAAAAGCTTTAATTTAAGTACCATACGAGGGTGTGCTAATAAACCGCAATCTCTTCACAAAGCGCCACACTTACTTGGTGGAATTTTCTAAGCAAATTCGTTCAATAATTTCACCAACACCATCACCTCAACTGCTTCCACAGCGCCACCGCCACCACTCCGGTGTCCGGGTATGCTTCGCTGCCCGATAATAAACATTAGCCGAAAACATTTTTGTTTGTCATTCGTTTAATTGTTATTATGATTATGATTTCGCGCATTCACGCACACTAACTTACAACAACAACACACACATACATACGCATACGAATAACGGCGAATAGAGCAAATAGCGAACTTTAAGCGCAAAAGTAAAGCAATTGAAATTTATGTTTGACCAACTCGCTGTGTTATGTGCCGAGTAACTAGTAGAGTGGGCGCCTTGACACTGAGCTTAGTGGCGCAGCGATTGCGTTGGTGTTGATTTCATGTGCAAACTTTTCGTAATGGCCAGTGGCAGCGGCAGCGCGTGTAGTGGTGTAAGGCATTCATTCAAATTGGTGGCATTGTCAGTGGTGGCTAGCTCTGTTTGTTGGCTTTAACGGTATTTGTGTTTTGGTTTCTGCTGATTTGCGCATCACATTTGATGGCTTCCTTCGCACTTTATTTTGACTTTACAGCGTTTGATTGTCTCTGCGAGCGGTCACAGTGGTGGTGAGGTAATCTTTGTAAATATTATTTGTTGTTTTTATTGTTTTTGTGTGCCAGTTTCGCTTTACAATCGCATTTTATTGCGCACTTTCTTCACTTCTTGATTTCTTTGTTGTTGTTTTAATGTTTGTAATACAATGACTTTTCAAAGACATTATATCTGGAGGAAAGAAACCACTAAATTGAGAATTTAAGGGGTTAGGGGTAGTCAGAGACATGAAAAAATGAAAATTTTCAGTAATTTTTTTTGCTATTAAATCATGTTATTTTACAATAGTAATAATATGGCATTATTATACAATGTTTTGACTTAAAGTCACGAAAATTTGAAGAAAAAAATTATAATTTCCAAAGTTATAGCTGTCTGTGTTGACCCAGTTTCAAAAAAGGTCCTTGCGGTGACAAACATAAGACCTTGGAGATTCATCTAAAATCAATAGGATAAAAAAATTACTTTTATAAATATATAATCCTGGGCCTGATCCGAAGCTGTTTTTTTTTTTCAAAAATTAGCAAAATGGCGGCCTCAAGAATTTTTTTTTTAGTTTTTCGGAAAAAAATCAACAGTTATTGGACTTAAAAAATCGAAATTTTTGATTTATTATGTATTCTAAAAGCTGTATGAATTTCATTAAAATCTACTGAGCGGTTATCGAGTTACAGTTCTGGTGACAACAGTTCAAAAAAACATAGTTTTTTGATAAACGCATTTAAAGTTTCATCCGAGCGTTTTTGAGCGCCCGAGCGATTTCTGTTATTTGTCGAATAACTCGAAAAGTAATTATCGGATCAACTTCAAATTTTCAGAGAATATTTTTAAGATTTTACTCTTAACGAAAATGCAAAAATTGCTTTTTTGAAAATCCTGACTACCCCTTACCCCTTAATAGTGGATATATTCAGAAAAAGCTTTCACCAGTTCTTAAATTTACTCAGATAAATAATAATTCCGTTAAACTGTAGTTAGAGATTAATTTTTAGAGCTGATTTTCTAAACCAAAATTTAATCAAGAATTCTGAAATATGTAAGAAGAGTCTTAACTGCAAACTATAAACTTATTATTATCGATTGTAATCGACTTTTTGTTATTGATGGAGTAATCGTCAATATTCTCGTCCTTCGCAAGATTCTTTAAAGTATAGCAAATCTTTCCACAGCGTCAAAGAGTTTATTTATATCCATGCCTATCTCCACATGCGCCGCTGATAATTGCATTTATGATTTATACTTGAGACACGCGCCATCTTATCACAACCGTGCAGAGATACTTTTCTCTTTGAAAAAAAAATGAAGGAAACATAATCTCATTACAACAACAACCACTCCACTCACGCTGTGGTTAATTTTTGCCACAACTTCATTGGCAAATCTTCAAGGCGTACGGAAAAACACGTTCGCAAACTTTCCGCAAGACTCTGCTGCCAATTTCCGTACTAAAGCGAAACAGTAGCTTTGTTCAGGGGATAAAGCGCATATCCTTGAGATTCGCACATCGCAGCTAATTAACGTTAATTTATTAAATCAGTAAGCAAGAGAATGTTGCGGCGCGTCTTTATCTGCACTTCGGCGCTGAGGAGCGTGGATGACAAAGCCAAAAGCGAAAGCGGAAAATGCCAGCGGAGATGAAAGCTTTGCAGCGCGCGGCGAATGTAGCGAGAATGCTACTTAGTAATTAAGTACAGATGAGTGTCGGTAAGAGTGTGTGGTTGTTGTTGATGTTATTTTAGCTGTGAAAGCAGGAAAACCACACGCAGCAATTATTAATTCAATTATTTTAGTGCAAACACTACCTAGTCGATGAATGTGTGTGTGTCTCAGTGTATGTCCTTCATACTTCTCAGTTACAAGTGCGAGAATAAATGAAGAAAGAAAGGAGGAAAAAAATCAATGAAGCGAAATCATTATGAGGCTGCTGTTGAAAGTGGTACAGAAAATAGTAGAACGGATGGAGAGAGAGAGAGGAAGAGCGCAAAATGGACAGCAAATAGAGTGGAAAATCTAATTAATAGCAGTGGCAGGTTCCGGTGCAAAGTGACCAAGCGCAACAACAACTGACTTAAAGCTGCTCTTGCAATCGCAGAAGAGTTCAATGATAAAATGGAGGTAAATATAATTGGTGGAAACAATTAAAATTATAAATTGTAATGGAAAATGTCTGCTGATATATTTTTCTTTTCTTTGTATTCAAGTTTTCAAATAAAAAATATGCAGAAAGCTGAATTAAAAGAAAAAACGGAATAAAAGCTTCAAAAGCTGCATGTTCCGACTTTTAGTTGATATCCTTGAACATCCTTTTTGACTTGCCAAATGATGTACTTTGACTTCAAATAAATTACTAACCAGTTCAGGCCGAAATCGGTTTACAACCACGCCTACTTTCCATATAACGCAATTTTGAAGTCCATCTGATATATTCTCTTTACAATATATAAATCAAGAAGGAGATCTATTAACGGATCAAAACTATGTATAAATACAGCATTGGATGTGTGTGATAAAAATTGTCGAAGTCGAACTATAACTTTTCAAAGCCCAAATTATCGATCATCAGGACTACAGCGGCTATGGCTACTTGTTTACCAAAAATATCTGTAATTCATTCATATAATCTATATAAATTCAAAAATCTTTCCCATATAAAAATGTATCTGTTTGCCGAAAACTGGTACAATCGGGTAATCGGTATTCCCTATCTAATACCCAACATTAGGATTTTTATTTTTCCGGTGACCTTTTCAACGCGTAATATGTGAAATTAAGAGAGCGTAAAGTCTTGGATATAATGTAACTTAGTGATAAGAATAGACGAAATCGGTCAAGGAATAATCCCAGCCCTTATATACAATATATGTATAATGATTTTCATCATTCTAGTGGAGTTTATGCCGAATATGTGGGTCAAATTGTGTGTTCTCTCAATAAAATTAAATAATTAAATTGCGAGAGTATAAAATGTTCCGTTACACCTGAATTTAGGCCTTCCTTACTTGTTTTTAATTCAGCCCTTTAGGAAAAGTATTTTGGTAATACTCAACTAAGACTCACCTGAGATCCATATTAATTGGTCTATCGTATTCATACCCACCTTTCTCGCTTAAATCACTCAATCAAACCTAAACTCCAAAACTGTTATTCTATAGAAATCACCTTTCTCTGCGGAATATCTCTATGCGAATGCTCTGCCATGTTCGACTGCCTGCCATCAGCGTGTGTGGGTAAATTAGTTTGTAATCGCATTGGGCAGGCAGAGTGAATGTCATTTAGCCTAACTCGTTTATGTGCGTCACAATTCATAACATAAGCATAATTCGAGTATTTTGCAACATGTAGCATGCCACAAACGAGAACTGTGTGGCAGAGCACATTTGAAATGGACAAATTTAGCAATGTGGAGTGACGCAATTACACACACACACACATATGCCCGCAAATCTAAATATAACTCAGGATAAACACATGCCTTCATATCTACTTATATGTATATATATATTTGATGCAGACAGTGCTTGCAACATTTGTCGTTTTTGTTGCAATTGCCAATCAGCCAGTCGATGCAATTGTAGCATTACTATGATTGCTGTTGTTGTTGTTGGATGCATGCTGCATATTAAGCTTGACCAATTCCAATTCTATCCAATCCAGCACTACCCCCCGCCTCATTATATTCCCTCTCGTGCTCTATTACCCTTCTCCCTGCCTATGAGGGCACTAACACACACTCAGTTGGAGTATGTAATCAGGTATGGGTGGAAATGCCAACTCTCGATTCTCGTTTCTCGTTCTCGTTTACGTTTAAATCAATTTATGTTGTGATCGAAGTTATTGATGCTGATAATGTTGATTGCGTCGCTCGCAAAATTCCAACAAATCAATTTTGTTCATTGTCCGCACACAAACGCCCCCTCTTGTATGGCCCTGTGTGTGTGCTTGGAATTGTGTTTCAGCAACTGACCTTCAACATTTTAGAAACACACACACACATACACATGCAGACATCAATAATCGCTTGGCAGTTCGCCTGGGTTTGTATTAATTTCCAATTTTCCTTTGCTTGCACGATTGGATTTGTTGTAATTGCAAAATAATTGGTCAATTGAAAATTAAGGTTGCTCCAGTGTCCTTTGCTGGGCGCTGCGAGCTTAGAATTGGCCAACGACATTTTGATTTATGGCTTCAGGTGACCGATGGCAGCGAGTGCAGTTTGTGCTTCGGATAAAGGGTTGCACATGTTCAACTTTGAACAACTTCAATTGAATGGAAATGTATATATACCTATGGTAAAGACGATATTAGGACAGGTTTCTTAAAGATTTAAGGTTAAAATATTATTTTGAGAATGTATACAAGTCGGCCATATATTATGTCTTTATATAATATAGTTACATAACTATGCAGACGACAGGTGCATTGTGGTGATTGTCGTTATCAGACTTAGGAACACTGGATACATAAGATGTCCCAAACAGGGGCACTCTGGAATCCTCCTTTAGTTCGCTTGCATTTCCGGATTACTTGAACCACTACACCGTGGAACCGACTCATCGTTTCTTCTCTGCGTACATACTTATGAGTGCTATGTGGGAAGGAAAAACAGATGGGATAGAGTCGCTGTGACTCTGGAGCTTCTTTTGGTAGAACTTTTTCATGGATGAATCGATGGTCCGGGAGAGTTGCAGGGACAGTCTTCTGTTGGAAACTCTCAATCAACACAACAGTAGACACACTGCTCCAATGCGTCGCCTACTTCAAAAAAATTCCCTTTCACTTCGATAGCAGAGCGGCGAATCGATTACAGTAAGCTCTAGACTAATTAAGAGAGTCTGACCTCTTTTCAATAGCTTGAAGCCACTTTCCTATCAAACATGTGTGGGTACCCAGTTGCCGTGGAATCTTTGGTAACTGCAAGGCGGTAAAGCTTATAAAATATAGTGTCCTAGCAACATTGACAACAGATTGGAAGCGGGTTGGCAGTCCATAGTCCACATGGGCTAGTGCACTGCACTAACATACTGACATCGCAGGACAACAGCCAGCATCTGTACAGTTGCGAGTTTCTTTTGATCCGCAGTGGAACTTAAAAGGTCTTTCGAATTATTTTCCCTTAACAAGGTTTATCTCGGAGCTATCTAAGAAGTACTTACTCGAAACTGCCAATAGCTACACACATAGGTGGGACAAGAGATCCTGCCAAATGCAAGGCAAAGCTGTTTGGAGGAAGGCGAGGTGGAATCATTTAACGAACTGTATAGAATTGACATTAACCGATTTGTCGAATTGTGAAGGTCTTTCTGAACCATTAAAAGTTTCTTGGTACTACAAAGGACGGAGCTCACAGCTGTCTAAATGAGAACTACTGCATGCGTAGAAATATGCCTTTTAGTATAACCTAACCGAACTTAATTAATATTGTAAAATATAAATTTTGTTCAGATTTTCTTGACGAATTGATTGGAAGCCTATAGTATTGGCTCTAAGTTTTTAAATTCCTTTCAAGTTCTAACAACAGATACACTCATATAATATATACATATGCAAATTACCTAGTGTCAAGTAATCAATTTAGTAGAGCTCTCCACAAATGATTAACACTTTTGAAGTGATTTGCCGATTACACCAGTTAACGCGCTCGAAACCGAATTCGTTGTAAAAATCCTTTGATAATACTAAATATGAATCACATAAAGACACGAGAGCACATTTACTGCTTTCATGTCACAAAGCAAGTAACTTTCAACCGCCAAAGTGTTCAAGAAGGAAAACTTTCAAAAGTGTCGTGCAAACACGGTGAAAATCAAAGAAAGCCGAACACGCCAGAAAAGCGTTTCCACTTTTGGTGTCTGACAAGCAGACGATGTCTTCTTCACAGCGCAGTAGAGACATGTGGTTAGTGTGCTGTTGAGAAAGCGTGTGTCGCGTAATTAAGAGGCCTTTGTTTAACTGCTGACAAAAGTGAAAGACACAAAACGATGACAGATAAGAGAGTGAATTTTCGTTGACACTTCTTGAAAAGGTTGCGCTGAAGATAAGGCGGCTATATCCACACGTAAGTTCACACACGATTATGAACACTTTGTTGTGTATGTGTGTTTGTGAGTACTCATAATAGTCTTGTAGCGCCTTCAAAGCTTTCAAAGCTGCGAAGCAATTACAAAGACAAGTCATTCAAGCAAAGTTAACGTATTGTATTAAGTGAAAATGTTTGAAATTGAGTTTCTTAAACTCAAAAACACGCACTCCGGATCTGCCGCCGAACACTATGAGCAATTAACTTGACACATTATTCCCAATTTTCGAATTATTTTACCTCAAGTGTCGCGCGAGGAATTTTACAATTTTGACAACAACTGCTGTGGAATAACAAGTGAGGTAATAAGCTGTGGCACTGTAAGATGTTGTTGCTATTGTTGTAGTTAAGATAATACGCTGCCAGGCTCACTTGGTGTATAAGCACTCGTTACTTGCATTAACGACAGCTGAAAAAATTCCACCTAATTCGGCGCTTAAAATGCTCAGAAGATGATTCTTCCCCCTTTGAGACACCGCTGCCTCTGGTATTTACACATTTTAATGTGTTTGCGTGCGCTTTGCGGTTGTATCACTTTATTATGTGGCAAGCTTAAACATACGCAAGCTGCTGTGGCAAGCAGGCGAGTGTATATTAACGGTAGTGGCTGCAATGCAAACAAGCCTAAATACACTAAGCCAATACACTCATACATATTAACTCATATGCTCATTCAAGTTCAAATGAAAATGTGTATGTGTGTGTGTGTGCGTGAGTGGCGTTAAAACACTTGTCAACATTGACACCGAAATTAGTTTCATTAACGTGTGGTGCGTGCCTCGCTGTTGTTGTTGTTGCTTTACTTGACACCAGCATACAACTTTCCACATATCCTACCAGTACTACACACATACAAACACATGTGTCTTCATTGGTTTATAAGGCGCCGTGCGCTCAATTGCTTCCGTTGCATTAATTAAATGCAAATAGGTGTGAATGTGTCAGTGTGTGACTGTGTTTGTGTGTGTCTCAGGCACGCACAGGCGTCTATTATAGCATTAACTTGTAAGTTCTACTCATTCCTATTCCCTTATATGTACACGTATGTACTCTTCTGCTTAAAACTAAATAGTTTACACTTGTTGAGTTGCATTAAGAGGTGGTTGTTGTTGTGACAGTGAGTAAAAGAGTTAAGTGATTCAGTATAAAATTGGATAATAGCTTGTTAACACACCGCTAAACCTGTCTGCAGATGTTTAATGAATTTTGAAGATTGTGGATCACTCTACATTTTAAACGTCTTAGTGGGGTTTGTGAATTAAAAGAAATTAATTAATGCTAGTTATAAATATATAAGAAGACAATAGATATACAAAAATAAGAATTTCTGCTATTTAAATTAGACACAAATCATATTTATCGAATTTAGTTTTGTAGAGCAAAATTATAAATTCTTTGGAAAAGTATACGAAATGGCAATAGTCATAGTTTGCTGATACCAATTAGAGATTGAATCTGCTTGTTTTTAAGCCTAACAATAAGTTATAAAATCTTAAATCTATTTAAAAACTAGACCAGCTCAAACGAGTTATTGAGCTGTATTGGTGAAACGTTGCTCTTTAGTACGCAGGCATATCCCTTCTTTTGAGGCGTGTTTGATCGCAGGAATGTACTAAAGCATTAGCCAATGGGTTTGGATGATCACGGAGTTTAGATAAATATTTCAATCTGCTGTCCTCTACTTCTTTCTTTACCATAGGGATACCAAGATCTTTATGGATTGATCTAAGCATTTTCGATTGGAACCTTTGTATTATATCAATATTAGTTGCATAGGTCGTACCCCACAGTTGAATGCCATACATCCAAATCGGCTTTATGACTGCATTGTATAAAAGCACTTTGTTGTCTAAGCTAAGTTTAGAGTTTTTATTTAAAAGCCAATTTAAATTTACAGCTCTTATCTTCATGCACGTTATTTTACTAGATATATGTTTTCTCCACGTAAGCCTTCTATCTAGGTGAATACCAAGATAGGTAACTTCATTCGCTGGGAGGCACTAGAATATTGTTCATTTTTACTGCCGGGCACATTTTTGGCCTTAGGGAAAATGTAACATGCTTGCACTTTTGTTCATTTACATTTATACGCCAGTTTGCTAGCCATTCTTCGACAGAACTTAAGTGCTTCGCTAATATTCTTGATGCTATAATGGGGCATTTGTTACGACTCACTAAAGCTATGTCATCCGCAAAAGTTGATGTCAAAACATTATTAGCAGTTGGAAGATCAGCTGTATATATGATGTATAGAGTTGGGCCTAAAACACTGCCCTGAGGTACTCCAGCCCTTATTGAACGTTCATCAGATATAAAATCACCTACTTTTACAGCAAATTTTCTATTTTTAAATAGGACTCCAAGGTTTTATGCAATTGGAAAGGTAAACTTTTTTTAATCTTATACAAAAGTCCTTCATGCCACACTTTATCAAACGCCTGAGCCACATCTAGAAATATAGCAGAACAGTACTCTCTATGTTCGAATGCCTTCCTAATTTCGTTAGTTATTCTATTTACTTGCTCTACAGAGCCATGTTTTGCACGAAAACCGAATTGGTTCGTTGGTATTACACTATTTTCACGAAGGAAAGGAGACATCTTTGATAGTAACACTTTTTCAAATATTTTAGAAAGACAGGGTAGAAGACTGATTGGTCTGTATGAAGACGGCTGTGTCAGGTCTTTTCCCGGTTTATCTATCATAATTATCTGCGACTTTTTCCATGAAATAGGATAGTATCCGAAACTAAAAATTGTATTAAAGAGCAAGGAGAGCACTGTTAAAGCAATATTTGGTAACTCAATTAGCATTTTTGGAGTAATATTATCGTGGCCTGACGATTTTTTTGGATTAAGCTCTGTTATGATACTAACAATTTCAGTAGTTGAAGTCTTAATAAACCCAAGTGATTCGTTTGTGGTATTGTGGATGATTGGCAACTTAAAATTGTTTGTTTTTACTTGTGAAAATGTCACTGAAAATGTCAGTGCATTTTTCGTGAGTTTCACTTTTTTCAATAAAAATAGAATTTGAATGAACTTCCACTATTCGAATAGTCGACTGCGAACGGTTAACTGGATAGTCGGAAATTAGCGGTTAATCGAATAGTCGACAACTGACGACTATCCCTATCCGGTTAATTCGGTTAGTCGATTAGTCGAATACCAAGAGCTCTTAAACTAATCCAGCCATCCAGTACATCAAAAATTTGCTGAAAATTTATCAATCATTTTCGACTATCACTCAAGACGAGATAGCCATAGCCATGAAAAGCATTTGGTATTTTCAAACTGGATAGAAATTTCGCGATAACCTTTAAAATTTTTACAATCAGACCCGTTGGTAAGTTGAGAATTCATTATAAAATAATTAAGATTCTGAATAAAATGTCGTATTGACAAAGTCCACTTCAAGGTCATTTAGGTTTTTAAGTATTTTATTAGAGAGAACAGCTCTAAATCGCAAACTTATGGAATCAGATTGGCGTTATAGAATAAAGATATTTTTTTAAAGACCTTCGGAAGAGTCGGAATATCTCAAATATTGACGAAGGTCTAGCTAATAATGACAATGGAGTACAGTACTAAAATTTTAAAGACGTTTTTATCTTGGAACTATATTGTGTTGTAACTCAAAAAAATTAATGACTGATGGAATTAATTAAGATTTGTTAAGGTCTTTCTCTACACTACTATAAAGAGGATAAACCCACAATTTCAGATATTTTGCGTTCATAAAATACTTTATTTGGGGTCAAAAATCTAAATAAATATATTTCAAATAGAGCATTTTGGACCTCGCGTCGAAAGCAGCAGACAAGCAATTATCCTGAACTACATCTTTTAAAGACAAAAAAATGCTTTTCTACTCTAGAAAAATTCAAAATTGTGTTAAAGTTTACAAACTTGACAACTATTTTCTTACTATAAAAAAATATTTAAAAAGTTTAAAAAAGAGCAAGTAAAACCACAAACTTACCGTCGGCATTTCCACAATGCAACAGATATTCAATACAGGTGTTCTCATGAAAAGGGTTTGGCCAAACATTAATTCGCATTAGGTGTACACCCGCAGCAGAGAGGTGCCAGAAATAGGTGCAACAGAGAGAATCAGCATAAAGCATAATGTAAGAGAGAGAGAGTCAGCAAACCGAGCGTTGCGAGCTATAAACAACCACCGAGCAAACACTTTAGTGGTTTGTACAATTTGTTGTTGTTTTTCATCATTCTCCTATACTTGTGTGTGTGTTTGTTGTAATAATGTGGCAATAATGATATAGAGCTTTTGCTGTGGCCAGCCACAGACGTGAAGGTTGGAAGACGCAAACAGGTGTGCGCAATACATCAAATTTTGTGCATTTGTTGTTGTTACATACTCGAACACACCTTTACACAGACGTTAACTGACAAATGAGCAGTGAGCGTGGCGGTGAAAGGCAAATAGGAGCTCTCATTGTTGGATCGGGAAATATATTGCTATTTTGTAGCAAGAGTTTTTTTGTTATGATTTATGATATTGTTTGTATTTTTATTGTTGTTGTTTTGGTATATGAATTGCACCGATATGGTCAAAAGACTCCACAGACTCCAAAAACACAAATGTTTCTAGAATTTTATAACGGTGACTGGCGATGAAGTGCTCAGTTCTTTGCTGATGAAGTGCTTTATTGCTATTATTTATGCTTTTTGCGTTCATGAGCGTGCTGTGAATTTCAGCGCAGGCGCATTTAACACTTTTCCAAAGGGTTGAGCTCTACTGTTAACCTCGTTGCGTATTTAATGAAATGAATGTATGCAATTAAGAATTTATTTTTAATTATTTTGATTTATGATTTTTGAACTTTTTTCTGTGGTTTTCCTAATTTATCCAAAATTATATGATTTATGCAATATGACAAAAAACACACTCCTATATTCTGACTAGAACTCTCTCTCTAAGCATTAACATCAACTGAAAAACTCAAATGATAGTCCTCTGTTACGCATAACATTTTACTCCGAATCTACCATGTTTCTGAACATTTTCGGAATACTGTTAATTAACAGCGGTCGTTGGATTGCATAGCTGACGCCAAATATTTCACTTTCACTGTCTATAAATACAAATGTATGTTCAATCACATCGCTACATACAGATTTGTGAAGGAAATTTTTGAAGAAAAATTTTAAATTTAAATTTTTATTTATAACGGTACACATATATAGATCAAATTTAAGTTATTTGCACTTGAATACTAGTGAACCAGTGTGAGTCGTTGTAACTTCACTTAAGGGTAGAAACTCGGAATGATACCAAATTTATATTTTTCCAAGAACTGACAATTATTTGTATATTATTTGTTGTTTTAAAACAACTGAAACCAACCTTCTTTATATAATTATGAATAAGTATACTCTATAAAGCGTGGATAAATTACCGAAAGAACCTTTTGCAGAGAAAATATTATCTGGCCCCTAAAACTCGGTAGAATCAATTTCTGACAGTTTTGCCTCATCTTTAGACTCTCTGACGACCCAAAAGTTCTGTTTCACAGAAGATTTATGCCACTAAAGTGGTACTACTTCCGATAAAATTCATATATACTTTCCAAATAATTTTAATATATTCCGTTTGTTGCTAAATTTAAGTTATTCCAAATCCCATTAAGTCACTTTTCGACACAGATTAGCATAAATAAATTTTTATTTACATTTGTTCCGCGGTTTTTAGTTTGTAAGCCAATAATTTGGCGTGTGAAAGACGAGGTCTTACTCTAAACAAGATATATCGCCTAAATGTAGGCAATGAAACGCAAATCAAAACTGGATTAACATAAGCAAAGTCGATATAAAAAATGAAAAAAAAAAAATTGTCACGTTTGGAGTGGTCACTTAATGCAAGCAATCAGATTCTCCTCAGAAAAAAATTCAAATTTGCTTTAAGCTTAAACTGCTGCAGCAAAAAATCATTGAATGCTCACTTTCACTTGCGCTTAGTGGCCGATTTAATGACGCAGCTACTTACCTTTGTTTGTTGCCCGTCATTTGTAGCAACCACTTTCTGCAGCGCCAAACTGCCAGCTCATGCCGCAAGGCAAGTAACTATAAACACACTTCCATATACTATAAAGCATAGAATGTAGACTTCCTTACGGCGCACTACAACACCACAATGAGCAACAAAGTGCGTCTCTGCACAAACACACAAGCATTCACCGATGTTTGTCCAAATGTGCGCGCGTCCCCAGCAGCGTTTGAAGGAAGTGTACAAGGAAATTCGGCGCCAGTCTGTCGCCTCTGCCACGTCCAAGCACCAAGCACAACGCTCTCAATGTGCGCCAGTGAGTATGTGTGTGCGCTCATTTCTATTAAGCGTTGATGATGTTTCATCTTTTCCAGCTGAAAACTCACGTAGCTCCATAATATGTCATCAACGTAAGAGTAGCAAACGCCACATTAAGCAAATAGAATGTCTAAAGGAACAGCCACACACACACTCAAGTACATCGAAATGTATGTGTGAGCACTTGTGGGGGCTCGCGGTGACTAACGGTGACTTTGGGGTTTTTACACTACTAAACAAATATATACTCATGTAGTTGACTGGGTTCACCTTTTGGCCGTCATTTGGAAGCCTTTAAGTGTCTTTGTATATAAATAGTTGTCTAGCTAGACGCACACAGAAACACACACACACACTTATGAATGTGTTATATTTAACTGTAATTGTGTGCTGCTTGTCTGCTTAGCGTGCTTTTTCATGGCTTTCAATGAACCTGCTTTCACTCCCCACCCACCTTTTGTGCGCCGGTGGTTGACTTGTTGACGTATGTTGCCATAAATCTTTGTGTGTCGCTTGTTGAAGCAATTTTTTCCTCGCTCGCGCTCTCAGCCTCCTTTCTTACCTCACTCCGCTACTGCCCGGTGTGCCTTGCTGCAGCGTCATCATTTGCTACGCACTATTAATTTCGGGTTATAAATTTATTATTTTTATTAACTCAATCAATGCTTATTGCTCATTATTATTGAACTTGGGCAATAAAAATTGTCGCTTAATTGGAAATACAAACAAATGGGAATCGAGATGTGTAATTATATATATAAGTTTTTATAGTGGTAAGTTAGGTGAGTTCAACTTTGACTTTAAGAACAGATCTGAGGAGTTTGTCAGGCAACAAGAGATCTGAGAGTCATTGCTTGCTCAAAGAATCACGATTCATTTCGACGAGGGCTTCATGAGTATCCTCAACATACTTTTTGTGGAAATGAAAGATTTCGGATTCCATATAATGTAGTCCCTAATGTAATGTGGGGGATCATGTGTAGAAGTTCACTTAAGTGAAGAAAGTTTCAGACTGCTTCACTTGGGAGTAGCCAGGAACGATTCTTTCGCATATGACTAAAGCTGCTCACGATTTCCGATTTTAGACCAAATATTCCCTGGGTAGCCTACAGACAACCGTTTGGAGGTGAGCTAAAGTGAGAAGGCGAAGACGGCTTCTGCGGTTGGGCGTAGGGTATGCGACCCAAGAAAGTAACAGCCTCGGTTGAGAGACCCAATGACGAATACTGCAAACGTATTAAGGACTATGATTTAAGGACGTGTACCTTGAATGTCCGGTCCCTCAATTGGGACGGTGCCGCTGCCAAGATGGTGGATGCCGAGAAAGAGGAAGACCTGCAAGTCGTTGAAAAGAACGAAGAAGAACTTTGCTGTACTTGGGACCAATTGACGCAAAACTGCAAAAAGGAAGAAATAATGGTTCATAAGCTGTGTCTACGCCGATAAATAAGAAGAATGCGACATACTATTTCACGATTCGATCTGTTGTTCTCCAAGCTCGGCAATCTTCGCCGCAATCTTCGGAAGAGCTCATTCAGATTATGCTGTTGTTTTTTATGTTATTCAATATTCAACATTCAATATTCAATATTCAATGTATCGACATAACATATGGCGCATTTTATATGTCATTAAATTTCCGTAAATCGGTTGATACATTTGTCACTTTAGAAAGATTCCTACGTTGAAGAAGGCTCTCACATACCGGGTTAAGTAATATTTGTTGACATTTGCCGAAACTTTTATTCCAGATTCTTCCATTTCCCAGATCCAGTGAAGTCATTTAGAAGTCTTAAAATCATCCAATCATTTATACAGTTAATTAAAAAGAAAGATCGTTAAACCAAATCTTAAAGAGACTGGACTAAATTACGAAATCTTCTTGTAATCAAGACAATTTTGCTTCCTTTTCGAAGAGTTCTTTGAACTCAACGTGCCTAGGCGGAAGCCGACACTCATCAAGTCCTTACCCATAAAAAACGTTCAAAGTCTGTGTAATTTGCATAAACCTTCACGCCAGGCAGCCAACTTGGCTCGGCTCATTAGCATGAGTAATTATGATAAGCACACACACACAGCAGCTTGCAACACCTACTTACAGCCGCACTTGGCAGGTGCTTACCAGCAGCCTTAAGCAACAACAATAGTGATTATAATAGCAACAACAACGGAATTTAAGTGAAGTGAAGTTGTACAGGCAGTTGCCACATAATAAATTACCACAAACACGAACACAGACGCTCACTGCTGCTGAGCAAAACACCTACTCTCACGGGTATGCAATGTGTGTTGGTGTGAAATTCTCGCCTGATTTAGTGACATTGCGACAGGCAGGCAGGCACTAATTACCGCACAATTTGTGGTGGCAAATACCTCGGCTCGCTTGATTTGTGAGTCAATTAAAGTCAAACGCAAGCAGCCAAATCGGCCCACAAGCAACAACAAAAGCAACACAGGCTGATATGCAGCTGACAGCGGTGGGCGTATGCGCCTGCCGAGGCGTTCGCCAATGAACTACTTAAGTCGCTAAGCAGTTAATGTGGCGGCAAGGTGTAGTATGTGCAACACTTGCAACGCATTGTTGGGAGTGCGTTGCAAGTGCAGCGTGGCGTATGAGCGACATTCCACCGGCAATGCATTCGATTGTAAGTGACTTAAGTGCTTAAGGCGGCATAAGTGTAGATATCAGTAGACACTTGAAGGCACTCTCACCAAAACATGCGTGATAGTGATTAATTGCAATTGAAGTGCCGTTGCAACAAAGCCAACCACAATTTTTGACCACGCCCATTTTCAATTTCCATTCTTACATTGCAACTAATGGCTGCACTGAAGTATACATCTCGCATGTGGATACTTCTTACAAAGATCAACCTTTCTTTAAATCTCTCCAACAAGTTCCTCTAAAGTCCAACAGGTTACAAACAGCGAATTCTTATTACATATGAAAACAGTACCAAGCATATGCTTCTTCTCTAACAAGCCTCCACCTCCTGCATATTCAAAATTACCTCCACCCCCCTGAAAAATGCGCGCTCACTTAAGCCCTCCCACCACTCTCATTTACATACATTTATGTAATCAGCAAATTGTTATTGTTGTTGTTGCTTTTCTTCGTTTTTGTGTGTAAGCGCACCTTCGTTGGTGACATTAGAAATCAATTTCGTTTTAATGAAGTTGTCGCATTCTTAAGTTTATTAAGATTAATGAGCGTGCGTGTGATGACATCACGATTGCCTTCGCCTTTGCCGTCGCTGTTGTTGTTGTTGCGAAATTCCTTATGTAAATTGTCTTATGATTACGCGTACGTGTCTTTGTTCGCGTCAAGTGACTTTGTAAAGTCATGGCTTCTCATTGTTGCCGCCACTCACACACTCGCAGGCTCCTTGTCGCCTCGCAGCGGCAACGGCAGCGGCATGATAAGCGAAATTTCGCTGAGGTATTCTAGTTTTTGGCGCAGTCTAATTACTTTAAAATTACGCTTTCAGCATTCGACGGTACGGTGGCGGTGGGGGCGCTCACTTAGTTTAGTTTACTTAACGCTGAAAAGCTGTTGCGATTGGTTTTACTTCTGTCTTCCGGCGTGACTATGATTAATTGGAAATTAATGCCGGGAGATTTCTAATTGAAAAATCATGTGATTGAAATTAATAGTTTGTTTGTGCGAAAGCTACAATTTGGTAATGATCCTAACATATTTAATGACAGAGTGTTGAAATTTTAATGTTTCCAGGAAGAATGTATTTCAAGAAGTTCAATTGTGGATAGGTTTTCAGGATATGACTGTTTCCGGAATGTCGGAATCTTCCAGTTTGAGCTTGGGTTCAGCTACACGAGAGAAATCCCAATATCTTCTCTTAAGGATCAGTGGGATACTTTATATATTACACTAAAGACATAGATCATTTGTAGTTATGGTGTTCATGATATAAGCTTAAGAGTCTATCAGATGAAACATAAAGGAAGAACTTCATATATTATATCAAACGCGGCTCAGGTCAATAATCTAATATTTCAATTTCTTAAAATGACCTCATACCTTACAAAACCAAACTGTTATTCTAATGGAGTAAAGTGGATTCTCGACAACTTCTTCATTAAAATTTTATACAAAATCAAATCAGGTCACCTCGAGATATACCATAAATTTTTTTTAAGGTCAAAGAACACAAAGAACTCTGAACCATGCTATACACATTTATATAAATATACTGACTAAAGACTTTCTCTCACGCGAAGTACAAAAGTCGAAAACGCTAATGTGACCAATAATTTCACTTTTAGTACCTTCAAAGAAAGAAAAACGAAAGCAATAATTTAGTACAACTGCACTTTCACAGACCATTTCGTTTAATGCTACCTTCGCATATTGCCAAACAAAAAGGAATAGCTGAAGCCTTCGAAGTAAAGAAGTAGAAGACAAGGTACGAGTGAGACAAGGCACTAAAATGGATGGAAGATGTCGAACTCTATAAGCGCAAAAATACAACAATCACAACAACCTCAAAAGTCAGAAGTCCTGCTGTTGCTGGAAGTCCATTAGCCAAGAAGCCAGCGACAAACGAAAAGAACGAGTAACAGTAACATTTTAATGTGCAACCAAAGGTAATTGCATGGAAAATGTGCAAGAAAAAAGTCAATGCATTAAATGGTAAAGAGAGGTGAAAGTCAAATACAAATGGTGCACATTAAAGATCGTTGGAAAATGAGTGGGTGTGGACGATGCTTAAATTAGAAACATATTTAATGAAAGTCCACTTTCTATGATGAATTATGAATTATGAATTATGAATTATGAATTATGAATTATGAATTATGAATTATGAATTATGAATTATGAATTATGAATTATGAATTATGAATTATGTATTATGAATTATGAATTATGAATTATGAATTATGAATTATGAATTATGAATTATGAATTATGAATTATGAATTATGAATTATGAATTATGAATTATGAATTATGAATTATGAATTATGAATAATGAATTATGAATTATGAACTAAGAACATTTTGTTATTAGGTGGAGAACTCTGAAAATTCAAGTTTTTTAATTTAAAAATTCCTGAAATCATTGTCTTCAACTCATTAAAGTGCCATGCTTGTACCTAAATACTAACACTGTATCAGCTAATAAAGTCTATATATCTTCCTCCGTAGAAACGAACAACCCGTCTCACCTTCGCATACGTTCCACCAAAAGTCACGTCGCAAAGCGCTCACACCTTTTGCGAAAATATGGCAAATTCAATAATCGATTATGTTCGACAAGTGTATCCTTCCCCTGGACATGTGTCCGTGATGAGTACTCACACCGGCCGCACCGCCACACAGTTGGCGCCAGAGTAATTTCACTTTTTGTCTTCCAAGCAGCTCTCCATCTGGCTCACCGTATTCATCGCCGCTTGACTAATGGACTAACTTTTGCTTGTAAGGCACATAAATCATATTCCAATCCACACGTGTCGGTGGCTGTGTCGGTGAGCCATGCTGCAGAGATAGCAATAAAGTTTATCCTTACACGTATGAGAACGTCAGCCGGTCAGCCGGCCGGCCAACTCCACCTTAGCCATCAATGAACAGGCGATGGCGCTACCTTCCTTCGGTTGTAATGTCCGCATGTTTCTAGCGTCAAATAGCAGTAACAACAAGCCATTAGTTCGATATCGACGACATCCGCAATCCGTTGCATCACATAACGACACACACCAAGGCGCTCCGGTTCGTCTGGTCACAGCTGCCACACTCCGAGTGGAGAGTTGTAGTGCGCACTTTTCGCATTGCCCTCGTTGCATACCTTGCCGCAGTGAGTATGTATGTGTGTGAGGCATGGCAATATGTCCTGCGCTAATATGCGAGGAAGTTTTACGCCAACCAACTTGAGTGAGGTTTTTGCTGACCAACGGTGTTTTTGGTCTTCGTGCAGAGGCGCGGTAATCGCACGGTAAAACGGTGAGCTTTGTTTTTGCTTAAGAGATCTCTGATTGCTGCCCTTGGATTTAGCTGCCTCCACCCTTATGGCTACTGTCATAGATACTGCTGCACTGACAATATTGGCAGCAGCTGTTCAACATCGTTCGCCACACACGATGTTACATGTGAGGACATACATTTATATAAATCTGCACTTGATAGTCAGTTACAAATGTTTTGGACATCGTCCGTTCCCTCTTGCCGTTTTGTTAAACGCCGGGGATTAATATTTTCGCTAAGCATCCGGATATTGAAAAAGGTGTACGAACATTTCGGTGTCACAGATAAACATTTTCTCTGCTTCTGATTTCGGGTCGTGCGAGTTGAAATATGTTTTACAAGTTTAGGTGGCCATAAAGCCCACGATTGGAATTTCAGAAAAGCTGTTGAAGCATTGTGGAAAGGATAATGGGAATATTTCTAAAAGAACTTGAATATACTATAGAACGTTTTTTAATAGACCTGAGTGTTGCAACGTGTTTCGAAAACCTAACTCAAAAGTCATACCTCCACATTCACATGAGACATTACAAATAACTTTTACATCCCAATTTTCACACTCTTGGAACTTGTGATCTCAGTTCGTAAACATAGCTGAGGATTGAGCTAGTAAGAACTTACCGGGAACTCGCTGCTTTGGAATGTCCAAGTGATGAGATACCTCTATTTAATTCCGAGAATCCAGGGACAACTAAGAGGCGACGTTTTTACTCTGAATTCCGACAAGATGCTTGGACGTTGAGGCGGTTATGAATCCAATGTGTTCACGTTAGACTACCTGGTAGTTGAATCTGCCTCAAAACGTGAAAAATAAAAGGAGGAAATGATGAACAATTGAGAATTCAATTTGAGCTTTAGACCGACAAGCTGGATTAGAATTTATATAATCTTAATTATTAAGACTCGTTATCTTCTCAAAGATGAAAGATATATCGGCTATTTATAAGAGAAGATATTGGCAAATAAAAAGACCCCGAAAGTTATATCTTTTCAGGCGTTTAGATTATTGACTATGGACTTTATTAGTCACTTGATTAAATAAAGACTGCGAATCAATCAAGTTAATTATTTAAAAATCTTTCTTGTTCTCATATACATTTTCGTCGATACCTTAGCTCCACGCTCTTTTCCTCCAAAATTCTTATTAACACTGATTATTTCGAAATAATTTGCATCAACACTCAATACGTCACAGGTCTTACAGCGGTTCATATAAATATTCAAGAGCGCCTATATTTGAATATATATGAATAAATACAACAACAATATCAGCAGCAGCAACAACACGCCACTGTAAAAGAGGATTCAATCTGTTGGCTCATAAATTTGAATATGTCGACCACATTTTTGGCCAATAAATCATTTCCGAGTCATTTCTTCGCGCCAGTCGGCCAACAACAAAGGGCGCCACCACGGGTAGCCGGCAGCAAATTGGCGGCTTTTCACAGGTGAGTGCATGAAATTGAAGTGAATTCATGTGAAATGCGCGGAAATGCATGTGAAATAAAATGATCGGCAATGAATTGCAAATGATTTGTGAGGGCGCCGCCAAGAAAAATGGGCCGCAACTAAAGAGCAGAGCACAGCAGAGCACAGTGCACAAATAAACGCAGGTGGCTGTAAGGCTGAAAGAGCATTGAAAAATTTGGAAAAAACGGGAGACACATTTTATTCGCTCAACGGTTTTAGTTAAATTTTATGAGATTTCGAGCACATTTTTTACTACAAGTCAACACGAATTTAGTTTTTGTTTTTGCTTATCAAATTTATCGCTGAAACTAACTAGAATGGCTGGGCGCACGCGGAATTTATGTCCGCCACATGCGGACCCGCCAAACTAGGTGACAAAGTGGGCACTTAGAGAAGAAGAAGAGCGCGCGGCAGGGACTGACAGACTCTGTGACAGGCTGATTGCAAGCCGCGGCCGACAAGCCACATGACAGCAGTCAGCCGTGTTAGCGGATGCCGCGATAGATGGATACAGAGATAGAAGAACGAGCGCACGAATGACGTTAGACAGTTCCGGAGGGCAGGTCGCATGGAAATGGTGTAGTTAGCGCTGTCTGAGGGGCAGTGAGTCGAAATTTACTACACTTTTTCACTAACACGCCAATATTTCAGCGGTGAATTTGTTAGAAAGCGCATGTTTGTTGTTGCAACGTTGTATTGTTGTCGTTTGTCGTTTTTCGTCAGCAGTCAGCCGTCAGTGTGAGCGCATAAAAATTGCAACAAAATACTTCAAATCGTCATTCCGCGTTTTTATGCACAGTAACTAGGTTGAGAATTTGTGAGGATAGTCGGATCGAATTTTGTTCGTGTAACTGTAATACTATACTTATACTTATACTTAAAGGAGAGGACTTAGTTAGGAAAGGACTTAGTAAAGGAAAGTACTATAAGAGACAAAGAAAGGAAAGGAAAGGAAAGGAAAGGAAAGGAAAGGAAAGGAAAGGAAAGGAAAGGAAAGGAAAGGAAAGGAAAGGAAAGGAAAGGAAAGGAAAGGAAAGGAAAGGAAAGGAAAGGAAAGGAAAGGAAAGGAAAGGAAAGAAAAGAAGAAAATGAAATGAAAGAAACAAAGGAAAAGCCAACGAAAACCAGTGATCCTCGAGAAGGAGGACTATTCTGAAATAGATGAAGGTATCAGAAGACCAGCAGATCGCTATAATCTATGTATATATCTACACTCTTCATAGCTGTCTGGATTTCAAGGAAAATTTCGTTTCTTTTCATACTCGGGATTAATCTAAGCAGTTACTGTAAGTGGAAGCCCTTTCCTCACCCCTGCTGTTGCAATGCATGCAGCCCATTTGGTTTACCAATTTAACTGCTTGCAACGCATTTCCAACAACACTCCGCAATAGGTACTCAATCTGGTGTGTGGCTGCGAGTGTGCGTGTGTGTGCATTGAGTATCTCTGTACGTGTTAACAACTGCAACAGTAAAATTTAATTGATGTGCAACAATGCAGCAATGATGGTTGCATATAAAAAACGCACAAAAGTAAACAATTTGTAATGACAACAACAACAACAACGCACGGTGCGGATGTGCGTCACTTTTTTCGACCAAAAAATAAAAAAAATTCTTCAAGAGATGCAATCGTCACTTGCCAAATCGGCGCTGTGCCGGTAATTTATGTTATTGCACTGCGCCAAACACTCGAATAACCAAAAAAAAAACAAAAACAACAAAGCCTTTTGGACCAATATTCAGAAAATCGTTGATTTGCGACTCAAATAAATGAAATTAGGGGAAAGTGTTGAAGTGTGCGTTGAAGATTCGCGTAATTGCCGGCTGACGAACGAGAGCACGAGCATCCGAAAATGTTACTCATACGCAGCGTTGTGTTGGGTCAACTCTACTTGCTTTAATTGTAGAGAAAATTTATTGATATTTAAGCACTTTAAGTTGGTTGTGAGTGTATTCACTTTGAGATCCGCTTCTCCGTACAAACATCAGCTCCTTTTGTCACCTCTTCAAGCGTTAATTTGTACACATTGTACACAATACACTTTCCCTCCACCTACTCTGTAGATAAGGCTCCATTACACCTAACGCCTCCCCTTGTCATCGACACTCCGCACAATCAGCCTTGAGCCTCACACACTTGCCATTTGGCGCTATCACCTCTAAGCGCGCCATCTCACTGGCATCGCACCGTATCCGCGGCTTATCACGTGTTCAATAATCCAATAAAATTCCGCCGACACGCCGTCTCTGCGCAGCGGTGTAATTGAGTTTACGCCTCATTTGAATGTGTCACTTCTGCTGCGACGCGTTGTATGCTCCCAAGCTTTCTACCTTCCTGACTGCCGCTCACCCCTCTCCCCTCTGTGGCATTAGCATAGCGATGTTTGCGCGCGCTCAACCAGCGGAATATCGTTTCGCTTTATTGGCGCAAATTGAATGTCGATTGCTTTGCAACCTGTTGAAGTGCACAAACGAGTATGTGTGTGAATAGCAATAAGTGAAAGAAGAAACGAATGAAATTATTTCACATAAAACATGCTTTCATTGCCGTCATCGCTTTGAGTGTGTAATGTCATTTATCGGAATTAATTATTGGATTACATTGTATTTAATTTTATTGTATATTTTGTTGTAGAGCAAAATACCCTTGTTCGGAGGATGATGTTTCTTCAAGCTTAGCCCATACTTCTGTTCTAAAAAGCTACTGATAACTGCATCATAGGTGAGAACATATTAGAAAGATTGAACTCTCTTTCAGGAAGAAGACACAAATTACATTGGATTCATATAGTATTAGTATACAGTATTATTATTTTTGAAAACCATTCAAACATGCAACTTCGTAGCTGTAATAACCGTATAGCCATATATCAGACGATGACACTTTCAAGATACCTTATTGAAGGTCGGGATAGATTCATTGTTACAGAATCGGCACCTCGATTAACGGAAATTAGAAATCGTGCAGTGAAAGGTTAGGTTATTGCAAAATTTCTTTGATTTTAAGTCGATGAAAAAGGTCTTAGATTACAAATTCAACAAGGCTATTCGAAGGTGGAACGACTCGAGATACAGCAAACTTAGTTATTAACTATATCGTCTGACGCAGTCTGTGAAGATGATATACATATCATAATGATCCAAATATCCAAAATCAACCTTATCAGTAATCATGAGCTGTCTAAGAAACGACGACTTTCTATTTGCAAAGGATTTAGGGTTTCTCAACCGATAGGTATTAGCCAATATATTCAATGACTAGACCTCTTCCCAATATATGTGCTGAAGCCGTATCGAAAGCTCCGTTGAAATCATAAAATACAGAGAGAGAGAGAGAGAACGGAAACCAATTAAGATATCCGAGACCTCTTACTATATAGTTAATTGAAGTAAAAATAATATTTGATTTGCAGCATGGACTTTAGAAGACCGATGATCATTTAAAAACTCAATAAGTGCAGACCTGCTTCGTGAACAACCCTTACTAATTCAATCAACCTAAGTCGGGTTTTTGTGTTACTTTTTATTAATTTCATAAGTTTATTGTGTGCTCTTTTCTCACTCAATTGCCGAATTAAGGACACCAAAAATTATATAGGAGATAATAAAAAGCCTCCCGGGTGGCCACACAGCGCTTCATGAGCAAAACACAAATGGATGTCGTTTAATTTGCATTTAAAACTAGACACGCCTATTTACTGTAATATTCCTACATATGTAGAGCCCCGACGAGTATTCACACTTGTGCTTATAGACAGAAGATTCAATTCGTGGCGATGCCACCAACGCGCCGCTAGTAAAAGCCGCCGAAGCATAACAAATTTTGTATGGCTAATTCGCAATTTGCCACATAATAATTCATACAATAATTTGTCAACATAATCGGTTGTATTTTGCATATTGCATGCCACAAAGCCAACACAGCGGTAGGCAAGAAATTAAAAATATCAAATATAAGCAGACGATCAAGTGGATTTCCACTCACGCACAGACGAACATTCGCAGCCAAGGAAATGTTGTTGCAACAGAGAGCCCATTGGTTGGAGTCTGCGGTTGGCACACAGGTATTAACTGCACGAATTATGTGATCGCCGCCACCGCCACCGCCGCCACTGCAGCAGTCGTCATCGCTCATTATAATCACGACCATCAAGCATGACGGCCATGCCACACGCAGTGGAACAGCGCGCCGCACATTGCTGTAGCAGGCACTTAAGCCACGGCAGCGTTGACCGTCGCAAAGTAAGTGCAACACACCGCCACACCGAATGCCGGCACCGACACACTGACGTTGTTGTTGCTCATTTCTCAGCATATTAATTTCAGTGGTACCTTTGCGTCTAGATGCCACGCTGTACCGTCCACCATCCGCGTTCCGCCAACCCCCGCCGAGTTAAATTTACGGCTGTGGCGCGCAGTGCAACACTTTTATTAAGTGCAAATAACGGGATTTCATATTTATTTCGCGGTTTATTTAGCGTGTGTCAGAGCATTTCGTGGCCAAGGCGGTCGGGGAACGAGGCGCACCTTGCAACTTCGCCAGCGCTATCAAGCACTCAAGTGGCGGCAGTAGCAGCACCAGCGGTGGCATGCTTCGTCTGCTGAGTGTCTCATAATTTTGCTTGCGGTAATGATGCGTTGCAAGTGTTGCGTGAGTCGCGCGGTATGAATATCGCATCTAAATGGACTAAATTAAAAACATTTAAGTCGCGAAATCAAGACAAATGCGTACTTATGTACGCGTATAAAGTACAACTACAACAACAACAACACACATCTAAATTAGTGGCATCCACAATCAAGCGGCGGCTAAGTAAATGCTCCACTTTTTGTGGCATGCACAGTTGGCTAGGCGCCAACTTTAAAGTACTTTTCGCCAGCTGAAGTGTTGCAAGTGCAAATGCGTGTTTGTATGTATGTGTCTGTGTGTTGAATTGGTGAAATTTAAGAAATCTCGTTTCTCGCCAAAACATGAAAATCTAAGGTAAACTCGACATTCAATACATCACAGCCCGTCTGCAGACGTATGGGAAAAGAAAGCAAAAAGAATGCAAGAAATCAACATCACCTTCCCTGCGACCCGCTCTTTCTTCAAAGTCCCGCCGTGGCTCACATTGCACTGTGCCACATCAAGTAATGTTGCATACAAGCTTTTGCACTTCGCCGGCAATTTTTATGAACTCTCGCCGTCATTTGTACGTGGTGGTAGGTGTTCGCGTTCGTGTTGCACGCACCGCAAGTGCATTTTTCACGTCTGCAAAGTGCATATTTCTGCCACGCACACACACTCTCATTTATATGTATATGTATATGTCTCTGCGACACACTAAAGTATCTGTCAAGTGCATGAAAACGCACTTACGTGGCATGCAACGTCAGTTCCACAGGTACTTATCGTCTCAGCATTTACGAGTATGCTGTGCTTTTATACGATTTTAAGCCAACACGACTCGTCACTACGTTGAAATTGATAAAGTAACTGGAAAATTGATTACGCTCTTCGAGAGAGAGTAAACTTTAAAAGCAAGTAATTTGCTAAGTACTTATACCAATATATACAAAATCAAATACAGGAGTTCGAGTAGGACTCGAATCAGTTTGAAAATCTTACGACCTGCAAAATCGGCTATTAAATACCTGACATTTAATATCTAACGTCAATCTTCCTAAAATAATTCCTTTTTTTCCTTGAAATTCGGCGCCAGATGGAAATCCCACGTGAAACCAGGTCGCTCTCCACCTGATTTTTCCAACGCAGTGAAGGTATTCCTCTGTTTTCAACAGCGGGTACTGCATCAAACATTTTCAAAGCTGGAGTGTTTTCGTCCATTCGGACAACATAAAACTAAAGAACAATTTTTAAAAGAGGTAAAAGAGAGCACCAAATCATTTTGTATCGAAAACGACATATTCATTGAATAACAAGTAAGAAAAGGCTAAGTTCGGGTGCAACCGAACATTTTATACTCTCGCAATTTATTTAGAGATTTACGTATATTTTCGGTGAAAAATTACCCTTAGGCACTGAGTTCTTCATGTTTGATATCAGGGGCCTTGAAAAGTCATGGTCCGATTTTGACAATTTTTCCACAAGTGATGCCACAGATCATATACAGTATTTGTGTAAAGTTTTATTTCGCTATCTTCATTGGTTCCTTATGTATATCTTATAAAGTGAAGGAATCAGATGAAATTCAAAATTGAGTTATATGGGAAGTAGGCGTAGTTGTGAACCGATTTTGCCCATATTCCACCAGTGTCATCAGGGTGTCAAGAAAATATTATATACCGAATTTCATGGAAATCTGTGGAGTAGTTCTTGAGATATGGTTTTTGACCCATAAGTGGGCGACGCCACGCCCATTTTCCAATTTGTAAAAAAATCTCATTGCAGCTTCCTTCTGCCATTTCTTATGTAAAATTTGGTGTTTCTGACGTTTTTCGTTAGTGAGTTAACGCACTTTTAGTAATTTTCAACCTAACCTTTGTATGGGAGGTGGGCGTGGTTATTATCCGATTTCTTTCATTTTTGGACTGTATAAGGAAATGGCTAAAATAAACGACTGCAGAAAGTTTGGTTTATATAGCTTTATTGGTTTGCAAGATATATACAAAAAACCTATTTGGGGCGGGATCACGCCCACTTTTCCAAAAAAATTACATTCGAATGTGCCCCTCCCTAATGCGATCCTATGTTCCAAATTTTATTTTCATAACTTTATTTATGGCTTAGTTATAGCTCTTTATGTGTTTTTGGTTATCGCCATTTTGTGGGCGTGGCAGTGGTCCGATTCCGCCCATTTTCGAACTTAACCTTCTTATGGTGCCAAGGAATACGTGTTCCGAGTTTCATTAAGATATCTCAATTTTTACTCAAGTTACAGCTTGCACGGACGGACAGACGGACGGACAGACGGACGGACAGACAGACATCCAGATTTTAACTTTACTCGTCACCCTGATCACTTTGGTATATATAACCCTATATCTAACTCGTTTAGTTTTAGGACTTACAAACAACCGTTATGTGGACAAAACTATAATACTCTCTTTAGCAACTTTTGTTGCGAGAGTATAAAAAATATCTTATCTTAAGTATATTGGGTATATTGAATCTAGCGGAAGCTCCAGACTGGTTTGCTGTAATTTTATATTTTTTTCAAAAATATGCTCTCCAAAATAATTATTTTCAGTTTTATATCTCACATATTAAACTATATTCCAACACCAAGTATACGAACCTATCGAATCATGAAACGATTTCCTCAAATTTCTTGTGAGTTCATGTATGTTTAACTTTAGATGAAGTGAGGTATTGTCGTATCTAGATCGCCAAGGTTGTGAGGTTTATATACATTTTGAGGAGTAACGTTTACCCCACTTTTCTTCGAGTTCGGATTATGATCGATATAGAGCAAGTTTTCTTTCCAATAGAACAATTCGGACAAGGAGTTATCGATCACTCACTTAACAGTATCCCATCCATTAATTATACTTTCCCATGAATTTCCTCGTCCTCACCTAAATAATTCGTCAACGCTCCAATGTATAATATATGGAAATTTGGAATCGTGTGAAGTATATCCTTTAAACAAAATTTTAGATCTGTAATTATCCATAACAACAACACTGAAAGAAGTCCGTTCCAGTTCAATCCAGTGTCTTTCTAAGGAAAAATTGTATGGAATACTAAATATACCTTCCACGAAAGACATACCATGTCTTCAGATTCAGAAAAAGGGGACTTAAAATCTTGAACACCGGAATAGCAAAATCTCCCCGAAAAAATCAATATATTACTATCTTCATTCGATATGCCTAAAATGGTTCAGAAGAACATTGAAATTCTTACAAAATAAAAAATAGTATTTTTATTTTTACTTAAGTGTCTGTACCGTCGCCATAACTTGACTGATAAATCTCATATGGTTACGCATAATAAATTAACATAATTAGAGTTAGATTTCAGAAAAAAGACAACCGCCACCACCCAAAAGTTTTAAGTACCTACACTAAATGCTTAGGAAAATAGAAAATTTGGGAAGAAAGAATTAAGCAGAATGCGATTATCGCAACCAATTATCACAGACAATAAAGTGATCGTCTAGAATGGGAATGGGCAATCACAGCAGAAGTGGAATCGAACGAGCGAAATTTAACGAAATCGTTCCGCCTGTGCCTTTATCAAAATCAAGTTTAGACAAAAATTTTGCAATAATGCGCGGAGAGAAAGCCTTCAGTCGGCGACAGGACGGAGTAAGCGCAGGGGAAGTGTGGCAGAATGGAGCTGTTTATAAGTGACAAGTGGCGAGAACATTCGTGATTTATTTGCTGTTTGCTATGCAGACGCGTACTAGGTATCTCAAAGTATTTACTTTGCACGTTCGAAACATGGGCGTAGCCGAAACTCGGTTATGGGGGATCGATCTCTCATTTGAAGTTGTGGTGAATATTAAGAGCATGCTAGATTGCATGGCGGCTCCCATTAAAAGAGTAAGCGTAACTTGACACATAAGGCCAATAACATACTTTTATATTCAATGAAATCTTAATCTCAGGGTCTTTTTCATCCATCAGGAGTTTATTGGTATCACTAAAGACAGTGCTCAAAACTGTCCAAGTGAGATCTTCCTGCGTATGCAAAGATCTACCTACTGCCCCTCACTTAGTTGAGTTGCCTTACACATCCTCAACACCCCTTATGCTACGCCTCTGCTTCCACGCACTCGCCAGCCACTTTATGTCATGCCAAAATCGCCTCAGACCGGCTTTGTGTGCCAGTTTTGCACTTTCAATTAAAATCTTTTAATTTTTGTGATATTTCACGTGAAATTTGCACCAGCCGTGGCTGATGTATCGTCTCGCCTGTCCGCGTGCCATTGTCACCGCAGCAGTTCTTGGCGCTGCGACCAGTCTCTTGCTAGCTCTGCACCTTCCCGGGTGCACCATCAAAAGACAGCGAAGTTGTCGCTCGTGTAGCCGCGAAAAAGTAACGCATAAATTATGCATCGGTTTGCCGGAGGTGTGACCGTCACAAGTTGTCTGTAGTCCCTCCGTCGACGCAGCTGCGTCTGATTAACGCACCGGCAGCACCTTTTACTTTACTTCTTCGAAGAATTGTCGCACTCTCCGCTTTTGGTGGCGTCCCATCGTCTCTTCATATTTGAATATGTCGCAAGACTTTCACTTTGCCTGCGTGTTGTTGCAATTTGTCTGCCAAAAAGATGCTGCAACGTGTCGTTGTGTGGTTGTTGCAACCGAATTTTTGGTGAATTCCACGGAATTGTTGCAACATGACTCGCTTGAGTGAAGTTAGGTAGAAATATATGTAAATATATTTGTTAACCCTGCATTGACGCTGTTGGAATTGTTAATGGGATTTTATGAGATTCAAGTCAGTGTAGAAAATATCCAAACGGAGTCGACAAATATCATCATCTCTATTTTAGAATATTTTTTGATCAGTTCTCCAGCTGTAAGACGTTTGGAAAAGACATTTTGGAAAGCGCAATCTTTTCGAACTTTTAACGAGTTGAGGAACTATTTGTAAGAAATTATTTGGCCACCGAATAAAACCTTGACACTTAGCTGAAATTTAATAGATATGTAACTATATTAAACGCTAAGATGACAGTCGATACCTAAATACAGAAAGATCTTTATAACCGTTCCATACCCAGAAGATTAAAACTTAAAATGTAAACTCTCTTCCATTCAGACGTAACTCAGAACCCTCTACTTGTAAATTTTGAGGCTATATGCTCGTCGCTGCGGCAAAAATCTGAGATGACAGAACAGTGTTCCAGTTTAGATGTATTGATCCGAGAATATTAGATCGAAATACAGTACTGGGTATTGGACTTATTGTGGACAATGCAGTGAACGAGCTTTTTTGATACGGATATAGCTTTATGAGAGCTTTGAGTTGGCTTATATGTACATTTAAACTTTTCTATAGTAGAATCATTTGACCAATTATTAAAATGATGAAACCCTAGCTTAAAAGGAAAAACATCTCTTTCTTAACCAGGTAGAAGTTAGGTCTTAATCACCGTTGTTGTACTACCCAGCACTCTAGTTAGCTTCCCTGTAAACCTCCTTTTCCATAACTCTCACTACTGCCGCCTAGCGCATTACAGTCTTCAACAACAATAACAATAACAACTGCGATTCACATCAACTCAAATGAAATATAAACCTACATTCTACATCAGTACATCATAATCAGCACCAGCATAAACGAGTATTGTTGACTTTTTGCTGACTTTTGCTTTTAAATAAATTTCTTCATTTTAACATTTAAACTTTTACACATTAATCAAGTTGAGGCGACCCGAAGCGCAGCCATGAGACCAATGAGAAAGCATGTATAACTGTATATACGAGTGCTTAGGTGAAAGTGCCACCCGCATGCGAGTGTGTATGTGTGTGGGGGCTCAGTTGAAAAGTGCCTGTCATCGCACACTGATTCTTGTCTTTACACACACACTTGCGTGTGCTTCCAAATACGAATGAATTTTTGTACGTGCAACATATGGCGTGCCCGCAAAACCGCACAAGGTGGAGCAGACTTTCTATACTACAACAATTTCTGCTGCCGTCGGCAACAACAATTTCACATGCAAGACTGCTTAATCACTGGTGATTGTGATTGTAATGCTGCTGGTGGTGGCGTCGGTGGTGGTGGCCGCCAACTGTTGCTGCTGCTGCTGCTGACATTATCACTCCAGACTTTGGATTTAACATTTTGATACACTTTTTAATGTGACATTGTTGAAAAGTTGTAGGAAAAATATGAGAAGTCATCGCCAACATCAGCACGAGGCAAATATCGTAAGCTTTCAAACAAACGGGGGAGGAGGATGCAAAGTGACTTATTAAGGGTAACATTTTCTCATGTTGAGTACATTTAAGTATGGCAAATAATTCCTGGAAAATTTTCTTCGCTTCTTTGGAGCTTTAAGTATAAGCTCATATGCTATATAAGGAAAGCTTTCACCTATAAAGAAAATTAGTTAAATCAATTTGAGTCCTTCTAGATATTTGATTTAAATCACGTGAATAATATGGATGTATTAATTAAACGCTCGCGAAATTATGGTCATGGCAAAGTGCTGAGTTTGTTCTCCAAAAGCTGCAGGAACTTCGTAATCGATAGTTCAACTGAAAACAAAAATAGCTCAAATTCACTTCATTGCTCAATTTTTCATCCAAATTCGCTCACCTATTTGTAGTATCCCTTCAATTACATATGAGCTTTCCTATGCGCGAGGCTAAAAGTAGAAAGCTGTCACTGGCTGACGCTGTAATTAATGACTTTAACGAGACGAGCTCGTCATTAGCGTTGCCCATTTCCTCTAATACTCAAAATAGGGAACCAGTGACGTCGCTGGCGCTTCACGAAAGCGAAAATTCACAGTTAGCTGTGTTCGTAGGTGTAAAATTGGATTACTGTATGCCAATTCGAGACATTTCACCCACAGACAATGGACACAAGTGGAGCAAATTTATATTTGGCTGCGTATACTCTTATGTCTTTGTGTAATTTGTTTATTGTAAAATATTATAATTGGATTTTCTTCTACAAAAATTGCTTTTCTTCGATAATTAATGGCAATCTTAATCTACCAATATTCATATAATATGGCATCACTGAAAAGATTAATAATATTTTTTTAATAAACATTCGAGTCTCTTATCTCCTTATCTTTAGACTTTAATCTAGTGAATAAAAAATAGCTTTTGCAATTGAAATAAAATTCCACTTGACAAAAATCGTGCGAAACGTACGAACTCATTTTGTAGTTGTTTTTGTATTCATTGTCGCTGTCACTGACGAGTGACAGGTTGACACGCAGGCGGACACAAATCAATTGCAGCACCTGAAAGGTGCTTTTAACGGTATTTCTAGCGCGAAATTCCTCAGCGCAGCAAAAAGAAGACAAAAAGGAAATCGAAATTAAGTTTAAGAATTTGCAACGCTTACACTTGACCGCGCGAAATGTCAAACGAAGTGACGCAAGCATGAACGCTACTAATTGCCAAGAGAACTCACACACTTAAGCACTCGTGTGGCCGAGGCGAAAGTGAGCGTAAAAAAAAAAAAAATATTGCTCGAGAGATACATTTGTAATTTAGTTTAGTGCGTTGATTGATGCAACTTTAAATAGATGCAACAAAATTGCAAACAACAACACATACATTTTAAGTGGTGTGATGATTGGTAGGTGTGTTGAGGTGAACTAAGTTTTTATAATAGATTTATAATAGATCAATAAACATGCGAGGTGTGTTAAAAAAATAACGGGAATTTTCTTTTTTTTTTTTTTAAATATTTAAAATTAGTCTTCTTTCGATATTTTGCATTACTTCCAATCGTTGAAACACTTCTCAAACCTAATTTTTGGGATAGTCTCTTGGCTCTCCAAAGTGGCTGCTACAGTCAATGTAAGCAATATATAAAGCTGAAAATCGCTCTCGCTCTCAATCGCTCTTCAGGGGCATGTATGTACATATATGAACTTAAATAAAAAATGGGCATTTGGACTCTTGAAACCTGTGAAATTCCCGTTATTTTTTGAACACATCTCGTTTTTGAAAACTTTATATCGAAAATAGTGTATAAATTACTAACAAAAACCAATTAATTCTCTCTACTTCACAACTCTATTTAAACTGCTTTCTTAATCTACGTTCGCCACGCATGACTGACTAAATAAAATTTTACTGCAAAACAATTTTTAGACACGTTTCGCGTTGTGCTAGAAAACCTTTCCGTTTCGAAATTCGACAACAAAATAATTCAAGCAAAAATCCACTGAATTATGTTTACATAAATCAAGCGGTAATTTTTCCTGCTTTCAACGCGAAAGTAAAGAAAAAGTGATAAAACTAATCTAACTGCTTCGCGCACACACCCCCGCACACTTGAAGACACACTCAGCACTTGTGTGGCGTGTGTTATGAATACATTTGCCGAATGAGAGACTCGCTGGCGGAGAAGACATTTGTAGATTTTGCATATGAAATTAATATTGTTTATGTTGCATAAACTACTTGGAAAAACTTTGCGCATGAGTGCCACCAAAAACCACCGAAACCGATGCTCAAAACTATCCAACAATGCTACAACAAATGCACAAATACATGTGAGTGTGTAAGGAAGCGTACGCCTGGCTTCACAAGCTTCCAAATTTAGAAAATTTATCTACTTTCATGCTCGTGTGTGTGTGATTGCTGGGGCGTTTGTTTGTGCCTGCCTTGTCGCATATCATATCAATTGCACGTAAATTCCTTCTAACTCCTTCAACACCAACACACACGCACATACACTTATACTTGTACAACAACAACATACGAAAGCGTTTGTAGTTTTATTCAAAAGTACAACTTCATTGCTCACACTCCCACACTGTGGAGCGCCTTCACATCTGGCTAACTTCTCCACATTAGCACTCAACGGCTTACACACTTTTCGAAATTTCTTCTGCAAATACAAAATAAATTGAAAATTTTATGGAATTTTTGGTTAGAACTACTCGGTGTGTGTGCTCATTCATGCTGAAGAAATAATATTTAAGTAAATACTCGTAGAAAAGTGATAATTTCAAGTGAGTACAGTGTCGCAAGCGCACTTTTGCCACATACTTAAGTGGTTTTTGATGTATTCCTCGAAGAAATCTTCGGGAATTATATTCAATTTAAATGTTCCCATGATAAGGTCAAACGAGACAAGTAAGGAAGGGCTAAGTTCGGGTGTAACCGAACATTTTATACTCTCGCAATTTATTAATGTAATTTTATAAAGATAACACAATTCGACCCATATATTCGGCATAAAGTTCAATAGAATAACGAAAATCATCATAAATAGTATATGGGGACTGAGGTAATTCCTAAACCGATTTCACTCGTTTTCACCACCAAGATACAATGTATCGAAGACTATATGCTCACTTAATTTAATATTACTTATAATTAGGTATATGGGATCTGGGGGAAGCTATGACCCTATTTTTACCATTTCAGGTACAGAGAGAAACTGTTATAAGAAAAAAATTCAGAGGAAATGAATTATATAAAAATATCTGAGGGATTTACATATATTTTCGGTGAAAAAATACCCTTAGGCACTGAGTTCTTCATGTTCGATATCAGGGGCCTTGAAAAGTCATGGTTCGATTTTGACAATTTTTCCACAAGTGATGTCACAGCTCAAATACAGTATTTGTGAAATGTTTTATTCCGCTATCTTCATTTGTTCCTAATGTATATATGTATTATAAAGTGAACGAATCAAAAGAATTCAAAATTGAGTTATATGGGAAGTAGACGTAGTTGTGAACCGATTTCGCCCATATTCCACCCGTATCATCAGGGTGTCAAGAAAGTGTTATATACCGAATTTCATTGAAATGGGTTGAACAGTTCTTGAGATATGGTTTTTGACCCATAAGTGGGCGACGCCACGCCCATTTTCCATTTTGTAAAAAAATCTCAGTGCAGCTTCCTTCTGCCATTTCTTATGTAAAATTTGGTGTTTCTGACGTTTTTCGTTAGTGAGTTAACCCACTTTTAGTAATTTTCAACCTAACCTTTGTATGGAGGTGGGCGTGGTTATTATCCGATTTCTTTCATTTTTGGACTGTATAAGGAAATGGCTAAAATAAACGACTGCAGAAAGTTTGGTTTATATAGCTTTATTGGTTTGCGTTATAGTTATATACAAAAAACCTATTTGGGGGGGGTCACCCCCACTTTTCCAAAAAAATTACATCCAAATGTGCCCCTCCCTAATGGGATCCTATGTTCCAAATTTCATTTTCATAACTTTATTTATGGCTTAGTTATGACACTGTATAGGTTTTCGGTTCAGGGTGCCAAGGAACATATGTTCCAAGTTTCATTAAGATATCTTAATTTTTACTCAAGTTATCGCTTGCACGGACGGACAGACATCCGGATTTCAAATTTCAAATCCACATCATCCTGATTATTTATGTATATATAACCCCATATCTAACTCTTATATTTCTTGGTGACAAAAACAACCGTTATGTGAACAAAACTATTATACTCTGTGCAACAGGTTGCGAGAGTATAAAAATTGGTTGCCATCATCTACAATTGTCAACTCTTAAAGATTATCTCATTTTTGTAAAGCTTTCTAATTTTCTCTTTTAATCATTAGACGCTATCTCATCGATTACTTTCAGGAATATATTAAATATTAATCGACAGAAGACTTTAAATACTAAGTGTCGAATCGAACAGACAACTGGCATCATAAACCCAATAGACTGGCATAAACCAAGCCAATATGGCCTAAAGGAATACAAATAGGTCATAAATAAAACTCTACCAGGTATAAACATTATCAGATACATTCTGAATAATTTTACTTTCAATATAGAGGAGGTTTAGTAATCAGAGAGATATGGAGATGTAACGAATCGAACATGGCTAAGTGGTGTTTATGGCTGCTTTGGCCTTATTGTTCTAAGCTAAGATGACATTTCCTGACGAATTGATGAAAAACATATCTTATATCTTAGTAGAGATCATGGTCGAAAGAACTTGTTTTGGAGTATGTGGTTTCTGAGATTTTCTAGCAGAACAATCCTTAATGTGTAACCCACCAAAGTGTTATAGATCTAAATTGGAAGCAGCATTTATAATAATTTTCATACAGATCACTTAAGTGGTGAAATTCAGTGATCTCTATTTGTTCTAAACAAAAAAAGCTTTTCGAATTAGTATACGCAAACTCAATTTACTTATCACTCCAAACTAATAAAATATTTTTATGCACTAAATCGAACACTGTCCTAATTCGAATTCGACCTGAGCAGGAGACAAACGTACGTCTGTGGTTTCGTAAACTTAAGTAAATAAATGAAATTGAAAATATAATTTCCGTATAATCTGCTCGTGTGGTGAAGCCACCGGAGTTGGGTTTCTCGATGGCTCTGAGAATTTCTATGCAAATGTGTGTGTCATAAGCAAGGAATGCAAGTTCGAATGCAAATTTATTGAAGTTGAATTAAATATAAATCGGCGTGGACTCTGATGAATATTCTGTAAATCTAAAAAAATCTCCTCGCAATGTGAAAACAGTTCCAGTTCAATAAAACTAACTAGAGAGCTCTTGGAACCTATCGACTTTTAGCCGACAAAAATTATACTATATCTGTTTACACATAATTTATATACATATATGAGAGAGCGATCCGTATCATATACCGATACGTGGAATTCCTGAGTATTTTGCCAGCATATTTTAACCCCATATCAATATCAAATGTCTCTGAGAATTCATGTAAATCGCAAATAAATGTAGGAAAGTTTTTTATATGTGCTCATGGTATACATATGGAGGACACACACACGCGTATTTATTTCACTTTTTTTCTAACTTTTTTCGCACATCCTTCAAAGGTGTCTTGTTCGCACTTCTCACTTCAAATCTGCGTTTATGCTAATGTTGTGACTGTTGTTGTCAATATTGAATTGATGATTTTTTGTTAGCTCAGCACCACCCTGATTCCTCTGATTTCTGATTCCGTCGCACGCTCAACCCTTATCAACAATAACAACAACAGCAACAGTGGATTTATGTCTGTTTTGCTATTTGTTAAATCTGCTTATTTTGCAGCATAAGTGAAAAGTTCTGTTTCCAAAAAAAAATGTAGAAAGTGTTTGCATAACGGTATTTAGAGGAGGGTAAAGAGTATTCGGAAAATTTGTTTACCATTTAAATTCGATTTTGATCCTATTTATCCGACAAATTGCTGCAATTGAAGGGATTTCGCGACGCTTGTCGCACGCTGCCGTGTAAGGTGTTCCTCAGCACCCACGGCGCACCCATTTGAAGGTATTAGCGGAAGTGTTTAAACGGATACTATTTGCATGTGTGTTCGGTTTAAGCTTATTTGCGCATTTGTTGGTGATGTTTGATTTTTAAATTACCTCATATCATTGGAGTTTTATGCAGGCCTCTTTCAAATTTTTATCGGAGTGTAACACATATGTGTATTATGAGGGTATAAGAAGTAGGTTTAGATTTAAGAAGACATGATAGGTAAGTAATAGTTGCTAGAACTGCAGGAGAACTTCTTTCAAAAGGATTTTTACAAATGATGAATAAAAGTTTTTAAGTCTCAAATTATTCAGGAATTCCGAGAGAGAAATCCTACTACGTAGGAGTATTAAATTTCAAGAGAAAAGAAGCACTTATGGTTTCAAGTGTATAATTTAGATTAAAGTCAGACACAAATAATCCAGGTAAATTTGCAACAAGTCAGCTTTCCGAACCATATTCTCGAATTCATAATATTCCATATGATTTATTACTCGCGCAACATGTCTCGCTTACTTAAATTTTATATAAGAGCTCTCCATTATAATTCCACTTAACTCGAAAGCTCGTTGCTTTATTTAAACAGTCTGTCTGTCTGTCTTGGCAATTTGCTTCCGCAAGCAATCCGCACAAATCCCATTTGCCACATATCACTTATCTGCGCTTATGCTCAACTCATCCGCTCCCCCTGCACGGGCGCTCCAGCACGGGCCCGTGGGCTCAACCTGTCGCTGGCGCGTTCAACCAGGCAATGTTTTTGTTTTTATTATTACATCATCATTGTAAACGACTGCTTAGCTGTTAGTCCTGCCAGCAAGCAACGGCCATACATATATCTACACACATCTGCCTACATATATATGAAGCAATTTCGGCAGCTCCATCAGTTGAGGCACGCGGTGTGGGGTGAAATTACCTTGAGGCCATAAAATGAACTGCGCAGCTGACACCTACGATAGCTGACTTAGGCTTAGTATAGCGCGTAATCGTAAGGTACATCGTTAACAGAATTTTCTTGAACGCGCTCTTGGGACACGCGTGCTCCTGGATTGCTGTGGCTTGTGGCAAGTAGGCGGTGGCGGATTAGTTACAAATTCGGTGTGTCGATATAATGATAGAAAATGGTAAGCGTATGTACATATATGTATTCGTATGTATAACTAGAAATTGCGGAAATTATTGCCTCTAGATGAAGGTGTGGCTTTTATTTAAGCATATAATAGCAAGAAGCGAGTCTGAAGCTACTCAACTAGGTGAGAAAAGGTTGAGTTATGTAACAACATGGATTATTAATATTCAAAAAGATATTTGTTTGTCATAAAGATGGTTATTTGCTGTTTTCAAAGTATTTATTGAACCCTACGAATATGTAGCGAATGGATTTCGACTTACAAGGTGTGTTCAAAAAATAACGGGAATTTATTTTATTTAAAATTTGGAAAGTTTGATTGTCACAAAATCTTATTATTTTGTATTATGTTGTTACATAAGCCCCTGAAGTCTATAGCAGTCACAAAGGTTATACGTGTTTTATGAGATTGGCGATTGTCGTTCGTGAATTCTAGGTCAAAAGTAATACTGTAACGATGCCCTAGCTTCCATATTCGTCAGAGATAACTTTTTGCTATTTCCGAAAATAAAGAGAACCTTGAAGAGCCGTTTTGCAAGCATACTAGAAATGAAGGATCCAAACGCTCGGGTTTGAGAACTGTTTCGACGATTGGAAGACGTGCTAGCATAAGTGCTCGAGATATTGGGAAGGTTAAAGAAATCGAACAAATTTCATTTAAGAATACAAAAAAAGCAAAGAATACGAAAATAATTTATCAAAACATCTTCCCTTCCCACATTCCTTCCAAAAACAACGATCAGCTGCAGAGTAAATAAATTATTTTGCTACTTAAACTCACCCCTCCAACGTGCAACATTTACTACATTTCTTGGTACAAGTAAAGTACTGTCTGTCAGACACTTCATCGATTTTACGCTTGGTAAATAAAAAAGCAATTTTTATGCGTCTTTCACCTGTTGTCACTGTGGCGTTGAAGCCACCACCATCACCGTTAACTCAGACGCTGTGCCACAAAAGACTCTTTGTTTTGCTAAATTTACACACCCCGACAAACCTGTGGATTGTTGCAAATTTTATAGGTAACTGATTTGAATTTTCAAATCAAAGTGGCGATTGTGACACCTGCGTCCTTGCCACAAGCCAACGAATGCATGCGTATATGTGTGTGTGTTGTTGCTGCAAACAATTGCCATTTTAAATTGGAAATCAGGCAGCGCAGCAACAATTTCATTGTTGCGAAATAATTGCAGAGATTTGCACAGCTGAGGTTGCGCCAAAAACACACGGGGCTGCTGCGAGTACGAAAACAACAACATTACAAGGGGAAAGTGTAGCAACATTGTACTGCCGCTTGAGGGTTGTTCAGCCCGAAAAAACACCTTTTTATCGACGCTTCAGAGACTCAACTTTAACTATTATGCAAAATTTAATTTACTAAAGCATTTTATTAAAGTAACGGTTTTCCACGCGACGTATGCAACAGCAATTTCTAAATTGCTTTATCGATTGTCTGCCACCTAGGTGGCACTCTGCAAGCACTGCCTTCTGTTTAATATGTTTATGTGTAGTCTTATCCAAATGCCTATCTATATAAGTATTTCATAAAGCCCATTTAATAAAGCTAAGCGGTGCTATAGAAATCCTTCATGAGCGTCATTACGCCAATCGATTGCCAAACAGCTACTTTCCATGTGTGTATGTGGCTGTCACGCAGCCTCAGAGTCTGAGGTACGTTGAGCTCGATAAGTGAATGCTGCAACTCAGCAAAATTCACACAATCGCCTCACCTAAATACCCTCTATACTTATATTTACCTACTTAGTACCTCGCTATTGTGAGCGACTATGTACCTAACGGTCTACCTTCACACACCGGGCATATTCGCCAGCCTATGGCACGATTCATGCCTTTATGCATGCATGTGGCGCATTACCTTATGGACCATACATACACCCACACGTGGATAGAACACCTAACATGGATCCACTAACAATGCAGAAAAAGTGCCAATAAAGCACATTCTTTGTTCGTGGCAAAGTGCTCAACAACAACCGCACGAGCCCGACCAAGGCGAGATGACAAAGCCTCCACATGAGGCGGACGTCAACCGAAGCGGAAGCCAATAGCGTAGTCGAGGCAGAAAGCCGGTCCGTGGCACGGGAATATTTTCGTAAGTAGCGCCAGTGAGTGAGGAGTAAGAGCTGGGCATTGAGCGACAGCTTAATCTGTCCGAATAATGCAACGTACTCGTATGAATAGGTAAAAATCGAAGCGTTACAATACAATAGATGCTCGTCGGTGCGGGAATGTTAGGAAGGCAAGGGGACCCTGTTAAATGTGAAGTAAACGCCAGTGTGTAAGTAGGCGTTTATTGCTAAATCTGTTGGTTTTTGTTGTTGTTGTTGCCTGTGACTCCTTTTGATTTCCGCATCCGTAGTTACCGTTATCTGCCACAACCAAGTGTGTGTATAACGGTAAACACCTTGGAAGGAAATTTAATATGAGCGACGGACCACAGGATATTTGCCATTGAGCTGATGTGTTACGTGAGCTCGTCGTACACGAGGAGTTGGAGTATAAGAAATTTCCCCTGGGACTTGAGCGCAACCGGACTATGAGTGGGAGTGCACGGCCAACGCCTAATACCAACTAATGCCACTTCACCTCATGTCGCGACCCGAGCTGTTAACTGTATGCAGAGCTCTGTCTATACATTCCTTTGACCACTTAAGCTTGGCCGCTTATCCTTTGTATTGGGAAATCGCACGCTGCTTTCTTTTTTATTGACCACTTGAGCGCTTGTGGCCGGCCGCCACTTGGATAAATACGAGTCCGGTGCTCTTGTTAGCAGCGTGGCTCACTTTACTCGCGCAGTTGGGGTAAATAAGTGGGCGCTGAGATTCACCTAAAACGTTTCTAATTTGTTTGCTTTGATGAAACGTGAGTAAATGTTTAATGTTGCTTTATTAAGTCGAGGAGAGACGTTCGAGTACATTACCTTTGTACATTGAGCACTCGCACTCAATTCAAGTCGAGTGCGCAAAAATTAATGCGAAAATAAAAGAAACTGGAATATTAGCCTATATAAAGAAGAAGAAGAAAAGAAGAGGAGTATGAGAAATAATGAAGTATCTATTATATCGAGTGTACTTTAGTAGGCTGCTATGTTTGGGTATTGAATTTATATATTTGTTAATGTTACTCCTGCAAGGAGCATAGGACTACATTGAATTTATACCTCATTTATATTGCCACAGTTGCAGTATGCAATGTAAAGTATTTTAAAATTTTGTCATGATATATAGTATTATTGCTCAGCGCGTGCTTATATGCTCTCACACATATCTGAGCAAAAGGTGCTTCATATACTGATTATATTACAGTTATGATACTGTATGCCCATTAAAGTGACTTATTGCCGCGATATTGGCAATTTTCACTACTCCATTGGAACAGGCGTTCATTCAGTCGTCATTTGGAGAGCAGAAATACTTGCGTCGTGATATTACATTATGACCATTTATGTATATTTTTGTTGTGGAATATTTTTAAATTTTTTCAACAGGCTTAGAACAGCGTCTTTCTGCTTTGATCTCGCAAGAAGTTGAATGTGAAGCTGCTACGAAGAAAGGACATACTATTGAAATATTTTAAATAATTTTACAAATTTCTCCCAAACCAATACCTAGACATAATGAAATCTTTAGAAAGTAATCATAAGCTATCGCAACAATGAGCTTGAATTCTATCCAAATAAAAAAGGCTTATGATTTATGGAAAAAATGGTTTCGATATGGAAATGATAAGAAAGTGGACAACCCTCTCTCTTCAAATTATAACACGTATACATTAATGTCTACGAATAAAATGATTGAATTCCTGAGTCTGCATACAACCCCATAAGAATAGGATTCGATAAAACTATGGGAACCTCAAACACAAGAAGTCTTATGCCATTTGATACGGTATATATGAGTCTGTTGAAAAAAGGTTTATCCATTCTTCTTAATTAAGGTTGTAGCCTTCAAAATAATCCCCATTCGATATTATGCACTTATGCCAGCGCTTCTTCTCGATTTTTGAGATGGCCATTGACTCTTTCAGCGATTTCCGTATACTTCTAAAACGACGGTCCTTTAAGGTTCATTTTATTTTTGGAAATAATAAAAACTCACAAACGAAAATCGGCAAGATCCGAAAAACACGTCGAAAACAAAGTATGCAATGAATACAACTGAAAATTGTATCGTTCTACAGGGACATTTATGTATCTGATTGGCGTTGGAACCGTTTAGCCGGTTATAGCCGAATCGATGATAGTGCGCCACTTATATATCTCCTTCACAGTTCGACGCCAGTTGGAGATCCCAAGTGTAACCAGGCTCTCCACCTGATCTCTACAACGGAGTGGAGGCCTTCCTCTTCCTCGGCTTCCTCCGTGGGGTACTTCATCGAACACTTTCAGAGCGGGAGTGTTTTCGTCCATTCGGACAACACGACCTAGCCAACGTAACCGCTGTCTTTTTATTCGCTGAACTATGTCAATGTCGTCGAATAACACATACAGCTCATCATTCCATCTTCTGCGGTATTTGGCGTTGCCAATGTTTAAGGGAACATCAATCTTCCGCAAAACCTTTCTCTCGAAAAATCCTAGTGCCGTCTCATCTGATGTTGACATCGTCCAAGCTTCTGCACCATAAAGTAGGACGGGAATGATGAGGGACTTGTAGAGTTTAGTTTTTGTTCGTCGAGAGAGGACTTTACTTTTCAATTTCCTACTCAGTCCATAGTAGCACCTGTTGGCAAGAGTTATTCTGCACTGGATTTCGAGGCAGATATTGTTGATGTTGTTGATGCTGCTTCCCAAGTATACGAAACTATCTACGTCTTCGAAGTTATGACTGTCGACAGTGACGTGGGTGCCATGCCGCGAATGCGCTGACTGTGTGTTTGATGACAGGAGATATTTCATTTTGTCCTCATTCACCTCCAGACCCCGCCCAAAGCTTTCTGATATAACTTCGTTTCAATAAGGGTGAGCTCTTTAAATTTGAGCAGTCTGGCCGATAACTAATAGTTTTACTAGACTGCAAGCCGGTGGCTAATAATTTTTCAAAATAGCTAGCGACAGGGCTACGAACTGACAAACGAACGGTGTGAAGAGTTATTCGAAAAAAATTCCAAATGACCTCACTTTTCATTTTAAAAATAATCCGAAATTGTCCGAAATTCAAAGCACGTGCAAGAACCAGCCAAAACAATCAGCACATTCCCCTCAACCTCCGCAAATGCAAATAACCCGAACAAAACACACGAGCACTAATGTCACTTTCTTGCAATTTCCAGCCTAGAAAGCAGTGAATAATGTGAAAATGTCAAAAGTCTTCGCCTTGAACGAGAAAAAGATGAAGAAGAGGAAGAAATCTTCAAGCGACGAGTCAAGCGCATTTCCTGCGGCCTTCGTATGGGCTCGGAATACCAACGAACTGCATGTGGGACCATACGTCGCTTGAAGTGTGCGCTTCCTGCGGGAGAGTGAGTAATTGTTGCTGTTAAGGTGTATTCCATTGCCTTTAAATTTATGTGCGTGTGAGTGTGTGTGTGTGTGTGTGTGCTTGTGCAACAAGCCATAAAACAACATAAAATAAGAAATGTTGCCATTTTCTCTGCTGAAGTGTCTACACAACTCACCGCGACAACGTATAACGGAAGAAAGATGTTAGTTGACTGCCGACTGCCGAGCAACAACAACTACTACAAGTGTACACACGCAAAGGTCATCTGTTTGCTTTGGCTTTGGCGCAATATTTGTTTCACTCCTGCATTGCGCCAACAACAATTTGTGGCAACATTAAAAATAAAGTCCACTCCATTACCGGCCATTTTTGGGAATTCTTAGCGACATTTCCGTGACACGAGTCGAGAGCAGCATTCAACGCACCTCCACATGCCCACACCGCTCACTTTACACTTATTGTTGTTGCCTAGATTTACCGCTTCAACTCACGACGTTGTTGCACGTTTGTCGAAAATTTGTCTTGGCCTTGAAGTGAGCGCCGTTTCCCTTTTTCTAACTCTTGCCATTTGAAGGTTGCTTTGGAGGTTAGAATTGTTTTGGCTTCGCTTCTTCAGGATGCCGAGAATTTGTCGTTTGCTTGTTTTGCGTTGATGGAAGCATTTCCGGTACGTTGAAGAGAAAAGTAAGTGTATGAGAATATGAATTGCTCAGCAGGTATACTAGTGGTACAGTAAGCCCCAGAATTGTTGCACTAGAGAAAGCTTCTCTCAAGGAAAGATACGAGTAAATATTGTGACGACAGAATGAATGACAGAACAAAGCAGAATTGATAATCGAAATCGATAACTTGTCAGATTTATCCAGAAATCTAAATTCGTAGTTGCCAGAGTGTTCACGTGGCGCTGGCGACTTATTTAATAAATCCTTGGAGGTCCTAAATTCTATTCGGGTCTTTAGGACACTTGAACAGTATTGACGGGTTATGAGGAAATTTTCTGAAATAAACCTACTAAACCTTTACCTGCAATCTAAAGAAATTTCTTTGATAAAACCTTTCAGTCTTAAAATCCAACGCAGAATCACTCTTGCCAACAGGCGCTACTTTGGACTGAGTAGGCAATTGAAAAGAAAAGAAAAGTCCTCCCTCGACGAACCAAAATGGAACTATCCAAGTCACTCATCATTCTGGTTCTGATGTATGGTGTTGAAGCGTGAACGATGACGACATCCGATGTGACGAGGAGGCTTGAAGTTTTCGAGAGAAAGGTTTTGCGGAAGATTTATGTTCCTTTGGACATTGTCAACGGCGAATACCGCAGACGATGGAATGATGAGCTGTATGAGTTATACAACGACATTGACATAGTTCGGCGAAGGGGCTGCTCTTGCTCATGTTGTCCGAATGGACGAAAGCACTCCAGCTTTGAAAGAGCTCGATGCAGTACCCGCGCCTGGAGAAGGACCTGACTGCACTTGGTATCTTAGCTATAATCGCATAAGCGGTGTCTACGCCAGTAAGAAGAAGAAGCAGAAACAGACTTTTGTTTTCGGAAAGATTCTCTCGAAACTTCACCTTGCTCAGCATTTAAGTATTCACTGTATCCTACTGGGTATGTTCATATGGAGCACGTTTGTATGCATTGCATTTGGTCAACAAAATTTCGCAATTTTCCACTACATTTGCGGTGAATGCGTTTCTTCTTTTTATTCTTATTTTATTTTAAATTCTCATTGTGTTCATTTTTTACTACTCTCTCCGAATACCAAATGCCGGCGAACAAACAAATGAATGTGCTTTGAACTTTTGTTGACACAAAGCCACACACATCCATACGGAGAGAGAGTATGGGGCACAAACAAGAGTGAGGAGCATAATGAAATTACCTGTTTATTTGTCTAAGCTGCTGTAAAGCAAATTACACATTCATAATCTTTTCATAACTCATAATGGCCGCACTTTGCAGAACTTCAGCATTTTGGCTCGTAAAAAACGAACATTCAAATATTATCTGCGCTGCTGCGGTCGAGCTTCCGTCCTCAGACCTCTGACTACTGAAGACTATGGCTTCAGCTTCTGGTGGCAGTTGCCAAAAGCAGGTAATAACCATTGGCATTTGTCGTTCATATCTAAAGCGCCATTTACTCCACACTCTTCCCACCCGGTAGCCTCCACTTTCACTCTCTGCGGCGTTACCCCCCCACCTCGTGCGTTTTGCCTCGCTGCCTCACTTGAAATGGAATTGCTCACGTAGGTAATTCCGTGGATTTTCTTAAGTGCGCCAGAACTCCATTTCATTACCGCGTTGCACGTGTGTGTGTCTGTGTACTTTCTCTCCACCACAGCGGCGTCTTGCCGTCGCCAACCCCCACCCTTGCGCGGTAGGTTTTTTGTCTTAAGTGCAAAGTGGTTGGTGCGGTGCTCGGCATTGCCACAAAGTATTTATCTCTGTTGCAATTAAGTATATCAAGTACAATTACTATCCACGCGGGAAGCGCGGGAAGACTGCTACGCTTAAAGTTAACATAACAAACTTTTGTGCGATTAAGGTGTAGTCTTCGTGTAGCGCCGGGGGTTGTTTTTTTACTCAACTCGCTTCAAAGTGAATGCCGTAATTAGCACGTTAACGCTAAGTGTACTTTCAAACGGTTAACACGAGGCTAGTAGTGCCATATCGATGCCTTAAGAAAATGTGAATGGATGTGGAGAGCTTTTGATGGCCTTCCTGTTGAAAGAATTTCTTATGAAATTGTAACTGATTAGCACAATAAATGTGGATAATGCAAGGAAACCTAACCACTAAACCAATCTCTAAGAGATTGATTGGAATTTTTCTGTTTCGTGATTTTAAATCTAATTTCAATTCTGGATCACTGAGCCCACTTGAGAAAAGAGTCATTTTCTTTGGTCCGAGGCCCAACCAACAGCACCTTTTTGACTGACGTCCAGGAATTTTCATTGCCAAATCGGAATAGTTTGATTCGGAATGTGACACAACGCGACGTCTAAGCCGAAAACCATCTCTATTTCTCTATTCAAAACGTTTAGCAAATGTCAGGAAAGCTTCAGGTTTACATACGGAAGTTACAGATGGTACTCAATGTGTCTTAAGTACTACAATGAATTGAATTCAATACAAATCCATATACGGATACGTTAAGATACATTGTACTACTGTGAATGCTTCAAATAACAAATATTTGTCAAAAATAATATTACAAAAACCTCAGCCAATACCTACAACACCTCTAAATTCTGGCGGACTATTTAAAATCTATTAATGTGAAATTCTATTAGTGGAATCATGGACCCCGTGGCCTTAACGGCGACAAGCGCCATTTAACAAAACTCGTCTGCCAGCCAACAGATGCCCGCAACGTGGAAGGTAGCCAACCCGACCAGACACGACTAACACTAACAAAGCAGGAAAATGAATTTTACCTTGCAGTCCTGCTGACACATCGATGCCAATAATAGCCACTCAACGGCAGGTACATCGACGGCTAGTCTGAGATTGGGTTGGGAAAGAATGCCAGAACCAAACTATGTTGCGGCATAGTGTCACGAATGTGTGTAGATGAGGCTGCTTGTGGAAGTGCAGAGCTATTTTATGGACGCAGTTCATAAATTTTAAAAATCATTACCCGTGACGCGGCGACAGGCATGCCAAATTGGCCAGCTGGGAGTGTTCGAGTGGCCACTGCGGAAAGCGACACCGGAAGTGAGGTGCAAATGTGTGAGTACTCACTTGCTGCTAAGAACTCCCAAAGCATTGAATATTTTTTCGCACACTTTGACAGGTAATAAAGGTTTCAAGCCATATTTGCATATAAAGCTGGCAAACAAATTTCGAAAAAACAATATTTGCATTCACTGCCGTCCGCAGAGTTAAGGAAAGTATAACGGAATTGCAAAATTTATTCAAATTTCTGCTGCTGATCGAAAATTTAATTACTTTTAAGACTGATAAGCGAATTTTTCCTCCTTTAGAGTTCCATTTCAGCCATTTGTCCACGCGTGCTTCCCCACCTCCGCCTCTTCTATCACCACACATCGGCAAGCGCAAAGTAAACATAAGAAATCGTAAAGGATAAAATGACATTTAATAGAAAACGTGTCGCTGAATAAAAATCGCCGCTAAGAAAATGCATAAAAATGTCCACGCATACGCATAACGGTGAACGCACACACACAGATACGCGCGACCATAAGTTGCCCCACAAATATTGTTGCAAACACACGTTGACAGGATAATGTTTAAATATGTGCGCACACATATCTTTCGCCACTCGCCAGAAATAGCCCACACATCGGCACAGATACTCACTCGCACACATGCGGAGCGACGCCGTGTAAGTGCGCCCAGGCGTGAGCTGCTCAAGCTCATTTTCATATTTTATGCACACATCCTGGCGGCTCTAATACCTTCGCACTCACGAACCAGCAGACATTCACACGACTCTCTACGAAATTTGCACAGAATCGGCTGCTTCCAGTGCTTGTCTGCCGTTTAAGAAAGTAAAAATCAGCGCAGAGGTCACCGCTCATACCGCAAAGAGGTCGTTGAAAGACAGTTACCGAGAGTGTGTTCAACGCGAATGTGTGTAAAATGGCGCTGCTTACTATCTAAAGAAGAGGCAATGAATAAATTTCTATATAAATAATATTTTTTTCTGTAAATTTTTTGCAAGTTTGTATAGTATATATGTATTTCATTTTTAGCAAATGTGTAAGCCCGGTGCATAATATAGATAAATATATACCTAGCTATGTATACATATTATTTATTCAAAATATCTCTTTATATCAATGAAATGATTATCTTAATATATAAAAATCCTGTGTCCGTGTGTATGTTCCGAATGAACTCAAAAACGAGTGAACTGATATTCATTGAAGTTGGCATATATATGTAATTTGGTCCAACTTAGATGATAGGATAGTTATTATTCAAATTAAACGTCTCCATAATTAATAATTAACAATTTGTTTTACTTCTAATTTACAGTTACATAAATACAAAGTGTATTCAACAAAGTGAACTAAGTATTTGACATACCCGCTTCTGGCAATAAAATAGTAAACAATACATGTATTTGTTTACATTAACCCGTCTTTTTTAACTTTAACAATATATTATATATTGATAAAATTTGTTGTAATTTGTCAGTTGGAGCACAAAACCTTAGTAAATTGCTTCCATGAGTTGTTTTGCCTAAGCAGAAAGTATTCGGCATTTTCTTTTATTCATTTAAAAAATATTTTTTTTTTGGTTTGAAATTTGTTTACTTTTGAATTTCAAAATTTGAATTTTTGAATAAATGTATGGGTTAAATCAATGGCAACAAACATGTCACATTCGGGTAAAAAATTGTGATATGTCATATACCTGGTTCACTTTGTTGAATACACTTTGCATAAATACAGCCAAATATAATATAAAAATGAATTGCTGTTCGTTAGTCTCGCAAAAAGTTGAGAACGGCCAAACCGATCTGGCTAATTTTAGTCTTGAAATATTTATGGAAGGCCAGGAAAATATTAGAAAGTGAGTAAATATGGAAAAATTGCGAGGAAGATAATGATAAGAGAATTTTATTCGAGTTGACAAGAAAAATATAAAAAGAGAAAACAAAAAAATAATATTTTGAAGGTTGTCATTGTTGCTTTGTTAAAATATTTTTGTTATTCTTCAATTGTATAAGGTTGTGTCGATAGCCCGAAACAATTTGTAACAAATAATGAAAGGCTAAGTTCGGGCCAAACCGAACATTTTATACTCTCGCAATTTATTGATGTAATTTTATTAAGATAACACACAATTTGGCCTATATATTCGGCATAAAGTCCAATAGAAAATCATAATATATATAGTATATGAGGGCTGATGTAATTCCAAAATCAATTCCACTCTTTTTCACCACCAAGGTTAACGGGAATAGGAACAACTTGGCACCTGTTAGTAGGCAAACAAACGGCACATTCGGCCTTGAAATTACTCCTAAATTGCAAATAAACGAAACACCAGTCAGCACAATCGTCAAAAATAGCGTTATAACGAAGATTTTCAAAATTTTCAGGAAGTCGCTGGCGGTACTACACAGGACACAGATCTTGATTGTCGATGAACGATTTTGGTGTAGCCAGGATTCTGTTAGTAGGTGATTTACGCCAGACTCTTCCAATTATTCCTGGATCAACTGTTACTGACGGGCTAATCGCATGCCTAAAATCATTTAATTTATGGTGACACATAAAGAATAGCCAATTAACAACTAACATATGAGTGTTTTTGCAACAATATCAAATTGCGATTGTAGAAGCAGTTTTAAATGGTAGGGTCGCAGTTGACACCTCGATGGATTAATAGCATTTCCAACAGCTTTCCGTCACTTCATTGACTTGAAAGAGAAGTTTTCCTGATATGAAACCTCAATATGATAACCATAAATGACTGATTGAATGACCTATATTGGTGGTAAAAAAACAAAGATATTGATGAACTTAATGCGACAATTTAGAATTTCGGTCCTAGAGAGTTGACACAGCTACAAACCAGGATGACGTAGTCAATTATCCCAAACTATTTAAAATTGCCTTACTCTCACCACTCACTGTGCAATTAAAAGTAGCGTGAATTGTCATCATGCTGCGTAACATAAATCGACCTCGAGTAATCATTATCATCGCCGAAGCCAAGATTGGACCAACTTAATTTAATGTATACCTTAGCCACAACTACGTGTGGCCGGGTCTGCTAGTAGAAATATAAAAAGGCAAGGAATCAAAAATTAACTAATATAATCCATCTTCGATTCGTCATTTCTATTTTCTGAACCGACTGTCGTGGAACGGTCACTATAGTGGTATAAACAGTTTTTGCTCTATATCTTTTGAATTATGACTTAATGTCTGTTTGATTGATCACTCTACAATCTCTCGACAATATAGGACTTCTTAGTTATAGTAGTAAATATGCTGCGCAGAATAAAGGAAACTTAATAGTCAAAGTTGGATTTACATAAGGAAAGGTCTATGCTCCCTATAAGCATATAAGCAATGCATATTTAGACCTTCAAAATCTAAGTTTAGGAAAGTGACTGAAACTTGATACAAGTTCTACAAGATCTTTGTAAATCTATTTTATAGAATTTTTATATTTTTAAAAACCCACCTGATTTTATGAGAAAATCAGTTTGCTAAAGTTAATATGGAAGACTAAATTGGATGTTCTTCCCTTACTAAGAGAGTGTTTATGACCGCTTTATAAGACCATATATTTCAACTCAGATCTAGTAGAGCTACATACAATAATTCCCAAATGTAATAATTAGAAAGATTGCTCATATACAGTGCTATAGATATATATAATAGGTCAAACCGAAACCCTAGCTGCCAGTGATTTAAAATCTATCTATACCATTGAAAACAGGGAGAGAGAGAGAAAGAAATAGAAATTTTTGGAATTGATTGATAATAGTTTATATAATATGTGCTGAGTGTACTTTACCAATTTCAAGTAATTCGATCAAGCCGTTTTTGAAATACGATGAAGGAAAATGAAAAAAAAAACACAGTTTGTGACCCCTTAATAGAACTGTGTTGATTTGAAAGACTAGGTTACTAAGAGATACAAATCAAACATATTTGTGAATGTAGTAGGTTCTGACATTCCTTTATAAAAGGAATTCCCCAAACGCCAAACTCTAGGTGCTTGTTCAAAATTTTAATGACTTTTTAAATGCTTCTTAAAGCTGCTAAGGAGACTTAGCTTATATAATATTATATGTATCTTACTCACAGCTTTTAGTTTGAAACCTGCTCAATGCTAATAGAAATCTATATGAGAGTAAGGAGTATAACCGAGTAAAAATTTACGATGAAATAAAATTGTTTCCACCATATTTCGTTTAAGTATACCATATGTTTATTTCATACAACCTTCATCATATTTTTCTTTTTTCAACTACTTTAAGGTACACAAATTCTTGGTGTCACCTATGTACACTCTCATGTAGTATATGTTTATGAGCTCATCTCGCAATAAAAATGAATAAGAATTTACCGACAGCAACCACAGCACAACGGATGTGTGTGATGATGCTATGTTTTGTGGCAAGTTCAATATTTAACAACCGGAAGCAACAACCGAGACAATATGCGGTTTAATTTTGAACTCAAATGCACAAAAGGTATCACGAAGCGCCAGCGAGATTGTAGCTAGCTGCGACTGAGATGTGGAAGCGGCGTCAATGCAGTGCAGCAAAGATACTTCTTTGGAACCGTGGCAAGTGCGGCTGGAGCGCTGAGATGAAATGGATGCGCAGCTATTAGAATGCTATAAAAGCGTATGCAGCATAAAATTATGATGGCAGCGGCGATGGCTGATGGTATCGATACCCCAACGCCCAATATCCACGCTGGTGGAGGAGGGTGTGAGTTTCGACTCTACAGAAAGCTAAAGCGGTCGTGTTGCACGCTAAAGGTGGGTGTGCTCGAGTTGTGTTGGCAAATTGTCGATTACCCGAACGAAATCTGCTGCGCGTATTCTTAAGTTTATTGCAGCCCAGAAGCGCTGTTGGTGTGTGTGTCTATGCATGCAGTTAATGGAAGGAAGCATAATTTCCCATTGATGTGGAAAACAAAAGGAACAACTTTTAAGCAAATAACAAGCGAATTTATTACACCGATACCCGAGACTCGAGTTCCCGCAACGACGGCTTGCGTCTTGGCCTCGAGCTGCCTGCGGTGGATGGTCTAATAAAATATTGGCAGCGCCGAAGATTGCTCTTATTGGCGTTGGTGGTGGCAGCAATGCGCTCGGCACACGGCGTCTGTGCGTGTGTTTGTGCGAAATTATGGCAAAGGAATGCAAAATTGTCGAATTTGATTTTCAAGAATTTCATTATGTAGGTAAAATCGTTTAATCGCAATTCGATGAGCTCAATCAAGGATGCCTGGGCGTGTTTAACAAGTGTACGCGCACACTTGCACCGTTAGCATTTGCTAGCATAGCGTGCAAAAGAACATGCAATAACGGTTTTACGACCGTGTTGAGTTGAAACGCTGGCAGAAGTGGCAATTCAACGTTGTTGCTCGATTGGGTTGATTGGCTTTCATGAATTTCCTTCAAGCGAATTTTCATAATATTTTTTGTTGTTGTACAACAAAATAAGAATAACACTCAGGTATGTTTACAGTTATTAAAGTACATTTATGATTCCAATAAACATATTTCTGATTTATTAAAGAAAATATGCGATCCTTCCACTCTGTTAAATTCAAAGTATTTTAGGAATTTTCAGAATCTTGGAGATGAACCATAATTAGTATCAGAATGGAATTGTACCACTAATAAAAATTAATATTTTTTCTAACTTCAAACTTTTCACTTTTTGTAATTTTCAACCTAACCTTTGTATGGGAGGTGGGAGTGGTTATTATCCGATTTCTTTCATTTTTGGACTGTATTAAGAAGTTGCTAAAAAAAAGACTGCAGAAAGTTTGGTTTATATAGTTCTATTGGTTTTCGAGATATGTACAAAACACCTATTTGGGGGCGGAGCCACACCCACCTCCCCAAAAAAATTACATCCAAATATGCCCCTTCATAGTGCGATCCTTCATACCAAATTTTATTTCCATAGCTTTATTTATTGCTTAGTTATGGCACTTTATGTGTTTTCGGGGTTCGCCATTTTGTGGGCGTGGCAGTGATCCGATTTTGCTCATTTTCATCAAGATATCTTAATTTTTACTCAAGTTACAGCTTGCACAGACGGACGGACGGACGGACGAACAGACAGACATTCGGATTTCAACTCCACTCTTCACCCTGATCACTTTGGATCACCTATATCTAACTCGTTTTGTTTTGGGTGTTACAAACAACCGTTTTGTGAACAAAACTATAGTACTCTCTAGAAACTTTGTTGCTAGCAACTTTGTTGCGAGAGTATAATTAAGACATATTGATGAGAGGGGCACTGTTGATAAGTTTTCTTTGAAAATGAAAAGATTTCATTTAGGAATCTAAAGATCTCAGAAAGAACATTGCTTGAATATCAAAAAGACGTACATTCTTTTACTGTTGTACTTATGTCTATGCTACTAGAAGAGAATCAAGAAAAGGAAATTGGCATATAGAGAACCACTTTGCTTCTCTCGGGTTTTAAAAACGAACCGTATTTATGACACCGTACTTATGCTCTCATTATCAAAAGTGTATTCATACAACTGAACAGAGGAAGTCTTTTTGTAACCTCTCCCACAATTTTTTGTTTTTATATGCTACTAGCTCTTACCCGCGACTTCGTCCGGAACATGATAGACCAAAACTCCCAGCAAAAACCATAAAAAAATCACTAACTCAATTCAGTTTTCTGCCTACTTTCTACCCCCTAAGTGCGATGACGTGATCATTTTGATCTTCTTACCGTTTTTAGGTAACCATCAATTACCTTACTAAATTTCATCAAAATCCGTTCAGCCGTTTAGACGTGAAAGAGCAAAAGTCCCAACAAACACGACTAAAAATCACTAACTCAATTTAGTTATCTGCCTACTGCCTACCCCCTAAGAACGATGGCGTGATTATTTATAGCCTATGACCATTTCTATGTTATCATCTATCACCATACCAAATTTCATCCAAATCCGTTCAGCCGTTTAGGCGTGAAAGAGTAACAGACAGATAGAGTTACTTTCGCATTTATAATATTAATATGGACTATATCAAACGGAGAAAATTGTAAAGTTGCAAAAGTTAGACACGTCAGTTTCACCAACAGAAGCAACATGTACGAACACCTTTATTCTATAGTGGTTTACTACTGGACGGTTGGGTCTCAGCTGAGCTGGACAAGAGCAGATCCGTCACTATCAGTTGTGTAATAACGAGATTCTTCTGACCTAGGCTGAATCGCAAGAGGTCAAGAAAGCTCTTCGCTCTTACCAAAGTTCAACTCACCTTAGTCGTAGACGTTTTAACTGGTCATTGTATCATCGGTAGCTTGGATTAAAAATCTTAGCGTATACCAGCTGTAAGAAGACGAGGTGTCTCATGTCTCTAATCATCTCATCACGTTGCTCTAGAAAGCCTTTTCAAGTTCAAGAATAATTAGCGGATATAGCAGTGAAATCTGTCTGAAAATTTTTAGCAAGGCGGATGAGTCTGTCTTCACAAAGGACTATACATACAACCTATCCTAACTTAATTAGAATAGAAATTCCTCAGCATATGCCCAAAATTAGTAACCATATTCACCGGAAACAACCATATTCGCCTCCACTCCGCTAACTTTGCAGTGATATAAATTCAATTATAAAAAGTAAACAAACAACAAACAACAAAAATCGCGGCAGTAAAAGTTTGCAACAATTAATGCATAAATTAACCTTCTTAAGAGAAATCATTCAACATGGCTTATGATTAATTTCTAAACCACAGGCAGCGCAGGAGCCTGAAGAAAGCGAAAGCGGAGGGGCGCGAGAGCAGACAACCAAAGCGCGAAGTTAAAGTGGAGCTGCGGAATATTTTACAAAAATCAACTTAAAGACGCAGATACAGGCTAGGGGCATGAGACACGCATTGCAAAGCAAACAAACAGACAAATAAAGAGCATCGGTAATGCCGTTAGATAGAGAGCGCGCTAACTCGTTGTGAGCTGCGAGTTTGCAAACCAAATGTTGATGAAGTTCTTAAGTTAATTATAAATTTGTTGGCAACCGCAAACAGTGAGCAAATGTTTTTATTTTACGAACACACCGCCATCGAAGGCATTCGTTAAAAAGCGACGACCGGGAAAGGGAAACAGAGGTAACTGGGCGCAGGAAGGGTTGAAGCACACTTCGTGTGGGCTGCTCTGCGCAGCATTCGATGGAATTAAAAGTTTACCCGGCTTTTCGTTAATGCTCGCTGCTTTTTCAGCTCACCTCACCGTCGCCGCCCGATTTTTTCGTTTGCTTAATTCCGCGTTCTTTTTTGTTGGAAATTGAATTAGCGTCTTCTGACAGTGAAACCGAATGTCATTGCTGGAGATCCACATAGAGAAGCGCTTTGCTTCCTTGGCAGGCAGGAGTAATTACTTGAGTCATGCGCTTCGTGTACCTTCGGAATTCACACACACATACCTTGAGTCCTATTAACCAGCCGCAGCCCCTGCCACTACTTTCTGGCTTATCTTTTTAACTTTCGCCAACGTTATTTACCTTTGGTAAACTTAAATGCGAATTAAAAATGCAAAAATGTCTTGGGCTATGCTGCCTTTGCATTGCTAAGCAGTGCGCCGGTTAAGATTCATTCGCGGTTTATGGCGTCTTAAGCGGAACACACACTCGTTCCAGGAGCCGCTGACAGCGGCAACTCGTCGAAGTGCCGCTTAAACAAACAACAACTGCGAAGAAGTTAATTAAGAAGCAACAAAGTGAGTTTGTCTTTTAATTGTAGGTACATTAAATATGTGTCTCTTGTCTTTTCCGTGCGAGGGAAAAACACAAATCAAAGGTTTAGCCTGTGAAGTACTGCATTGGATGCTTTTAAACTCAATTTTTTATGAGCTCTATTAGATTGTAGCTGCGTTGAAGAAAAGAAAATATTTAATGGGTTTAAGAGATTCGCTGAATGAAGTATTCATAATTTGCTGCGAAGGAGTTAAGACTCTTCAGTTGAGTACATAGCATTTATTTCGTGGAAGAGTTTTTAAAGATCAGAACTCATTTTAAATATTTTGGGAATAAATATTTGCTAAAAGTCGGCCTTAAGAACTGATTGAAGCCTGGACTCTGCCATCAGGACTATCGAGATTAGTAAAAGTTATGAGGTTATTTATAGTTAGAGGTTTATATATACCAAAAATTGAAATAATGCCAAATACGAAGATCTAGGAGATCTGCAAAGCATACTCCAACAGGGATCATAAGATGACTAAGACCAACTTCTGAAACACTTCCAAATCTAGATCTAGATCTAGAAGCTCTCCATAGCACACTCCAACATGAACTATAAGTATGAGTTAGACCGACCTCTGTAACACTTCCGACATATACGCATAGTGGAATCCAATTCCCTAAAATATAGTTAAATTTTCACCTAAATCGAAATCGAATAACTCAAATGAAGCTCTCGCGCAGAAACACTCCTCCTACAACTTCCAAGTATCATACATATATAGACGGTGACTTCCAGCAACTGTAGTTTTTCACCCGTCTAGCGGCAGACAATACCGCTTGACAACGGTTGCCCCAGCTGCCACGGCTGTCACCCAAGACATTGTGTCGCTGTGTCTTTTTTGTGAACGCGGCAGACATTTGTTGATTTTTGGGCTTGTGTTGCAAGCAAGAAAATGCACGAGTGTACAAAAAAGTGACGCAAGACGCTACAGCAGAAAAGAAACGAAAAAGTAGAATTAAATTAAAATGCAAATTAGGTGGCACAAGTGCAACAATCGAAGCCGCCGAGAGAATAAGCGCAGAGCGACTTAGGCTGCACAGCAAGGTGGCTGAAGAACACACGAATACCGTTATATTGGAAGGTGCTGAGGAAGATGTCTGCAGTGACAAAACATATAGAAACGCAATGAAGTCATTACTCTGAGCCTTCTTCTTCTCCATTCAACATTCCTTCTGGCAGAGGTGTTGGTGGTTGCTCAAGATCGACTTCGGTGCAGTAGTCAGGTGGTGGCCTAAGTGCTTAAGTATGTAAGCAGCCAGGTTCACAGGCGCTGAAGAAGTGACAAATTGTTATAAACAAAATATTTACGTTCGGCTTCAGTGCCGTCGCGAAGGGATTTACGTTAAAGAACTCAGTACCTATGGAGGCTGCCTGCGCGCTGTCGTAACCTTTGTACTTCCACTGCAAAGGCGCCATTCCGGTGTTTACCTATGTAAGTAAGTTGTTGTTGTTGTTGCTATTTTTATGCATATTTTAAATGCCTTTTTCACATTTTTCCACACTCAATGCGCGTGGCTCCTCTCTTCCGCTGCCTGCCTGGGACTAATGTTAAGAGATGAATGTCTTGCACTCGCTCGCTAGTTGTTGTTGTTGCTATAAATTATGCAAAGCAGTTACTTAATGCCGTTGTAACCTTAATTTAATCTTGTAATCTGTTTTGTGGCAAGTGTAATAAATAATTCACAAGTACTTCGCGTTTACACTTTGCCTTCATGCTGTTGTTGTTATTGTTGCTGCTGTTGCACTGCTCGTGGTTTTGCTGTGTTTGTGGAAGCGCACCTTTTCGCGTGAATTTGATGAATCGCTTTGTTGAAGGCCATAAGACAGCCGCTTAACAAGTGAGTGCATTTGGAGGAGAGTTACGCTTTGGTATTTATGGGAGTTGCAAAGAATTTGCATAGAAAACAGTTCCTCAATTGGTATATGAAACTAATATTTTAGTTGTATTCTTAAATATTTTTTATAAATATTATTTGATGGATCCACATGCTTGCGTGTTGTTATTTTACTTAAAAGCATTATCGTGAAGAGAGTTGCAGAATTTTGTCAAGATAAAGAGTTATCAACGAAGTCAACTAATGATTTACGAAGAAAGTATTCACCAAGCTATCTTTCACTTTTGTTGTTCTCAAATACTACATCTGTTTGTTGTTGTACTTTTTTGTTCAATATACATTTAGTTAGAATTATAACGATATGATCAAATTAGATAGAAAGGTTGCTTATTATCAAACTTCTACGAAAAATACCGGCCTCCAACCGACGAATAGGGTTTTTAGGGATCCAAATCAACCGAGAGAAAATCTTTAAGTGAAACCAAAGGATCAAAAACATATAGTACTCCGAGAGGTTGATGATCTGAGCTTAGTGGTTACATCAAACAATGGAACACGGAAGAAAATACGAACTCTCAAACATACCTAAAACTATCGCTCAGATATAGCACTTCAATACTACCAAATGAAGGACTTCAGATGTATTTCAATACGATATTGTATACCAACTCGTCCTCGATATGATGAGTTGAGCAAAATTCCTTCAAAACAATAAGCAATACAACAACGAGTGAGATGGAGGGTGTTCAGAAGATTGTTGTTGATTCTGAATAATAGTATAGGTGGATCTGGTTTAATACCATTCTTTCCTTAAAGTATTCACTTTTATTAGAGAAATATTTCGAAGAATAGCAAATAAGAAATTCGAATAAAGTTTCTTTTTTAAACAAGCAAAGTTTATTCTAATATCCCATTTTTTGTTGAAATAATAGATTTTGCTTTAAACATTTGTAACGAATGCTTTCAAGATCATAACAAGAGTCTTTTACATCGGAAATACTATTTCATAAAGATTTGAACATTTGTGAGAATCAGTTTTCACATAAATTTGTTTCTCATCTTCCACATTTCCTAGAGACAACACCGGTGATGAGGTTATCCTTTGGTGAATATAAGACATAATCCATGGACTTGATGTCTACATGATTCTAAAAGCTTTATTTTTCGATTGTTCTTCATGTTAATTGAACTCACTTACATGAGCGTGACCTTTAAAGCACCACCAGAGATCTCTCTAGGTCATTATGAGATCACCAATGCAAGTTCTCGATCGACTCAGTCTCAAAAATTGCTATCTGTTGTAGCAATTTCAAATTAACGTCAACAAAATGTCGAATAAACAGATAAACAAAAAATCTTTGACTTACTACAATTTTAAAGTAGTCACCCAAACCTCCAGAATCTCTTCAAATATATACACTGTGTAAAAGGAAAAACAAAAACTAAAACAGTGACACTCTTGGCTTTTAAGCAATTTTAATAAAACTGAAGAGCAATCCACCTGTCAGCAGACAGAGACAATTCAAAAGGTTTGCCACCGCCAAACAAAAAAAAAAACACAACAACAACAAAGTACAAGAAGAAATCAATACAAAATGCATAAATCACTAAGCAAAAGCAGACTTTGAACTTGAGGCAGAAGATAAAAAGTAGCGAACACGAGATCCCAAAGCTATTTTATTATTCAATTGAGAGCGGGCCAACAACAAATCGCATTTCAATACTCCTTTCGCCTGCTACTTGGCACAGAGAGATAGATATATATGTATGTGAGTGCAAAAGGTGAGCGCCAGACACTTGCGGCTTTCGTACAATAACAACAACAACACACATATGTATGTATAGTATTACAATAGTAACAACAAATGAGCGGAAGCAATCTGCCACAACACGTTGCATGCGCATAGCTGCTTCCGCCAGCGCCAGTGTGTGTGTGTCGTGCCGTGTGTTGCATGCAACAATGTGTCTGCTTTACTGCCTTCCGCAGCGGATTCGCTTTCAAACTCTATTGAAAAGCGATAAAAATCGCTTCAGCTTTTCCGTGCATGTTTGCGGCTGTCTATATATCTGTCTGTGTGTATGTGTTGCCTTGGTTGTATGCCACATGCAAGACGTGTTTTCTTTTTTTAGCAGCACATTGTGTTGCACGTTTCGGCATCCTTTTGCGGCTTGTTAACGTGTGGCGCCTCGCTTCGCATGCGAATTTGTATTGTCTCAGCGCGACAGCTGCTGCCGCGTTTACTGCCGGTGTTTTGTTATTGTTTGCTCGTAAAATTATACATTTTGAGGTTTATTTTGCCAGCTTCCTCTCCCTCTCTTTCCCCACTTTCGTTGTTTTGTGTCGCCGTTATTTTTGCGCTATTCCTTTTCTTTTTTGTCGTCATTTATCCTTTCCATAAACACCCAAATCTCCGGCAGCTATTGATTGAAATTTTAATATATTATTTCCGTTACAAGCGAAGCGAACAAGTGTCACGAGGTTTTTTCTGCCACAGCTGCACGGAACATACACCTCTTGGCATACAGTTATATGTATGTATATATGTTGTATGCATAGTAAATGGAAGTGGTTTAGTTCAGTTTTTTATTTTGAAAATATTTTTCAACTAAAAATAAAGGTATTTTCTAAAAAATCTCTCAGCATGAACCTTATTCTCGCGATATAAATTACATGACACACTTGAGCGCTCCGTCAAATGATGTTTTAATAACGAGCATTTATAACCATTGAATTCCACCTACGCGCATATTGAGTGCTACATACACATATGCCTGAATTGCCTACAAGCGATAAGCCTCAAACACACTTCAAGGGTTGTGCGCCTGTAAGTATGCCACACGTATGTCGTTTACCTTATCTGTAGACCGCAAAACTTCTCTTTGTATTGGCATATTTAAGGCATTCGCTTCTAGAAGCAGGTAATGCTTCCGTATTCGGTCCATCAATTACTTCCGTTCCATTACTGTGGCTAATTGACTATGACTAAGACGCCTGATAAACAGAAGCAATTTCTATATTCTTGCAAAATGTTGCAAAGCGAGTACAATAGTTTTGTTCACATAACGGTTGTTTTTAAGTCATAAGACTTAATGAGTGAGATATAGGGCTATATATATAAAAATGATCAGGATGACGAGACGAGTTGAATTCCAGATGACTATCTGTCCATCCGTCCGTCCATGCAAGCGATAACTTGTGTAAAATTTTAGATGTTAATGGAACTTCGTCCACTACGTCCTTGGCACCAATCGGACAATTCTCACGCCCACAAAATTTTGTACACAAGAGTATCACATTGAGGTGGGCATGTGCATTTTTAATTAAAAAAAAGTGTCGTGGCTCCACCGCCAAATAGGTTTTTTGTATATATCTCGATCTCCATATCTCTGGGACTAATCGTAATATTTCCGGAACCAGACTTACTTCCCATATAACACAATTCTGAATTCCATCTAATTCGTTTACTTTATAACATCCAATGAAGAAACTGTATTTGAGATGTGGCATCACTCGTCGAAAACGTATCATAAAATTTCAAGGCCCCAAATATCGAACAAGAAGAACTCAGTGCCTAAGGATAATTTTTTACCGAAAATATCAATAAATTTCTCAGACAATTTAATATTTTTCAGAGGAAGTCTTTTTCTTCTAATAGTGTACCTTTGTACCAAAATTGGATGAAATCGTCTCATAACTTTCCCTAGCACCAATATACCTAGTATTATAGCTATATATCTTATATAATAATATATGTTAATATCTTATTAAAATTAAGTCATCGTATTGTATGAGTCTTGGTGGCAAAATTAGTGAAATCGGTCCATTCTCAGACCTCATATACTATACATATATAATGTTTTTCGATATTCTAGTGGACTTCTTGCCCAATATTTGCAAGGGAGGGTACCCTAGCTACATTGACGTCGGAATGGGAGCGCATTGGTAGTCCATGGTCCACCTGCGCAAGAGCGCTGGACATGCAGACTATGCATGAGCTCGTCAAACGCTGGTCAACTACCAGTACTTGTGCAGTGGCGAGGTCCTTTTGGCCCTCTGTGGAACGTAAGCGGTCCTTTCAACTGCTTTCTCTGGGCAGGGTCCATCTTAGCGTCATCTTGGGATCGTGACAGATTGTCCAGCTTTTGCCAGACTGAGGTTGAAACACCTCGGAAGGCCCTTTTCGGCGATCCTAGCGAATTGGCTAGAATCGATATTAGCCGTCTTAAGAAATTGTAGCGGATTCCAAGCGCTTTGCTGAATCCTAAAGGTCTTTGATCCACAGGGAGTTTTATTGGTACCACAATGGACAGCGCCAAGGCTGTCTAAGTGAGATCTTCTGTTTTTACAGAGATCTGCCCACAAACCTAACCTAACCTAACCTCTTGCCCAATATACTGGACAAATTGTGTGTTATCTTAATAAAATTACAGACAAAAATTGCGACTTGAGAAAATGTTCGGTTACACCCGAACTTAGCCCGTCTTTACTATTTACATAAATTTTTTTACACTTTCATATCTAAGGAAGTAAGGAGTTGGTATCATATTATTCAATTTAGGCTAGAAAAGCATGAGAAAACCTCATGTAGAAGGTTGAATTATATTAGATTTATTTACTAATATTTTAGACCTTAAAGCTTGCACTAACAGCCGATCTAAAGGTATAAAAATACAACACAAGTTAACACGGAGTGAACAAAGCCACGTCATCCTGCTGGGCATTAATGACCATATCCGCTAAGCGAATGCATTCGGCGATTTATTTGCACACACACACACACCAATTCCTCTGTCGGCGTGTATTGGTGAATGAGTGAAAAATTGGTGAGCGGCCAAACAATTAGCACGGAAACAATGAGCCAATATTGGTTGATGGAGCTAAAATGGATTATTACACAAACATAAATTATGCGTCGGCGTTGCGATGCGAAAAAAAATATCCACACGCCACACAGCCATAACTATACACACACATAAGCACAGGCTTACACAAATGCAACAACATCTCTGAATTGACTGGAACAAACATATGGAGACGTGGAGTAAAGGGCAGCCGAAAAAGGTAATGCGAAAATGCATATAAAGGCTTGGCGGAAATTACACTAGGGTGAGCCTAATAACGGGTGATTTTTTTGAGGTTAGGATTTTCATGCATTAGTATTTGACAGATCACGTGGGATTTCAGACATGGTGTCAAAGAGAAAGATGCTTAGTATGCTTTGACATTTCATCATGAATAGACTTACTAACGAGCAACGCTTGCAAATCATTGAATTTTATTACCAAAATCAGTGTTCGGTTCGAAATTTTTTTATCGACAAATTTTGTTCAGCGATGAGGCTCATTTCTGGTTGAATGGCTACGTAAATAAGCAAAATTGCCGCATTTGGGGTGAAGAGCAACCAGAAGCCGTTCAAGAACTGCCCATGCATCCCGAAAAATGCACTGTTTGGTGTGGTTTGTACGCTGGTGGAATCATTGGACCGTATTTTTTCAAAGATGCTGTTGGACGCAACGTTACGGTGAATGGCGATCGCTATCGTTCGATGCTAACAAACTTTTTGTTGCCAAAAATGGAAGAACTGAACTTGGTTGACATGTGGTTTCAACAAGATGGCGCTACATGCCACACAGCTCGCGATTCTATGGCCATTTTGAGGGAAAACTTCGGAGAACAATTCATCTCAAGAAATGGACCCGTAAGTTGGCCACCAAGATCATGCGATTTAACGCCTTTAGACTATTTTTTGTGGGGCTACGTCAAGTCTAAAGTCTACAGAAATAAGCCAGCAACTATTCCAGCTTTGGAAGACAACATTTCCGAAGAAATTCGGGCTATTCCGGCCGAAATGCTCGAAAAAGTTGCCCAAAATTGGACTTTCCGAATGGACCACCTAAGACGCAGCCGCGGTCAACATTTAAAAGAAATTATCTTCAAAAAGTAAATGTCATGAACCAATCTAACGTTTCAAATAAAGAACCGAATTTTTTTTGCAAATTTTATGCGTTTTTTTTTTTTAAAAAGTTATCAAGCTCTTAAAAAATCACCCTATATAATAAAAATGTTCATGAATGGTCGAACGGTCGATGAAATACCATATATTAAAAGAAAATTCGAAAATTTTCGAACCTTCCTAACGCCGCACATGTTCATATGTGTATAGCCGCAACGGAAGTTCATTCGATTACTCGTGCGATCGGCGCGTTGACCATTTCAGCAACCGCGACAAGCGGTGAAAGCGGCACACACACATGCTCTATACTCTTCATATGTGTGTGAGTCTGTAAAGCTTCAAATGCATTTGAAAGTCCAGTATAAATGCACTGGAGCCCATCTACAAATTGTAGGCCAAAAATATTAAAGTGTTCGGCCGTCGAGTGCTCTAATGGCTGGGCAGTTCGAGTGACTTCAAACCCTCCACATCACGCCCAGAGCCAGCCAGCCAGCGAGCGGCGAGCGGCCATAAGTTCTGTCGGCCATTCAAGTGCAGTGGCATGCACTTGAAACACTTCCGTTGTCGCAGACCCGGCCAGCCAGCCAGCCAGCCAGCGCGCAGTGAGTTAGTGAGTGCACCAATGCATTTTTACACGAATGCATTTATACAAGTGTGTGTGTGTTTGTGCGCTGGTTTTTTACGCATCATCACCGCCTATCCACTGTAGTGGTTGCGCTCCGTTGCCTCTGCGCGGCAGGCGCTGGACGCTTGGCGCATTACACTGCATTGTCCACTCTTTAAAATAACAATAACGAAATGATTTTTAAAAATATTTGTGCCGGTTTCGGAGGTTTTTCGCACTTGCACACGCACACACACTCACGCCGAGCGCACTTCAAGTATGTTTTTGTTGTGTTGGGTTTGTTGGCTGTTGGTATTGTTTTATTGTCGTTAAATTGGTTATTGTCTCGTGTTTGGTTTGTTGTTGCATTCGTTCTTTTAATTTTTCACTTGCTGACTCCGGCTCTCGGAGGATTTGTGATTGCGCACTTTTGAAAAGTGATTGCGGCTTAAAGCCCAATATCTGCGCACTGTCCCCAAGCGCAAGGCTCAGCAGAGTGTGTGGCGGGACGACTCTCCACTTAATGCGACAGTGTGTGTTCAAAAAATTACGGGAATTTTATTCCATTTTTATTTCCATTTTTCGAGAACCTTAAAGGGTCGTCGCTTTACAAGCATACTAGAAATCGCTGAAAGAGCCAAAGGCCATCCCAAAAATCGAGCTTGAAAAGTGTTTCGACGATTAGTAGAAGCACTGGCATAAGTTCATAATATCGAATGTTGATTTTGAAGGCAACAATATTAATGTAAAGGAATTATTATTATTTTTTAACGAAAATTCCCGTTATTTTTTGAACGCACCTCGAATTTGTGAGCCTGGCTGTCAGAGCCTTGCAGTAACCCAATGAACTGATTTGATACATGAAGTAAAAGACATTAGAATCACTCCGTCAAGGATCCTAGACAACAAATTTCATCATCATCACCAGGTGGCGCTGTCGTGTTCTAAATCTTTATAACCTCTATATTTTTTTAAAGGCTGATCTGAATTTCTTTCCTCTTAATTCAAGACGAAGAATAACCTACATTTTAAAATTGAAATTAGTCAGTTTGAGTAAAAGTTAGTTCACATCGACTATCGCCTCTGTCCTCAGCTATTGTATGAACTTTCTGAAAAGACTAGGACAACAGTGACCCATCTTGACACTTAAATTTGAATCCTATCATTCCATAATGTTTTATTTTTAATGTCCATCGTATTCGACCCCGTTACGACAATCCAGAAAGTTGGTACTTGTCTCTTCTCATTCACTTTTTAAACCTTGAAACCTTCACTGGAACCATATCATCCTTATTGAACTTAATCACTACTATAAAGAGACTTTTTACCAAGGTATATTGTGGGGTATAACAAAGCAACTGCAGCAACGGTGATTTACGAGCCCACTACCGACTGCTAATTGGGCAACGAGTAGGTAGGAAAGCGTTCGTGCATAAATACGAGTTTGGAAGCCGCTGTGTGTGCGGCATGTATTTCGTTGTGGCTGCGCTGCGGTGTGTTCAATGAATTGTGAACTTTATTTTCAATTGACGTCAATTTGATTTTTTCCTCATGCCAACTGTTTGGCCATACAAAGCTCGGTTGGTACTCCCAACGCCACTGGCGTCTATCCCTCTCGCAGTCGATTTTGAAAAGCCGACTTTTATTTATTTGTATTTTTTTGGAATAACGGTTCAAGCACATGGTTGCATTGGTCCGCTTATGTGAGTGTGAGCGCACGTGTGTGTGTGTTCACTTCCACTCAATTCACCTGCATTGTTATGACGACTTTATTAAATGAGTATTTTTCATTTCTGTTGCATTTTATTATTCTATTGTTTCGATCGGCTCTGCGCTGCTTTTCCACTTTTATTGAGCTTTCGCATCGGTCGTCGATTGGTGGGACTTTTGCACTTTTTGATTTTCGCCCTTCAATGACAATGAGCGGAAATGAATTATGTTGCCGTGCATGCGGTGCAAAGTAATCATGCCACAGCGCTCCTTTGCCTCTGTATGTGTGCCTTTGCAGTTCATTTTGCGTTGTGTGGCGGCGAGTGGGACCTGGTGGTGCGGCAGACAAATAAATCAACGCTTGCGCGACTTTATTGTTTGTTAAAATATTGTGGCATAATATTTTCTGATCAACGGTGATAAATAAAGTTCGCGATGGATAGATAAGTGCCTCTGTGCAATATACAATTTGGCTTGCGCTTATTCCACGCGCATAAAATATTTTATGATGCACAATTGACCAACAACAACAAAACACTTGCATTATATACATGCGAATGTGTGTGTATGGTATTTATTGGCGGTCATAGTTGGCCACTGCAGCGGGGTTTGGGGATGCAGCAATTTCGGCACACGCAGCTAAGCCACCAGACAACAAAGCTCGTTTAATTTGAAACAAAGATTTTGATTTATTTGAAATTTGCTAAATAAAATTTTATGTGCAACGGCGCATTGCTTAGTCACGCATAAACACAAGTGGAAGGTCTTTGTTCAAAAATTATAGAAATAGTTCCTCTGTAAGCGGTCACATTGCCTCAAAACTTTAATACTATTATAAGATCAATACATTTGTTGTAATAATAATACAATTCGGACACAACTTTTTGACCTCTAGTCTTTTGAACATCTAGGATAAAAGGCAAAGGTATCTTCACTTGACCACGAGTCAGGTCACAATGTCATCGTGAAAAAATCTACGCCAGTCTGAAGCAACTAACATTGATGAAGGGCGTCCTTGATCTATTGAATTATAGGAGAAATCGGAAAAGGAACTGCCTTGCTTAAATATATTGAAATTAAGTTAGACCTACTCTACTCCAGTAACGGGGGATCATTGAGCATAGACCCTTTGATTTCAGCTTCAAAAAACTGGTAAACTGTAGTTCTCAGAACACGAAGATTGCGCGAAGAAAGACGAAACTGTGGAACATTACCTTTGAAATACCAATCCTTCAATTGGTTGAGACGGCTCCTTTTACATAGCTCCCAATGTTCCGATTTGCAACCAATTTGTAGGGTGAAAAGGCAAAATCCGTCACCACAGATTTGGTGAAATATTGCTTAGTTGGTACTCACTTGGGAACATAATGATGTCTTGAGTATTGCTTTATACTCAGTATATGAAGAGCTTTTAAGCCTGATTGAATAGATATAGATCTAAAACCATTTTAGAAAGCTGAAGTGTAAAATTTAAACTGAATATTATAATCACCGACTTAATGAGAGGATTATCCTTTATAATTGAACCTGAAATTAATACTAATATGATCACAGCTCTTTTCTATGGAATATACGAGGTGTGTTAAAAAATAACGGAAATTTACGTTTTTTTTTTAATATTTATTCATTCGTCTACATTAATACTGACGCCTTTAAAATCGTCCCCAGACGACATTTGGACTTATCCATTCGACTTCTTCCAATCGTCGAAATACTTCTCAAACCCGATTTTTGGAATAGCAATGGGCTCTTTCAGTGATTTTTCGTATGCTTGTAAATCTTTGGCTTTTTTAGGTTCTCTTTACTTTTAGAAATAGGAAAAAGTCACACGTAGTCAAGTCTGGTGAATATGGAGGCTGGGATATCCTTACAGTTTACAGCTTACAAGCGATGAAGTGTGAGCTCTCAAGAATGGACTTTGGACAATTGGAAATTTTAAGATTCCCGTTACTTTTTGAACATACTTCGTATATTACAGTCGTTAGTACACTAAAGTACTCAAATTTGATTCAGTAGTTGTTGGACGAAAAGATCATTTGTATTAAGAGAATATAAATAGAAATGGAATGTAGCCGGCTTTAATAATATATGCACTTTCAGCATTATCTTCTCTCTCTTCAAGGTACTATTATTAATATTAACATATTCGCCTCAAAGAAGACAGTGTTGTAGAACCTGTAGAGAACTGATGATAAAATCCACTAATATAAAATTTTATTTAGAAAATTCAGTGTATAAAGATCAATAAAGATTAATTTGAGAATAAATTATTTTCGAAAGCTTTAAGCTTTTTCTTCTCCAATATTAGAGAATTAGACGTGCCAATTTTAAACCAGATTCAAATACATCAACCCGAATATTTTAGTCTTTAAATAACAAATCCTTAAATTACTTCTTTCAACACACATTAAAATCTCAATAAACACCTTAAGAACCAGGAAGCAAATAAAAAGGCCAATAACGCGCTAAAAATAAGTTTATATTCAAATTAGATGTGGGGAATGTGTGCGATAGTATGCATGCGTGCCAGCCAGTACCACCATAAGACCAAATAAATTCTGCTTATCCCCATAAAATCGAAAACAAATTATTATTTTCTCGGCTTGTTTGTCAAAGGATTTTGCACTTTGTGTGCACCCACACTCACGCTCACACACACACACCCAGAGAGAGAGAGAGCAGTGCCAGGAGCAGAAGCAAATAAAAATGCGACAATAATGCCGAGTGAGAAAAGCCGTGAAATGACAGAGAAATATGCAATAAATTGAAAGTGTTGCCAATTCAATAAACACCTCGTGACTTGCGACTCGCCCCCGCTACAGCTACGGCAGCGCGTTGCATACTTGCAGGCGCACACAAACGCACAGCGATCGTCGCACCGACACACCACCGCACACGCCGTGAGGAAGCGCCAAAGCGCTAAGTCGCTTTAATGGCCAATAAAAGGAAAATGTTGTCACTGCGGCGTTTGTGCAAATTTCCATTGCCCGGATAATCCTTTCTCATTGCTCAACGCTCGCTCACTTCCACACACCAATGCCGGCACACCAATAGGTGGCACAAATACAACAACAAATAGATCTGTGCAAATAAGCTGGCGAAGGGTTGAAGGTGCCACCGCTGCCGGTCGCGTGGGTGGGGCCGTGGCAATTTTTCGCAATTTACGCGACAGGCGAGTGCAGGCACCTTTGCTGCTTGTTGTTGTTCTTGTTGTTCTTCAACTGCACGTCCGCTGCCTTGTGCTTTGGCAAATAGTTGACTTTTTTTCGCTTTTCTTTTCTGCAAAAAGCATTTGTTGGATTTGCTAATGCTTCGTACAACAGCACATAGTTGTTGTTGCTGTTGTTGTTTCTTCATCTTGCTTTTCGATTTCATCTGGTCGTTTGTCGTTATTGAAATGTGCTGTGTGCCGAATGGGGGCGCCAAAGTGAAAATCTATTTGCCAAATCCTACTTTATTTTTATCGCTTTAAATTGTTACGTTGCGTTCTTTCAATCTTGGCAATCTTTGACAAATTTGTTTGTTATTATTACTGTTGGTGTTGCTGTTGTTGTTGAGGTATGGCACTGCATGTGTGTGGCTTATTGGCGATACTGAAGGTTAAATGTTGCACGGAAAGCGATCGGGAAAGCAAAGAAGCTGATGGAATTTGTCGCTAAATTGTTGTTGTAAACTAAATTTTAAATTAAAACTATTCAATCCTGGAATTGGCAGCAAATTTTAAACTATTTCGAATGCAGTTCGAATTGCGAATAATTCCCGAATGCAAAATTCAAGTTAAATTCAAAACCCCAAAGGTTTTTCCGACAAGAAAATATTTTTCATTAAGTTCCGTTCTCAAACCCCTCCAAAGTCAGACTCAAAACACTTTAAAAGCTACTGCAACTCATTAAAGTATATATATTTGCTTCTCGCCTCCGAAACCGAATGCTTTATTTTTAAGCAAAAATATTGGAGAATTTTGAAATTTAAACCTGCGAGGCACCTCCATACATTTTACCGGGAACGTGCATTCGCTTAATGTGCCTCCGAGCCACGGAGCACCTGTCCGCCATTGTCAGCTCATTGAAAACACATAAAAGTGAATTATGTGCCTCGAAGTATTTCATGGAGTTGCAACGGCAACAACAACAGCAAGCAAATGTCTGAAAGCATTTTTTCCACACTTCATCACTTGCCATACACATATACACTCTGGACGAAGGACACACCTTCATTTGTGGACGCGCCAAAAAAAGGGCTCCTTTCGCGACCGCGAAATGCGATTTACATTAAATGCGCGAAATGCAATTTTGTAGTGATTACGGCGGCAACAACAACAACCACAATTGCATTGCACACAAAAGTACCGTTATGCCGCACATACATAAGGGAAACGCAAATGCAACCAAGCCACGCACACACTCAAACACATTCGTTCATGCCACAAACACATACATTCGTTCGAGCAACAAACACACAGAGTTGATTTTTGCATAATGTTCGTAGTACATTTGTCTTATCAGCATTTGTTGCATGGCGCCATAATGAGTTGCAATTACATTATTGGCTGTAATTTGCATTGCAGCAGCCACATTGCATTTGCATCGCCGTCGAGGTCGAATCGTAAAAGCCGAACCCCATTACCGCTACCCACGCTCATTACACCTTCTCGGTTCGAACACATTTCTGTGAGCATCAGGGAGCTGTTGTTGTTGCCGTTCGGCCGAGAACATATTTTACAAATGCGCGAATGCATATAATTTATATAATGCGAGTACATTTGAGTCTACTCGCACACACTTACGAGTATATATGATTCTACATTGCGTGTGTTGCCACTTGTTGGCCATAAGAGATAGTGAAATGGTCCACGAATTGTGTGTTACTTTAATGGTTTTTGGTTCGAGTGAAATACCAAAGAAAAGGTCAGAGCAGAAAGACCTCAATTTGCCACCGAAGGCTCTTAGTTCGTAGTTGTGCTATATACGATATCCACACCTTTTTGTAATTAACATATTTCGATTTTGGAGGCATACTCCTAACTATCCAACTTTGGAGAGGAAAAGAGAAATTGCTTTTTTAATTATGATTTAATCTCTTGAAACGAATTGGTTTGGTCCTCCATCCAGAATACCAAAAATTTGTCTTATAATGTAATTATATTAATAGATTCACCTCTGTCAGATCAAGGACAAAATAGAGGAGAGGACGTTATTAGCACTTTTTCTATTATTTAAGGTAAAAGTTCACATGCACCATCTACGAATATCTGCTGAATAGCGATAAAATCGATACATTTCATAAACAGAGGGGTACTGGTGGTGAAAAGAGGTACTACTGACTAAGTCAAACGAAAATGGTCGTGGCCAAATCGCGACATAATCAAGACAAAAAATCACTCACATCGATAGTGGTTCGCAAGAATCTCCGGGAGCTTATTTGAGAGGTTCTTATGCATCCACTTTATAGTTCGGTCCAGGAACCAAGAGATAACTACCTTTACCTACCTAAGACGAATAAGTTTGTTGGTGACAAATTCACATCAAGAGAAGCTAGTAAAAAGCAATAGTTTCTTAAGAGTCACCGAACATAACGATGTATGTTTACAAAGTAAATCGCAAGAGGTCTTGGGTCATGCAAGTCATAGAAGTTCTAACTGGCCATTGGCCCATCGGGATTCATGCGGTAAAACTAAAAATTGTACCGGATCCTCGATGCAGATGCTTGGGAGACGGATTAGGTGGATTCTTCCCAACATGTCTTTTTGAAATGCCCCGCCTTTGCGAGATCTAGGATCTACCTTTTTTCGGCACCCCCGCGAATTAGCGGATATGGAAGTGCTGATTTGTGGTAGGTTCCAGGCGCTTTGTCGATTCTTAAATTAAAGTGAGGGATTTGAATTTTATGGCATCACAAAGGACTCTTCTTAACAGTCTAAGTGTGTTTCCTTTTTAAGGAAACAGCCTTCGTATCTAACCTACGTACTTACTAGACCTAATATGAAAGTCTAGGCATTCCGTAGTTTAAATAGACATATTTAGATGTACCCTAGAATTATGATCATGAGGAGAGTATATAATATAAAATGAAATATCTGAAATTAATGCAAAATTTGGAAATGTATAAAGTATTGACACGAAAATATTGTTCCTTCAAACACCTTATATGAAACGAAGAGAACACGATTGTAGTTCTAACGGTACATTACAAACATGTCAATAATATTGTTTACATAACACAAATAGCATATGTTTGTAAATACATATGAGCATATGTACTCTAACTCTAACGGTACCCACTTGCCGTAGAACAAAGTCAGCACAAACACGCCATAGTCCACATACCAACAAATGTATTGTAAGTTACAGATGCAGAGGTGCATTCACGGTTACAAGCACACGTCACAAAGCAAACAATCAAAAGTATAAAGAATGGAAGAATCCTTGCTATTTTTAGAAGTTTAATTAAAAGTCTTTAACTTTAGTTTTGAATTTGCATACTCGTACAACGGCAGGGAGAGAGAGTCAAACCGGAAGACAGACAAGTATTACATTCCGTGCGAAAATACACAACAACAACAACTCGAAGCAAGCCGAATGAACTTGTGCAGCACGTCAGCACAACAACAATAGAATACGAGACGCTCGAAGAGTCTGTGAGAAGACGCAAAAAAGACTACACCAGAAGTAAAAGCAGCGCCGTTGGCGCCGGCAGCAACTCAAATAAACCGAACAAACGTAACAATTAAAATATGCACAACACGAGTAAACACATTTTCAAGGAGCAAATATCCTTGAGGACAAATTCACGAGCGCATGAAATGTGTTTAAAATAAGGCGATGACGGTGCCGGCAACAACAACAATAGCAACAACATGACTAAGTAGTACGATTGCTGCAAAAAGGAGCAAACATTGCAAGGAAGCAAGCTAGAAACTGGAGCAGACAAGTCTCACAAGTAAGAATGAGCGGCTGAACTGAGCTGGGAGGGCGCACTGCTTGGGAACACGTGGTACAAAGGCGCACAAGGTAAACAACTTTCGAAAATACGTTCAATTTGGCAACTTGAAAGGGAATACAAGTGAGCGCAAGCAAGAAATAAGCAGATTTGAGCGTCCCGAAGGTGGTCTGAGGTACAAGTGCGCCCTGCAACAGCTGCTGAAGGACGCTCTAACGCAGAAGGGACTCATGCCACATACCACCGCAGTCACTGGTGCGCGAAGGCCTTGAAGACGTGCAGCAATCGAACGAACGCTTGAGTTAAGTTGCTTACAAGGATTAAAGAGTCACTTAAGTTAACTGGCGAAAAGACGTTTGCATTTGTATTTAACGGAGGTATTTTCTCCATTTTTTGTGGATGTGGGAGTGTGTGCTTGTGCATAAGTAGGTATTTGCTGATTTTTGAGATGTTAGAGTTGAGATGGAGTGGTTTTCAAGGCGACTATTTCAGTTTGTTGGGAAATTTATTGATTGTGACCAACGTTCGTTGGGACGTGTATTCAAGCCTGGTAATAATAGAAAAATATATTAGAATAGGTAATATATACAAGAAGAGGAAAGGACAAGTAGGAACAGCGTCTTGCTGTATTTGCAGGAACTGAGCCACTCCAAACTGTTTCTCAGGTTTAAACAGTTGATAGCGCTGCCAAGAAACAAACTGAGAAAACTAGTGGCACTTCATACAAACTATATACAGTCTAAGATGTCATCTGCACAAACTATGAATCTACTCGTTAGATCAATGCAGATTCTGTGATCTAGAAGCGGATACACCTGAGCATATACTCTTTGACCGTCAAACGATGGCGAGAAAAAATATCCGCAAAGAGAGTGTTACGTCCATCAGCTCTGAAAAACTATTAAGCTTTCTCAATGCGACGGGGTTAGATTTTATATTATGACAAAAGAGAGCACCATCCCATAAGAGACCATAAGTGAAAGAAAGTCGGAACCGACACTCAAATATATCTCTGTCTGGGTGGGAAAGTAGCACATAGGGCGACGGAATCATTCCCTTCCAAGAAGGGTAATAGGGCCAGCTTGGCCTCTGTCTCGAAAGGATCCATGGACGGCCGGAGGAATCGACGTAATCCAGGTGATATTGGAATAGATAATATCTGACTATGGTGGAATTGCGACTTAAATTGAATCGGGATGAACAAATCCTGTCTTTAATATTGCCATTTCTCATAAATGAGATGCCGACATATCGCAGTACTACTACAATAAAATAGACCGATGGATGGTTGTCAACCGATTGAACTTATTATTAATTCATAAATGCTGATAGTTTTATCTAAACCATCTGTTTATGTATGTTTTTCTTTTACCATCCGATTGGTTGTTCTGTTTATTATCATCTTCAAAAGAAAATGTTAACCTGGATTCCTCTCATACCTGTACCTACATATTGTATTATCACTGTGTTGGTTTTTAAATGCCCAGGCAACTGAAAAAATTATGCAACCTCACGACTAAATATTTCTATGACATAATTAAATCCTTGCACTAATTAAATTCTCAATCCGAGGATAAAAATTCCGTAGTGAACCTGCCGTACAAACCCCCAAGCAAGCACACGCATATGTGATATGTGATAATAAACAAATGACACCAAACAGGACAGCACATCCTCTGGCATATGCATACATTTGTAAATTTAAAATGGACTTTCACACACAAACACACACAGAAGCGACCGCTCGTGTAAGCCGAAAGCTAAGTAAGTGCATGCCACAGCGTAGCTTTTCACATTTAATTTTTCAACTACCTTAATTGCAGGCAAAACTTTTTCACAACATTTAATTGTACGAAAGTTCATTTGATAATCCAGGACTCCACAACGAGGCGACGCAAATGGACAAACAAATGGAAGGTAATAGACAGCATTGCTGTTGAGCTGGAGCTGAGTGTAGTAGAGTGAGTGACCAACCTGTCTCCATTCAGCTTCTATTCACCCACCCAGTTGTCCAACCGACGCATTCTTTCAACACATAAGCAGTTCGGAATCCTTTTGCAGGACATCGGCATTACGTTTGCGCATTTGTACCTTTTTCGCAGGACGACGGCGACACGCTGCCCGCCTAAGTTGATAATCCGGCATAATGCGCTTTTATTTGAAATAATAATGTTCAGGCCGAACAGCTGCCAGCGCCAATAAGGCGGTCCACCGAAAGTACGCTAGTCTCCGGGCGTGAGGTGTGCGGTGTGAACGATAATGCTGTGCGATGCAAACACCATTAAGCATTTTTGAGGTCGGCTTGCACAAAGCGGACGACCGGTAAGCGGACTGTCCGACACGCGGGTGGACGGACGCTCACTTAATGTCCAATTCGTACCTCTGCCGAAATAGTGTGTAAATGAGCTTCGAAATGTGAACTGGAAATGAAAATTACAAAAATGCTTTAAATGAAATAAAATAAAAAGAACGAGCTGACATACCGGAGCTTTGGCTCATTGTCAACCGCAAAATTGCTGCGTGAGGTGCTAAAGGTCCACACGAGTGCGCCGCAACCCCTTACCCCTCACTTTAGCATATATGAAAGGGTGTGTGGCCAGTCATTTGAATGCGTAGCGGAATCCATTTGACCGTCCGGCCGGCCGACACGGCACATATGTGAATTTTATTATGTCTTTGCGCAAACATTTCATCTCAGATTAATTGCGAAATTTTCCAGGAAATTAATTTTGTGGATTACACACACCGAAGTGGTGTGAGTCCCACATAGACCGAAGGCCTTCGTATATGTAAATTTAAGAATTCTAAAATTTATTAAACTTAAATGTTTAAATTCAGAACTCCAGCACTTTCGCTGCGTTATATTTGCAGCCATTAAATTCGATAGATTTCACACATTATAGAGACTCACCCGCTTGTCTTCTAAGCAACTTGCCTAACTGCTTGTTTACTCGTCGCCGTTTTGCGCGCGCTTTTCCACGCATCGTTTGCATAACTCAAATTTGAAATGTCTTTGCGGTAAATTGAAAATTAATATTAATGTCTGTCTCATATTTTCTCATGTGTGTGTGGCATGGCAGCAGCGGCAAGTGCCAAGAAACCTCACACACTTATCCTTACAGCCGCGCACCAAATCACTATTAGTGTACCTCTAAAACCTCTCGAAGGAGGCGAGCGTTTACCTCTTCAGAAGTAACCCAACGAACGACAAACCCAACAAAGCCAAGTAAAAGATTGTTTGCCTAAGATCTTGTAGTCTTGTTGATCTAATGGTTCCTCAGTTATGAAAAACATATTTATATCTAAATGGATTATGCCAAGTCTGTGCGTTAATCTGTCCGATAAGCTACAGAAGTTGAAGATCTTTAGGTATATTTATCACAATAATAACATGAATTAGATGGAAAGTATTCGTAAATATGTCGTAATGTCCAGAAACTCACACAATAGAAGATAAAGTCTACTCTAGTTGGTACAATAAGATGAGCTCTCCAAAACACGAACCTGTATAATGTATTTCGCTAAATGAAGCTCTGGATCACACCACTTTAATAGACACTTGGCTGAAATCCCTCTCTTCAAGCTGCCTTGGTAGGACTAATTGAATTTTGAGAAGCCTTTTCATGTTAGAAGTCACTTGGAAATCTTTTAGGGTCTGTCGTGATATCGGTCAACTTGATTTTGGGAACTATGCCGAACTACATCGAAGCAACCGCAATCTATAAAATAATAGGAAAAACGACATTTAACGCTCACTGGCATGCCACTGGGCACACAAATACACACTCACACACATACATGCTGTGAGCGCAAAAACCTAACTGTAATAGACATTTATCATCTTCTAGCAGATCAAGTGAAAATGAGTAACGATTCGAAGCATACTTTACGGATGCCACATTTCACTTGATTTCACCTTATTTGTAAGCATGTGGGCCCCACATACACACATACTTATATATGAAATTGGATATAATTTGAAGAATGCGGCCAAAGACAGTAACTCCAGCAGACACATATGCGCTCGCAAGCCTTCGAACGATGGCATACTTGCACACAACAGCCGGTTCGGGGATTTGCAGAATCTTGCTGTCACCGTTTGTTGCCGCTGCTCCAGCGCTGTGCTCCTGTGGGCCGTTGACGCCGAGGACGACGACGAAGATTGTGGCGGTTAACCGATTCCACAATAAATCTCTTGAAAAACGTTTCGCATTTTCTTGCCACCAGTCAGCGGCTGCCGGTCGCTGTAGGTAAATGAGCGAGCGATGTAGCTCCTCGGCTGCCGTGTGACACCGCAAGCATGCCTGGAATGTTGCAAAAATAATTTATCATTTCGTTGAATTTAGCAAAATTCACTATTGGGATGCATATAGGCACCAGCCAAGTGCTTGGCTTCCATTTTTATTTTTTATTTATGGTTTTTGGAGTTTGTATGTCTGCTTGACGATGACAATCACCATAAAAGTAGTAGACATCACTTTGTTTTTGTTGTAACTAGTTGGGTTGTCGTTGTAACGTACAACAGTCACCTTTTCATGCATTTTGTTCGCGCCGTCTTCAATATTTTGCGGTTGCTTTGGTTCACTCTGGTGTCGGAGAGCTTCGCTGGAAATGTTGACATGCGACATTTATGCATAATGATAATGGTGAGGCATTTGTGGTGAGCTCTGTCAGTAGTGGTGGCATCAGTGTCACTAGTTTTTTTCGTTAGCAGCAAAGAGCTTTAAGAGATCCCATTAGTTGTGGTATAAGGTGATTTCTTACAAAGTTCTTAGTTCTTAGAGCAAGTTCGCAAATTTAATTTGTGACAAAATTGTATTGTTGTGTTCAGTATATAAAGAGTCTCAGTTTTCACTTCAGGGAAGTTCGTCCGCAAAAAAAATCTGACCACATATATGTACATCCAAACCCTCTGGACATCGGAAGATAATGAATATGTCGAGATATTTACTATAGTTTACAAAATTCTACCATAACTTAAGTCGCCTAAAATCACTTTAAGATTTCAAAAATATTTACAAACAACAACAAACATTTCGCCATACATATAATTTCCATTTTACTCTCCAATGTCCAGTTTTCCGCAACATTACATCCACTTCCGCTGTAAATTCGTGTCCTGGCGCCACTTTATTGCAACGTGAAACGAAAATCACCTAAGTTTCTCACCACAAATAAAAGCCACAGTGAATTTAACACTTTCACACACTCGCAGTGTTGCCACCATTTATTATAGGTTGTAAGTAGTGGGCAACTACTGCCAGAGGCTTAGGTTAAGCTCGTTCTAGAGGGTAAATATTAAAATGTATAAATCCCGCACAGTTAATTACATGAGATATGAGATTATATTACAGACCATAGGGATCCTATAACCAACTCTTTCGTATTTGTAAGTTATTCAAATTTATTATGTTGAGTCTACGCCACTGTCCCTGCGAAAGCCATAATCACATCATAAACTCCTTGGTCGAACTGTAAGCGGAAGTTGAAGGACAAACGCTGGCGTTACAACTCATAATTTCCAATTCACACTTAAATTTCCACTTGAATGGCGCACAATTGCAACAACGACCCTTAACGACGCTATGACAAGTCGTCAACGAAGCTGTAAAAACTTAACAGCACTCGTTAGAAATTGGCAACAAAAACTATTCTCGAAGATTTAACGGTAAAGAGTTATACAACTTAACAACAGTGGTCATTATCTTTTGTTGGGATTACTTTGTATGTGTATGGTCTCTGTATTTTTCACACTCATTCTTGGTAAATATTTATTTTGGGACGTAAATTTTTTTTGGGGAGAGTCAAAATTTATTAAAATAAATGTTTCGTGGAAAACCTTCTGCCAATATATGAAATTTGCTTCACTACAATCTTTTAAAATTTCAAGTTTCATTAGTACTTTTGAAAACCGAAGATCTAGGGATAGATGGGGATGGTGTATAGCAAAATCGAAGCCATAGCTTTCTATCAAGGGTTCCCGTCTGATTTCAGTAATTTACAAGTAACTTAACATTTCGAAGTTTTATTTAGTAAACTCTCACTTGCTCAGATTTCTATAATAATGAAACTGGTTATACGAAGATTATGTCCAAACATTTCAATATTCAACAATTCAACATTCATGTTCTGAGGCCTATACGGTGAGATTAAGACACTATGCAAGAACCTTTGAAGGAGAAGAAACTTGTACTTCTACAGAAAATATTTCAGGCCCTAAACACGATCTGGAGATATAAGTAAATCTGTTAGTAATCCATAAATTCTTATTTCATGTTTGCTATGATGGAAACCATCACTCTTCCGACATCAATTTTCCGTTTTAAATCCATTCTGAAAACTATAGATCGAATTTCTTTTCTTTGAAACCTTAAAGAATTAATGGATCCGCATATAAAATAAAACAACCAAGCTTGTATCCAGTGTATGTCCCCCTTCCAAGTTCCCACCGTTATTTTATTTTATTGTTCGTTCTCCAAGTGTGTAGGAAATGTGAACAGAAAATATTTGACATCTACAAAATGCAAAGTTGCGAGTACTAAAATAAAAAGGAAAATTATCGACAAAAAGTTGACTGCAAGCGACACTCGGACGAAGCCACCGACCACAGCTGGTGGCAACTTCGACAGCCGACGATGCGGCGTTGGACAATTAGGACATAGAATGCACAAATACACACCACTGTCTAAAAGTATTTCTATATATGTTCGAGAGATAATATACTTACAGCACGTCTGCTGGCAGCATCACCTTGAGCTCATTGCCACTTGGTGCGCGGTGTTGTCGGAGTGAAGGAGTAATGAAATCTATTTATATAAATGTGAAGCACTCATATGAGTGTATGTCAGTGTGAGCTAAGTCAACTTAGTCATTAAAACAAAAGATGCCAATTTAATCTAGTGGCTGCCACATGGGACACTCGGACTAGACACACATCGGCAGATACAAGCGAGCGGAACTCAAAGAACACCAAGCGAGCTTTGGGACTGAGTAGGTGGTTTCGGGATGCAAGGTAGCACACATCTACTTATGGGCACTATTGCTGTTGTTGCTAGCCTCCAGATTGCACGGAAATTGTTTTCTGCTGAAGCCAGCGGCCAGCAGCCAGCAGGTAACTTCCGACGCCGCCAAGGGACACTCACATGCTTGTAGAAAGCTCACACACATGTGTAGGTCCTGCAGCTGGCCACAGTTGGCTTTCCTTGCCTTTTGCGGTCGACGTGCCAAGTTGTGTGTGTGTGGCCAGCAGCGTTGATAGGGGTTAGTTCGCACTTTTCATTTGTTTTGTCTTCGTAATGTCCGTTGTCATTGTCCGAACATGCTTATCAGCGCCTGACTGTGTGTGTTCAAATATGTGTGTGAATGTCGTAAAGTGTGACAAATTAAATTAATGCTGTTGAAAATGGAAAAAGATATTGCAATTGTAATTGTTTAATACCCTCAGCGAGTGCATGGAGCTCACTTAATTAAGTTTGACAACGAAAAATAGAAAACGAAAAAGTTGTTGACTTTATGCTAAACTTTAGCTACCTTTAATGGAGTTTTATTTGCCTTTCACTTTTGTGTGTATTTAATGAGGAGTAGTTCAAAAAGGTTAGTGTACATGGGAGTCCATTTTTAAAGTATCCCACATAAATTTGGACTATTCCTATTGTCATGTGTTGTTGTGTTGGAACATCATTGAGAATAGTTATTCATTTTGTTGTTGCCACCGAATTGTATCTCATATAAAACCTCATTTTGGGTCGACAAACTAAAAAAACTATCTCATGATTTAATAGATACAGTGGTACCTCGACATACGAGTGCCCCAACATACGAGTTTTTCGAGATACGAGCCGACGAGCAAGTGATTTTTTGCTTTTAGTTACGAGCGAAATTCGAGATACGAGTCCGGTTCGGTTCGGTTCGGTAGTAACACGCAGTCGCGCCATCACGATCAGTTAGCAGCGTGCTTCCGCTGTGATAAGTTGAGGATAAGGGAGGAGATTGTTTTTTTGGGGAAATCCATGGGTCTAGAGGTGGGAGAGAGAGACGTGGACGAGCTCATCGAGGAGCACACCCAGGAACTGACGACTGAGGAGATACATGAGTTACAGTCACAGCAGCATACTGAGGTTATGCAAGAAATTGGTTTTGAGGTTTGCAAAAGAAGTTGCAACAGGTCGTGGTCGTACAGGTGAAAGCGAGAAAAATGAAGTGAGGATATCTAATTTATATCTTAACATTCTCTTTTTTGTTTTAGTATAATAAATATTTGATATTTATAAATACGTTTTTATTATTCAAAACCACGTAACAAAAATAACTGGGGTCACATTTTGGAGGTTGGAACGGATTAATGGTAGTTCAATTGTTTTGTATGGGAAATTTGCTTCGAGATACGAGTAATTCAAGATACGAATAAGGTTCCGGACGAATAAAACTCGTATGTCGAGGTACCACTGTATCAGTAGCTAACTACTGAGTTAGTGGAGCTCAAGTTAAAGACATCCCAAAAAAGTATTTCCTAAACATATTTCCTGTACAGTCAAAGAGAAAGGTTTGGAAAGATCTCGTCTGTATGGAAACTACAATCAAAGGCATTTTCTAAGGGTCCTAACTTTTTAGAGATGTTTTTGCATTTTAAATCGAGGACCTCTCCTAGAAAACTGCTCCCAACAAAAATGCGTTCAAATCAAATAAAAACCTCACACATTTCTTTCAGCCAATGAAGATCAAATCACGATTCACTAGGAGTGGACCCTATCCAACTATATAATAACGCTATTTCCCCAGGTATTTCAGCTTTAATGTATAGAAATTATTTAAATAAAACGCATTCAAATTTATCATAAATAGTCCAGCAAATTATTAAATACGAGTT